>CM053766.1:122567599-122582378 GCA_028658305.1 Pachyuromys duprasi
CTCTGTCTGCATACTCAGGGGCTAGGGAATCTGGGGGGGGGGGGGGAGAAGCAAAACCCAAACCTTATAAGGTCAAACAAGGAATGAGGCCTGATAACTGTCAGGGAAGTAAATTTTTACCAGGGTTGATGGTGACACAGCAGACTTCTTGGTGCCAGGATGGGAGAGGGGAGGGAGCCAATGCCTGCTGTCCCCATGAGGACTTGAAACTCTCTTCAACCCTTAACCCTCCCTCCATTAACCCTGAGCCATTATGGTTCCATAATAGTACGCATGCATACACTCGGTGAACATACATACACTCAGTGCACATATACACGCTCAGGGTACACATACACATTCAGGCAGACACACATGCACATAAAATTTTTTTAAAAAAAGAAAGACCTCAGTTTTTTTCCCTGTGGTTCAAGATGTGAGCCCTCAGCTGTCTGCTCCCGCTTCCCGTAGCTCCGAGTCTGATACTGGATGGCTCAGATGGCTCTGCCCTTCCGGAATTGCTGCCTACAGCACATTTCTTTGGTTGTTTCCACTCCCTGTCTGCAGCTCTTCTTTGCAGATATACCATGGTTCTGGCATCTCCAACATTTTAGAATCTTCAGTGTCACCCAGGCTTTCCCAGCATCACACAACGGTCTTCTGCCTTCTTGGGGCCTTCACGCAGGGACTTTCTTGCCCCTTGCTGCCTTGCTTCAATGGCTCTCTAAAGCCACAGAAGAAAAATCTATCATTCCTTTACTCTTATATCTTTTTTGTTTCTAAAGTCAGCACCACGTGGATGACACGGCCAGTTTGGGTTGGACCCTCACCCGGTTGAACGATACTGGCAGCAAATGTTGTTTGTACTTTCTTTCCAGGAACAGAAACTGCCTTGGCCTTTCCTTTTACAGGCTGTAAACTTAGCTGTCTGGCACTCCTAAAGACCTCTCTTAGCAATTATAGCCTCTTCTCTGCCTTGGCAGAAACTTGAAGCCTTCTCACTACTTTTCTCTCCAAACCTTACATTTTGTATTTCTTTCTGCCCTAGCTGCACTTTCTCATTGAGACCTGAATCAGACTTGTTAATAATAACCATGCCATGGCTTCAATATTATGTTTTGAAATTTCCTCCACCAGTGAAGTTGGCTGATGAGCAACAGTTTTTTTTTCCAGTGTCTTTCTAGAAACAGAAAATGCCTTAGGCTTTTGCTTTCACAAATTGAATGTGCTGTGTGGGGCCTTGGCCGGGGAGAACTCTTTCATTTGATCCAAGCAGACCATTAACATCCTTACTCTTTTTTAACAGTTACAGCCTCTGTTCCAGCACATACCTGGGTGTGACATTATAATATTGTTTGAAATTTAGCTATGCATCAAAGTCTCAGGTCAAAGGCAGAAGCCAGCCAGACTCTTTGCCAAAGGATCCCATGAACGGCCTCTAGTCTAACATTGTTCCCCTCTGAAACCTCTTGAGCTAGGCCTCCACAGGGTACATGGCTCTCAGCACTGCTGTCTTCCAGGATCCAGTGTTTGTTCTGTCTGTCTCTTTCTTTCTCTCTCTAACAGAGTTTCTATGTGTATTTCTAGCTGTCTTAAACTCAGAGATTTGCCTGCCTCTGCCTTTTGAGTGCTTGTATTAAAGGTGCATGACCACCACCACCCAGCTCTTTTCTAAAGTCTCAAACTAGCATGGTTAACTGCTTCACAGCAATACCCCACTCCTGGTACTGATGTTCTGTGTTAGTTCCTTTACTGTTGCTTTGATAAGAAAAACTCAAAGGAGAGGGAATTTATTTTGACTTACAGTTCCAGATGCAGGAGTCCATGATAGTAGAACAGAGGCAGAACAAGCCCTAGGCATGATGGCAGAAACAAGAAGCAGAGAGCTTACCTCTTGTACTGCAAGCACAACGCAGGGAGAACTCACTGGAAGTGGTACAGTCTTCAGACTCTCAAAGCCCACCACCAGTGACTCACCTCCTCCAAGCCTTCACTTTTAAAAGCTTCCCAAACAGCACCACCAACTGGGAACCCAGTATTCAAACATCTGAGCCTATGGGGGACATTGTCCTTCAACCAGTACCTTAGTCTAGGCTGACCTCAGACTCACTAAGTAGCTGAGGCTAGCCTTGAATTCCTGATCCACTGGCTGAACTTACAGATTTCTGCCCCTACTCAATAAGCATGTGCTCTTTTTTTTTTTTCTTGTTTTTTTTTTTTTTTCAAGACAGGGTTTCTCTGTGTAGCCGTGGCTCTCCTGGACTCACTTTGTAGAACAGGCTGGACTCAAACTTACAGAGACCCACCTGCCTCTGCCTCCAAAATGGCATCTCTTCAGTCCCCTAAATGTGACTTTTTTTTTTTTTTTAATTGAGGTAGAGATAGCTCAGTGATTAAGAGTACTTGCTGCTCTTCCAGTGTCCTCTTGGGCATCACACGTATGTGCTGCACAGACAGACAGACACGTAAGAGCATGCACATACTCAAAAGATTGGGGGTTCAGACCTAAATAAAACTACTTAAGTATATATATTTATTATATATTATTTATTTATTATATATACTTATATATATTATATATATATATAATAAAGGGTCTGTCTGGCCATAGTGGTACACACTTGGAATCCATAAGTTGAGAACTGGAGCCAGGAGGATCAGGAAATCAAGGCCAATTTTGGCTACATAGTGAGTTTAAGGCCACCGTGGGTGATGTGAGATCCTATCTCAAAAAACAGATAGAAAATAGAGAGATGATAGATAGATAGATGATAGATAGATAGACAGATGCTAGATAAACGGATGGCTTAATACTTTTAAAAGGAGAGAGTGAAATGCATCTTAAATGTAAAAAGGAAGTACCTAGGAATAGTGTTTTCTGCTTTTTTTTTTTTTTTACTTAAAATGACCCCCCTCCCCCCACCCCATCAGAGGACTGGAGAAATGGCTTAGAGGTTAAGAGCATTGTCTGCTCTTATAGAGGTCCTGAGTTCAATTCCCAGCAACCACATGGTGGCTCACAACCATCTGTAATGAGATCTGGTGCCCTCTTCTGGTGTGTAGCTCTATATGCAGACAGAAGAACATTATACATAATAAATAAATAAATCTTAATTTTAAAAAAAGAAAAAGCCTTTATGTTTTTGTTTTTTTAAAGATCACCCCATCAGAATTCTTTGCTGGGATTACTTTAATTAAAATCTTTGTAACTGCTCCAGCCTGGTCCCTGGCCAGGCAGAAATGCTCTTATCTGCAGGATTCAAAGAATCAGGGTGAGCACTGTTAGCTACCAACATGTCTGTCGGCTTTCTGTTGCTATACTTGAGGGGCTGGCTTAAGGGAGGAAATTTTGTTTCGTTCATGGTTTCAATGTCCAGTCCCTGGTCACTTGTCCTCTCTGTGAGCAAGTGATGAGGTCTTTCTGACACAGCAGTGAACATGAGACAGAGAAAGGAAAAGATAGAGGCAGGAAGGAGCCAGAGTCCCAATATGCCCTCCAGAGCCCATACATAATGACCCACTTTCGCCCACTAGACTGAACTCTTTAATTGCTACATGCCAGTGGTAACGCAAGCTGGTGACAACACCTAAGTGGCCTTTAGGATCCCAGGCCTAACCCGTACGCAGGACTACTTAAAAGGACAACAGGTCAGGGTCTGGGGAAGTGGCTCGGTCAGTGCACGAGGGCCTGGTTTCAGTCATCAGAACCTACGTTAAAAAAAAAAGCTGGCATCATTTAAATAAAAATTTTCATACAATATACAATGTAAAAAGAAAGAAAGAAAGAAAAAGTTGGGCATGTTGGCACACACCTGTGATTCCGGTGTGGGGGGAAGCAGAAAGAAGTGGACTGTGGGGGCGCACTGGCTGGCCAACCTAGCTGAATCAGTGAGTCCCGGGCCTGCGAGAGATCCTGCATCAGATGAAGGTGGACAGGCCTTCTGGCCATCACATGTGCTACTGATTTACAGGAACACATGTGTGTGTGCAAGCATGTGCACACACTCAGAGACAGATTCAGACATGGAGAGAAACTCATGGGTGGCAGGTTGTGTTTTCCAAAGATTGTCACATCCATAGCACTGGCGTTAGATGCCCTCTGAGGGTGAGGCTTATTTGTTTATCAAGGGACTGATGTGAAATCCCAACTGCCCTTCAGACCCTAGCTAAGATGGAGGACATTATTTCTTTATTTGTTCATTGTTGTTTGTGTGTGTGGTTTTTGTTTGTTTGTTTGTTTTTAAAGAGGGTTTCTCTGTGTAGCCCTCGTTGTCCTTTAACTCACTCTGTAGACCAGGCTGGCCTCTTACTCAGAGATCCTCTTGTCTCTGCTTCCTGAGTGCTGGGATTAAATGTTCTCCACCCGACTTGTGGAGAGCATTTTTTTTTTTAACCTCTTCCATCAATAGAGAAAATTAGAATGAGCAAGTGATAATCTCCAGGTGATGTTATAGAAGTACCTCGGGACTCTGTCTTGTTCTTAGAAGCCAGGCTGAGCAGTGAGAGAGAGAGGCAGATGGTTTGTACAGAGGCACTTGCTCTTTTTGTTTTGATTCAAAGAAGGTAGCAAAGCCACTGTTCTGCCCTGTAGGTGTACAAGCCTTTGTGGCATTCACATTCTTTATACAGAGTGTCCAGGGCAGCGAGGAGGCCAGCTCAGTGACCCCAGCTGGTCCGGTATGTTGATCGGCCCCCCTGTGTCTTTTTCTGACCATTGGAGCATCATCAGTCACCTTGTTCTCACATGCCTGTGAGTTTGTCTCCTGTGAAGCATTGAGGATGTTCTGGGTTTGGTCACGCTTGTCTGAATTCACATACAGAGCTATTTCCATGTTTCTGTGTTGTAGGTCACTCCTACATGTGGGACAGAAATCACAGAACCACAGAACTCGCCATAAGCTTCTCCCTGATTCCTGCTCCTCCTGCCTCAGAAGCTGTGGCGGTTACTTCATTCTTGAAGTGTAGTGGGTTTGGGAAATATTTTCCCCCATTCCAGAACATACTCTGCAATGCCCGGGACGTATCTGGACAGGACACTGGGGGTGGGAGTATGCAGCTAGCCGGTGAGAACGGGTCAGGGATCCTACAAAATAGCCTATAACACGCAGGGTACTGACTGCCGGCAGGGCATTACCTGTCCCCAGGTGTTTATGGAGCTAAGTTGGAGACTGCTTATTCTAAAGGGAAGTTACACGTGTGAAAATGTGTGAGTGCCTTCTTTCTTCCTTCCTTCGCTCCTTCCTTCCTTCCTTCATTCTTTCCTTTCTTGTCATCAAACCCATGAGCTCACCCCTGAGCTATAGCCACACCTCTGGCTTCTCCAGACGGTGTAGCCCAGGCTAGCCTTGTGATCCTCCTGCTTCACCTACAGAGGTGTGCACCAAGTCTGGGAGGACTTCGTGCTTGTGCTTTTGGTTTGGCATTCCTTTCCTTCTTCTTTCTCCCCTCCTTCTGATGTCAGGGAGAGGACTCAAGGCTCTGTGCAAACCAGGCATGAAATGGTTAGCCCCTCCCTGCGGCTGAGCAGTCCTCCAGCCAAACCTTGCTCTTAAAATGCAGATGCAAAGGGCAGGAGAGATGGCGCCTCAGTTAAGAGCACTGACTGCCCTTCCAGAGGACCCAGGCTTGAATCCCAGCACCCCCGTGGCCTTAAGACCCCCGTGGTCTTAACTCTAGTTCCAGGGGATCTGACACTCTTTTCTGGCCTCCTCATTGTACTGCCTGCATATGGTGTGCAAACATGCACATAGAATAGAAAGAAAATACCAATGTTACATCAAGTATGGTGGCAAGCTGTAATTCCAAAACTCGGGGGGTAGAGGCAGGACGACCAGAGAAGTTCAAGGCCCTCCTCATCTACATATGGAGTTTGAGGCCAGTTGGGACTCCATGAGACCATGTCTCTAGGTAAATAAGATACAATAGAACAGCATAGAAATATATATATATATTTCTATATGTATTTATAGAATATATATATAGAAATCCATATATATATATATATATATATATATATATATATATGGATTTAAATTTTGTTTCTGTTGACTCCGCCCTGGGGGCCTTACTACACAGTGTCACAAGAAGGGTGAGTCACAGACATTTGGATTCTCATTTCAGGATGGCCCTGTGGGCTAGGAGCCACATAACCTACCTGATCAAGTAAAATCAAGGTATAGGCACAAGAAGGGACATGGAGTAGACACACACTCACCTTGCCGTCCCCCCTTCCCCCCTAGGTTCACTGTTTCATTCTCCTCACACCCTTTTAATGTGCTACGGCAGCCCACCACACCATCCATCACCCAGGCTGAGCTTTCTCCCTCTAAACACAGATGTTCTGACTTCAGAGGGCATGGCTTGCAGACATTTTCACTCTGCAGTGGTGTAAAAGTGTCCACACAATCTGGGTGAATTCAATAAATGACAGGAGTTGTATCACCAGCTTTACTTTGAAACAGCTGCAGTTAGATGGGCCGGCCCTGCTGTGGCTGCCTAAGCAAGATGCTTCCTGGTTGTAGGCTCCTTGTGTTAATGGAGGTTCAGGAGGGCTCCCCCTGACACGGAGGTGATCCAGTTAAGAGTGAACTAGAAATTCCGTTTACCAGAAATCTGTGCACACCACGATAAGGAAGCAGGCAGAGCTAGAACGAGAGTCATGAGCTCAGTGAGGCCCGACGGGAGGTGACAGGGACAGATGCCAGGCCGGACTCTCAGGGATAGGGGGAAGTGAGTGGGGCGGGAGCAGGTGGAGGGACCATTGGGTCCATGCCATGATGGACAGGGCTGGTGAAGGGCTCTGCAGTGGCTGGGAGTGCAGAGTTAAGCATCAGAGAGCTTCTCTGCTAAACCTACACACTGGTCCAAATTCTAATTAGAAGAATAAGCTACCAGGACTCAAAAGGCAGAGACAGATGTCTGTGAGTGTAACATTAGCCCAGTGTCCATAGTGGGTTTTAGGCCACCAGGCTGTGTTAATAAGACCCTGTCTCAAAACGAAACAAAACCAAAAGCACATTTGTCTTGACTCCACAGAGGAGACGAGACAATGTCTTGATTGCTTTTTTAATTACCTTCTGGAGAGGATGCCTCTCTGTCCTTATCACTTATTGAGCAGATGAACGAAGCCCCATTTATTTATTTATTTATTTATTTGTTTGTTTGTTTGTTTATCAAGATAGGCTCTCATGTAGTTCAGGCTGGTCTCAAGCAGACCTTGAACTCCTGATCCTTCTGCCTTTACTTCCCCAGGGCTGATGTTACCGGTTTGTAGCACCCTACCTGGTTTAGGTAGTGGTGAGATCAAACTCAGGGCCTTGTGCACACTGAGTTACATCCCAGCCCAGGTCACTGTTATGTTCTGGGTATCATGTGTATAGTGACCGTAAAAAACTGGCCTTGCTCACAGCCAGAAGAGAGAGGCCCAAATGGTATATCTAGCAGACTGCTATGCTCTGAGTTTACAGCCGACCAGGAGCATGGCTAAGCCCCCGGCCTGGTTTTTGTTTTTAGTTGGGAATCTCACTACATAGCCCAGGCTGCCCTGGAGCTTGCATCATCCCTCCTGCCTCAGCCTCCCAAGTACTGGAATTAGAAGCATGTGACATCACGCTCGGCAGAGGGAAGGACCGACTCCTAGGCTTCCATGACCCTTTCGCTTGCGAACCCTGGGTAGTGGGGACTCCAGGCTCTGTTGTGCCCCTATACCTGGCTTGTCCAGTTTCTCTCTGGGGTTCAGTTTACTCCTGCTTCCCCTTCCCTGACACACAGACTCCATTGCCTCCTGTCCCAGCTAAGAGGCTCACTGGGCCTTCCGTCTTGGGGTTGCTGTGGTATCCCAAACAACCCTGACTATATTCCACAGGAGGTACCCCCAGCAAGCTTGGTTGGGGGCTCCAATAACATCACACTCCGGCACCTTTCCAAATTTGGAAAACTTGAAAGTATAAACATATCATCAGTCTCCACCAATGTATCCAAAAGCATGTGGGAACGTAGTGTTTGTGTTCTGGTCTTCATGAGAAATGAAGACCAGAACCATGCTGGAAAGGCCCATTATTGGTATGAGAGGTCCTTCTGGGTCAGAAGACACTGGTGACAGCGGCATTAAGACAACTGGGCACGAGTGGAAGATGACGGGGCAAAGCATCTAATTCCTCTTCTATTAGAAAGAAGAAAGAAAGAAAAAAAAGAAAGAAAGGCAGGCCTAGGAGGCCATGCTTTCTAAAGAAAGACTTTTCTGTGGGCCCCAAGGGAGCCCCGTGTCACTAGCTAATCCCTATAGGGCTGCTAGCTAAGAAAGGTAAAGGGAAGCCTCTGAGAGCTGGGAACCAGAAAAACTGGTCCAGGCTCTGCTTCCTGGATCTTGCCACCTGCCCACCCCCCAACTGCATCACCTCCCCCAGCCCAGCTGGATCTATAATAGCCTCAGGCAAGACAGAAATTCTTTACCCTCAGTAAACCACTGTAAACTATAATTAGGGGGGTGGAGTGGGGTGGGGTGGGGTGGGGGTGATTTCATGGAGCTCTTAGTGCACAGCTGCTTAGAACTGCAGGCCTTATAAGCAAGGGGACCCAGTCACAGGGGACTGGGGACCACCCTGCAGGCCAGCATGGCTGTGCCATCAAGGCCTGATTTATAGCTTGCAAGGCTAGGAGACTTAGGCATACCTGTTTCCTGGGCTGCCTGGGCTTAGTGGCAACTCACAGAGGGCTTGGAGAGAGTGGGGAGGTACCATGGAAGGGGAGCGAAATGCAGCTCTTAAAAGTGGTGTGGGAGGGCGCTGTTTACAGATTTGAATGATGTTCTTGGGCTTGTGCCTGAGGCTCACTGGTAGGGAGCTTGCCTGGTGTGCTCAGGGTCCTGGGTTCAATCCTCGGTGCTGGAGAGAACAAACGTGCTCAGTGGATGGTAGTGTTGGCAGACTGCCTCTGTGAAGAGCCAGGCAGCAAACTCCGACTTGGCAGCCCAGATGGTCTTAAGAGCAGCCACAAACAACATGTAAACGAGGGCTGCTGTCACCTACACAGAAGAGTGACGGGTGACAGAAACAGATGGTCTGCACAGCCTAAAATATTTACTATTTCTGGCAGATTGGAGACCAAGTGTGAGGCGCTCTAAAGCCCTGGGCAGATGCCAAGCCACAGGAGGAGCTAGGTTCTGTCAATGTCACCAAGATGAAGAGATTGATTGTCTCTCAAGATGACCAAGGGGCTGAGCCACTCATGTTCCTCTGTGAAAACGATCCTGCATCAGGGAGTCCTGGCAAGGGTCCTGGGTGGACCATGAGAACTTCAATCTTGTTCTGGGGCTATATAGAGAACATGGGTTCGTGGTCCCTACCTGATCCACCTGTCAGTGTGTCCCTCTGGGCTGAGGGAGGCTGGCCTTGCTTTGCTTTGCTCTCAGAGTGGATCAGCCCTGCTTTCCTCTCAGGCTTTTGCTCTCTGTTCCCTTAAGACAGTGTTTGGGATTAGGCCCACTCCACGTCACTTCCCTGAAGGTAGAACGCACGCATGCCTTCCCAGCCAGTCACTCTGAATTGGAGTTACAGATCCATGTGAGCGCCCACATGGGTGTTGGGAAGTGAAGCCAGGTCCTCTGCAAGATCAGCCAGTGTTCTTAACTGTTGAGCCATCTCTCCTGCCTCTTTATGTCCCCCTCCCCCAATATTAAATTCCCATGTCACTGTACAAAACTACATGACAGAAACAACTTAGGGAAAAGAGATGTATTTTGGCTCCTGGTTTCAAAGAGGCAGAGGGAGTGTCAAAGGCACCTCATGTCTCCACGAGCCAGAAAACAGAAACCAGATTGGGCATCTTTTGAAGGCCTGCCCCTCAGACCTATTTCCAACAGTCTCATCCGGGCTGCTCCTGCTCCAACAGTCAGGACCCAACTCCTAAAAGCTCTGCCTCCTTCAAAACAGCTGGAGATGGGACCTCCAGAGCTCAGAACGTGAGCCTATGAGCGTCGTTCTAGATTCAGACCATAGGCTGGGGCTGTAGCTCAGGGGTAGAGAGCACATTCCTGGAGCACATAGGACTCCAAGTTCAATTCCTCTGTGTCCCTCTGAAGGTAGGCTCACTCACAGTCCAACATGACTGACAGTCTTACAAGAAAAGAGACACAGACAGATCAGCCCCACGAGGGGAGTGCTTGTGGAGCACCCTCACGAGGCCACCAAAGCAGAGACGGTTGGAGGCTATCTTCCAGAGGACACCAAGGGGTGCCAGACACTAAGAGAAAGGCAGAGAACATCCTAGAACCTTCAGGGACTGGGAATGTGGCCCCGTTGATAGAGTGCTCCTCTAGCCTAGCATTAAATTCTGGGCTCCGCCCTTAGCACCACAGACACCAGATGTGGTGGCACAACCCTGTAATCCCAGCACTTGGGAGGTGGAGGCAGGGGATGATGAGTTCAAGATCATCCTCAGCTACATAGTGAGTTCAAGCCTAACCTAGGCTATACGAGACCCTGTTTCAAAAAGTTCGTGGAGGCTGTATGTGCAGTCTGTGTAAAACATTAAATAATTTTATACAAGAGACTTGAGTATCAGAAAGGTTAGCATCCTGGGGTTGAGATGTGTGTGTGTGGGAATGATTCTGTCTCTCTCTGATGATGGGGGTGACTCTATGTAAAATTAAAGTGTTTTTTTTTTCTGCAACCACTCTAGTTTCCAAATAATGACACACAGATCTGTTACATTTATTAATAAGCTTCAAGCACTATAGCTAGGCAGATACTCATCTATTCAAACCTGACTATGCTGGCCTGGTTATTTCTCAGCCACATGCCCTGTTACCTGCCAACTAGTCTCATCCAGGCTGCTCCTGCTCCATCAGCGCCTTCATGGCAACTCTGGGATTGCAAGTTCCACTTTGTCAATCCTCCCAGCTATGGGCTGATCAGTCCTTCATTAACCAAGAAGAGGTGATAGAGAATAATTCTTACACAACATTGAGTCAGGAGGTAGTTCATAGAAATAAGGCCAACATCTAGACTGCAACCAGATCTCTGGATACAGAAATCAGCATTTGAACGCACAGAGCAGGCTTGGTGGCTCATGCCTGTAATCCCAGCACTCAGGAAGGCAGAAGTAGGTGGGTCACTGTGAGTTTGAGACCAGCCTGGTCTACAAAGCAAATCAAGGACAGTCAGGGCTACACAGAGGAAACCCTGCCTCAAAAAAACCAAAAATAAAACAAAATAAAATAAAGATACACAACTGTGCAAAACTATCTCCCAACACTCTACTTGGCAAATGCTTTCCGAAATGTGAAAATAAAGTAAAATGAGCATCATCAGGCGTTCAATTTTCTCACATAACCACAGGAACTTTGCACTTTGCACTGCTGTGCACTGAGGCTCAGTGGACCGAGCAGGGCCCCTGAAGGTCTCACTTTTGCCTGACTCACCCACAGCGGCCATAGGATGACATTGAGCTTGGTGGCAGACACCTTTCATCCCAGCACTGGGAGATAAAGGCAGACGGACTCAGAAAAAATAACAATGGTTTTTCTAGACAGGGTTTTTCTGTGTAGCTCTGGCTGCCCTGAAACCTGCTCTATAAACCAGGCTAGCCTCAAACTCAGCCGTCCACCTGTCTCTGCTTTCCAAGTGCCACTGTCACCCAGTGCAGCTGTCGCCAGCCCTGGTCCAGTTCCCTAACTCCCTCTTGCAGACTCAGAGGAACGCTTAAGTATGGGTCTGCTTTTCTTGGGTGAAGGGGCCGGGTCACACCAGGCCCTCAAGGCAGCCTGAGTTAGTGGAGCGGGAGCTCCAGGCAGTCTACACTGGGATATGGCCAGGAGGATCAGGCAGGCTTTCAGTGCCTACACGGAGCCTACCGCACAGGGAGGAGGAGAGTGAGGCTCAGGGTCACCATATGACCACTGCGGAGGCAGCAGGCTGAGTCAGTCAGGAGTGAGTTCAACAGCTGAACATGACACAGATGCCTCTAATTCTGGAGCTCAGAAGGCTCGGTTTACATGGTCATGAATTTGAGGCTATCCTGGGCTACATAAGGCACTTGCCAAAAGACCCAAATAACCATCAGTGGACACATAGATAAACTAAAATGTGATTTATCCATACAGTGGAATATTATCCATCCCTGAAAAGAATAGGATCCTCCTCATGCTATAGACATAAAGAGCTATATACGATGAGAGTCCGTGTGTGTGAAATGTCAGGAGGGTTGCACAAACAGGAAGTAGCCAGTGGCTAGGAGATGGGGGGAGGGGCTACTAAGGGGTCAGAGTATCTTCTTTTTCCTAAGAATCCACACAAGGTCTCTTCTCAGGCAGATGGTATCTCACCATGGGTGAGTCAGAAAGGGGGTCAAGAAAACAAAGACAAGCAAAGGAGCAGTGGGCGGGCAGGGGTGAGCAAAGATACAGTGTTTTCCAGGGCAGCCACGAGTCACAATGGAGGTCAGGCCAAGGCAGCCACGAGTCACAGTGGAGGTCAGGCCAGGGCAGCCATCAGTCGCCCCTTCTAGGCAGGGAGAGGCTCCACCATCAGGTTTGCCTGTCTGAAAACATAAAAACCAGGAAACCCTGCCTCGAAAAACCTAAACAAACAAACAAACAAACAAACAAACGAATAATAGGAGCAGAAGCAGTGTTCCCACACCAGGAGCTCCAAACACATGTAAATCTAGGTCTAGGGAATCCAACAACCTCTGCTGTCTTCTTCAGAAGCATAGGCACCCATAAACAGACACAGAGATAGACAGGCAGGCAGGACAGACAGACAGACACCACACACACACACACACACACACACACATAGGCTAGGCGTGGTGGTGCAGGCCCTTGGGAGGCAGAGGCAGGGCAACCTCTGTGATGTTTTTTTTTTTTTTTGGTTTTTGTTTTCTTTTTTGAGACAGGGTTTCTCTGTGTAGTCCTGGCTATCCTGGAACTTGCTCTGTAGACCAGGCTGGCCTTGAACTCAGAGATCTGCCAGCCTCTGCCTCCTGAGTGCTGGGATTAAAGACATACGCCACTATTGCCTGGCAACTTCTGTGTGTTTGAGGCCAACCTGGTCTATATAGTGAGTTCCAAGCTGGTCAGGGCCACACAGAAGGACTTTGTTTCAAAAGTAATAAATTATTATTATTAATAAACCCAGTGTTTATTATTATTAAAAAATACAAGCCTGATGCAGTGTTGCACGCCTTTCTCAGTACTTGGAAAGCAGAGGCAGGTGAACCTCTGAGTTTGGGACCAGCCTGGTTTACAGAGCAGGTTTCAGGGCAGCCAGGGCTACACAGAAAAACCCTGTCTAGAAAAAACCATTGTTTTGTTTTGTTTGTTGTTTGTTTTGGGTTCACCTGGCTTTACTTCCCGGTGCTGGGATTAAGGGTATCTGCCTCCACACCTCCTCCAATTTTATACCCATGTCCCCCTACTTAGGCTCCCTTTGCACTTCTTTCTTGGTCCCTTTTCACGTGTGATGATTTTGGACCAGCTATTCCAAGGTGGTCAAGTTGTTTTCTTATCCTAGGGACAGCCACCAGAGCTTCTTGCTTTTCTTTTTTCTTTTTGAAAAATAATGTATGTAATTTTGGTTGGTGTGAGGGTATTAGAGTCCTTGGAACTGAAGTTATAGTTGTGAGCTGCCGTGTGGGTGCTGGGAATCGAACCTGGGTCTGTCTGTCCTGCCTGCAGCCAGCAGAATGCACCCCACACCCTGCTTCTGTCCCCCTGGCTTCCTCATCTCAGCCCTCAGCACACACACTGGGGTGATCATTCAATGTCTTGCTTTGTAGCTCAGGCTGGTCTTAAACCTATGCCTCAGATTCCTCCAGGTTGACCTTCCAGGCATGTTCCATCAAACTTGACTTGAATACTTCATGAACAGCAAACGGGTGAATGGGGAATGAGAAGGCCAATGAGAGAGGGTGACTCTGCAGTTAGGAGGTCACCTGAGAGGACTGAACGGACCCAGGCTAGGGTTCCCATTCCCAGAGTGGCTGTGAGTCGGTACATCAGTCCCCCTGGACTCCCAGAGTTTAAAGGTTCCTGTAGACCCAGTGCCTCTCTGCCTTGATTTGCAAGCCCAGTTCTGCCACAGAGGCAGGCTCCTACCCTGGGTGTGGACTTTGTCGGGGAGCTCTCCACAAGAGCTCTGAGCCCTAGAGAGTAAGGGCCTAGTCAAGAAGCTTAGGCAGCCATGGAGGAAGAAACGCAGCTTTAGGGTACCTCGAGGCAACCAGCTTTGAGACCCGTTGGTCCATCAGGTCCTGTGATGTGGCCCTGCTCCAGGAGCTCAGTCTCAGGTTTACACCAGAGGTCCCGGCCCCCGACACTCCCTGCCACTCTCCTAGCTAAGTCTCCCTAGTTTTTACTTGGTCTGTGACACTCCAGGGAATTAAAGCCCCAAGGGCCTGGCCCAGTGCCAGCCACCATTCCTTTCCTGCTCAGGCTTTCTTGGTGGGGTCTGGGGAGGGAAATGAGTGAGTGTCTTGGAATATGATGCTTGTGTGTTTCCATACTGTCAACCATTCCAGAAAAACTAGAAAAAAAAAAAAAGGCAGATAGAATCACAGTTCCTGTCTGCAGATAAGGGGCCTAGCATCCTTACTCATCTAGCTCACTGTTGCAGGAGCAGAGGTGGGGGGTGGGGTGAGAGGGGGTGCTATTCATTGCAAATGGAGCAAAGGAGACCAAGGAGTAAACCTGGACAAGGTGGGGCTGCTGTTGGTTCAGAGGCAGGTGCAAATTCACAGACACCCCCCACTTCAGCTTCTTTTATCTATCTATCTATCTATCTATCTATCTATCTATCTATCT
>CM053766.1:122582478-122629717 GCA_028658305.1 Pachyuromys duprasi
CCCCCCCCCCCCCCCGTCTTTTAAACTAATTTTTTGTTGGGTTTGGTGGGGATGGAGCCCAGGACCTTAAGCATGCTAGTCAAGCATTCTACCATTGAGCTACGCTGTCAGCTGAGAAATCAGGGTTTGTTTGTTGTTGTTGCTTTTGCTTTTTGGTGTGTGAAGACTGAGCTCAGAGCTTGAGGGCTGCCTGGCAAGCTCTATACACTCATCTTGGACCTGCTTCTTAAGATTTTTTTTTCTTTTTCACCCTAGGCAGTGGCACCCAGGACTTCCTGTTCCTCACAGAGTTGGGCTCACCACAGAGTGACACTCTAGCCCGTACATACTTTTATGGTCTCTCTTTCCTATCAGCCCAATGCAAGGTGGTTTTATTTTTAAAGGTGTTTTGTCTTCTTTTTTGTCTCATTCACAGTATTTAGAACATATATACACATATACATATATACATGTATTTGTTGATTGAATGAGCAAATGACAGCTTTGGGTTGTCCGTTAAAATATCAGCCTGGCTGGTGGTGTGCCTGTAGCCCCAGCACTGGGTAGGTGGAGGCAGGAGGGTCAAGAGTTCAAGGCCATCCTCAGCGACACAGCCAGTTAGTTTGAGACCCTCCACTTCCAACAAATGTGGAAGCCAAGTGACCCCCACCTATAATCCTACCATTCAGGAGACTGAGGCAGGAGGATCACAGGTCCAGGGGTAATCTGAGCCACAAACTGAATTCCAGTCCAGCCTTGTTTCAGGCCTTGTCTCAAAACAAAATAAAGCTAAGACGTTGCACACATTAAATTCGGATTTCTATGTTAACTGACAGTAAACTTCACTTTTCATACCACATGATTATTAAAGCAGATGCTGAGACTCACAGCCAAACTGTGGGCAGAGTGCAGGGAATCTGTGAAAGAAGGGGGAGATAGTATGACCTGGAGGGAACAGGAGCTCCACAAGGAGAGCAACAGAAGCGAAAAATCTGGGCCCAGGGGTCTTTTCTGAGACTGATACTCCAACCAAGGACCATTCGTGGAGATAAACTAGAACCCCTGCACAGATGTAGAACCAGCAGAGAACTGGGAAAGTTGGAAAGCCAGAGCAAAGGGGTGAGAAAACTTTGGCTTTCCCGGGTCATTCACAGGTGACTCCCTGTGTCCTGTGTTTGATTAAAAAGTAGATTCACTTTGACTGATACATTGATTTCTTCCATTGTATGGTACCCTAGTAAGGGGGGCAAGGGCTGTCTCTGACATGAACTCAGTGGCTGGCTCTCTGATCACCTCCCCGTGTGTGTGGGGGGGGTGGGGGGGGAGCAGCCTTACCAGGCCGCAGAGGAAGACAAAGATGCAGACAGTCCTGATGAGACCTGATAGGCTAGGGTCAGATGGAAAAGGAAGAGGACCTTCCCTATCAGTGGACTTGGGGAAGGGGCATGGGAGGAGAAGAGGGAGGGAGGGTAGGATTGGGAGGGGATGAGGGATGAAGGAGGGGGCTACAGCTGTGATACATAGTGAATAAGTTGTAATAAATAAAAAATTTTAAAAATTAGAGAGCAAGATAGGAGAATTGTCACAACTAAAGTAGTAAACAGTTTTGTCAGTTTTTTGTTATTTTGTTTTGAAGAATTAATTTTATTCTTAAGATTAAAACAAAACAAACGAAACAAAAAAAGATTGTAATTGAAAGCCCTCACCAGTCCAGCACTGGCTTTGGCAAGGCCCTCACTGTTCCAATGGGCTTTGTCTGCCACCTAGTGGCTGTACAAACAACTGCAAGCCACATGCACTGGCTTTAAAATACTGGGACTTGGCTGTGTGGAACATACCTGTTCTCAGACAGGCACCCCCATGCTTCCCGAGACAACTGTTCCGGTGTTCCTGGTGAGAGTGAAGATGGGCACAAATGCCTGCCAGACTTCCCTCTCCCCTCAGCAATGCACCTGCAAGAAGAGGCTGCCTGGGCGGTTCACCCTCAACCACCACAGACGCGGACAAGGTGTCTGTGATTGCAAATGATTGGAAACTCCCCGAGATTCCCCACAGATGGGTGTGGTGTGGTAGTCAGAGGCACCTGCACACACATGGGCGGTCCTGAAGCTGGAGGGAAGAACGAGGCGTGTTCTTAGGAAAGCTGTGAAGGGGAAGAAACTGGCACCCAACCGCTATGTAGGCAACACTTACCTTCCCACGAAGAAGGAAGGTGTGAGAAAGACACACAAATCAGAGCAAAAGGCACAGGATGAAAGATGTAACACACGCTGCAGAGACTGGATGCCTTCGGGGCTATGCCAGGGAAGCTGTGGAGGAAGGAGGGGGAGAAGGAAGGAGAGGAAGCAGAGAAGAGGGAGGAGAGGAGAGATGGGATCACAGGAGGAAAGAGAGGTACTTGCTCAGCGCCACTTTCTCCAAAGCTTTGACTCTTGGAGCCTTGGTCAACAGCTCTCACGGCCCACAGACTCCACACACAGTCAGCAGAGGCAGGTAGAAGTGGAGATCCAAAAATGGAATGGACTCCTCTCCGGGACTCTTGGGAGGCCTCATTGGGGCTGGCAGCTGAGCAGAGACCAGAATGGCAGCCAGAGCCATTCATGTAATCTGGGAAGAAGCCTCCGGGGAGAGGCAGATCAAAAGTCCTAAGACAGAGACAAGCTTGGCCAGCATAGCCAGAAGACTGGTCTCAGGGCCAGAAGACTAGAGCCTCTCCAGTCAGGAGACTAGGGCCTCTAAGGCACGGATACGGGTTTGGATGCCACCTGCAGCCCCGTGGCAGGTACTGGAGTGGGCTAAGTCCAGAAGGGAAACCGCCCACACGATAAAAATTTGCATATTGTAATTTGTGTATTACAGGTATTTACTGTTTTATTGTCTGTCTCCCCGAGAATAAACTACAGCAAAACATGAGATCTCTTTGAAAACACCACTAACTCAAAGTTAAAAAAAAAAATATATATATATAGTGGTCAGGTGTACAGGTTTCATTCCAGCACTTCGGAGGTGGATATGCAGATCACTGTGAGTTCAAGGCCATCCTTGTCTACATACTGAGATCTTGTCTCAAAATCAAACGAAAAAGAAATTATACTGGACCAAAGTATACTCCAATTCTGTGATCCAGCCTGTGCACCTGAGCATTTCTGCCAGAATGGGAATGTGTGTATGCCCAGAACCTGTGCAGTCCTCTGTGGCACCTGTCTGTGTAAGAGCCAGCACCGGAAGTGACCACAGAGTCCCTCCATGTAATGTAGTCCACACAAAGCAAGGAGTGGGCTCTCAGCCTGCTCTCCGGGTGCTGCTACACAGACTGTCTCTCCTGCAGCTCTTGTGAGGCCCTGAGTCAGCATAATCGGTGGTTGGCAGTGGAGGCTGGAAGAATACGGAGTTGGGCATCCAGGGAGGCCTTTGTGCTAGCTACTCATGCTGGAAGGGGCAGAGGGCACAGGAGACAGAGAAGAGGGGCACACACACACACCTGTGTGAAGCCCACATCTCAGTCTTAACCATGGCCTTGGCACCTTGACCAGCCTGCCTCTTTCACATGATGGGAACAGCCGTTAGCTTTCAGCCCAAGCATTAGAGGACACCGTCAAACACAGCAGGTCCTAAGAACATCAACCCTGGGCAAAAGAAGTCAGCACAAAGGTTCCATGTTATGGGATTCCCCTGTGGAACCTCCTGACAAGAGCCTGGAGGCCACGGGTGGTGGCTAGCACTAGGGACCAGGTGTCTGGGTGTGCTTGGCGAGCGGGGAGGCCACGCCTGGTGCCATCAGATCACCATCTTGGTTGTGGCACCACAGATCACTGCAGGAAGGAGCACAGGGCTCTCCTGACACCGGACTGATGTCAATTTTCTGGCGTGGGACTATGCTTTAGCTACCATTCTGTCACCCGAGGGAGAAATGAAGGGAACACAGCAGGCCTTTCTGCTTTGGTAAATTTCTATTATTCTAAGTTTTTTCTTTTTTTTTTTTCCTTTCAGACAGGGGCTCATAATATCCTACGCTTACAAAGGCCTTGATGTTGCTATTCAGATGAAGTTTTGATCCTTCTGCCTCCTCAGGCATGTCCCCCCACACCCCACTTTATGCAGCGCCGGGCACCGAACCCAACATTCACACACACAAGGCAAGCTGTACCCTAGGCTCCAGGATCTGTAATTTTTCAGAATGATGAGAAAACTGTGTGGGCCAAGGACTTGAGTGAAGTCTGTGATCTTGGCTTCAAGGACAGTTCCTCCTACTTGACCCTCAGCTGTTTATGTCTTTGGCACCATTTCTGAGGCTTAGAGACCGGAGGAAAGGCAGGGGAAAGGCAGAGTTGTGTGTGTCATGTGATGTGTCAGAAGCAACATATGGAATAACTCTTTAACCTGTTGTATGCACCCACACGTTAGTCTTGCTTTGTAAGAAAACTACCAGAAACCTCATGGCTTCAAACAACACAAAGTTGCCCTGAGGGAAGGGTCTCCCAGGGGTACAGCAGGAACCAGACCAACATCAGCACTGTCACTCAAGGCTCGATTCTTTCTTCCAGGTTCTGGCTGTGGTGGACCCATCCCCTGTGCTGAGTGGTGAGAGCCTCATTTTCTGTTAATTGGAGACCCCCAATTGGGTCCTACAGGCTGTCCCCAACCTGCCATTTGACATCTTAATTTTCCTTCCAAGGGCCTCCAGGGCATCTTCTGGAACATACTCAAGGTGAAGCCTGCTGATGGGGTTTATCGACGTCATCTCTGGAGCACAGACTAGAGGGTAGTGAGTTTTCCTGTGTCAAACCAGTCAACTCTGCACAGTGTCCCATTCTGTTGCTGTCTGCCCTGGTGGCATCAAAGTAGCCACCAATGACATTTAAGTTAACCAGCGTGGCTGCGCTCTGGGGAGATTTAGACACTGACATGTCACAAAAGATTAGTTGCTTTGCCTTTTCAGCCGCTTACAAATAGAAAGACAATGAATATCTTGCAAAGCCACATAAACCTGGAGAGTGGGCCAGATTTGGCCAATGAGCTGCGTACCTTGGCAGCTACAGGTGCGGAGACTGGCTGGATGGGGAAGATCTCAAATCTGCCCATACTGAACCACTGAAAACAACCTTTGATCCTCTCAACATTATCAATACTAGTTTGCCCATCTGGATTCTTTGCTGTGTGGTATAAAACTACACAGCTAAACATCAGCTCCTCCCACTTTTCCCACCCTGAAGACTAAAGCAAGCCAAATATGGCTCAGTTGTTAAGAACACTCACAGAGAGGCTCACAGCCACCAGTAAGCCCAGTTCCAGGGGATCTGGTGCCCTCTTCTGCCCTCCAAGGACACCTGCATGCCCATAGTGTACATACAGACAGCGGGCACGTACACATACATGAAAGTACATTTTTAAAAGACTAATTTGAGGAACCTTGTTTGGTTCATCTGTATCTTAAACCCAAGCCACAGAAGATATCTCTTCCCCTCCCTAACTCCATGCAGCTAAGCTTGAAGATGAGACCTTGTGCATCAGCCTTCCTTGGCAGTGGGATGATACAGATGCTGTTATAACCAGCTGTTTCTCTATTCTACAAATCCACATGTAACTGCTGGTTTGCTAGGAAAAAAAAAAAAAGGTTTGCGACATCTAAGGTCTGTGGAATGGAATGAATACAAAGAATATCCTGATTGTGAGAGAAGCAGATGGTTCCAGAACTCTCTCTACTGGCTGGAATCACTGTCATTTTTAAACCCATAGTTAAAGTTAAGACTTCGTAATGGAATTAATCATTCTGAATCGGATATCTGCACATAGTATATAAAAACCAAGAGTGCCCAGGAAAATGGCATCAGCACCTTCCTCCAGGCTCCAGAGACTGGTGGAACCCCCAGGACCAGTGGTCTGTGTTCAGGAATGTCCTTGTGCACTCCTGTAGGAAAGGGAAACACAATTGTGGCTTCCAGGGCTACTGGGACTTGTCATTTTAAACTCCAGTTTAAAAAAGGAGGTTATGGGAGGGGGAAAAGATCTCACATGGGGGACTCTTTCTTCAGAATACTCTTTATTAGTTCAGATACTGCCTGTCAACACTCGACTTATCTTCTTTCATACTTTGATATAGGCCCATTCACTCAGATTCCTCCTCTCCCCATATCTCATAGATTGTGACATTATTCTGCGGGTCCATGGGTATCTCTGGGATATGCAGCCTGGGGTTACTGCCAGTTGCCATAGAGACTTTAAGATTCCGCACCTTGGACACAAATTTCACCAGTTCCATCTCGAGCTGGGTTAAAGTATTGAAAGTGAAGTCTTTGCTGGGGCAAACATTTTGATTTTTCTTTGGTGAAGCACGAAATTGACAGCCTCGAAGGCTGGTAGTAGGATTCTGCTCCTGTCAAGAAAGATATTCAGGGTGAATGACTCCAGTGGTCTCACTAGTTTGAACACAGTTCCAAAAGTTAGGCTCATCTAAGAGGGAACACAGTGATAAACCTAATCTGGATGTTGACAAACCGACCAAATTGGCCCACCACTTGCTTTTGTAAATAAAGTTTTATTGGCATGCAGCCAAGCTCAGTTATTTGCATATTAGCTGTGGTGGTTCTCTCAGGCTCAAATGGCAGAGATGAAGTAGCGGCCACTAAGACTACATGTCCTGCAGAGCTGAAAATGATTTCCATCTGACCCCTTACAGGCAGCTTGCAAGTCTCTGCTCTAGCCAGAATGTCATGTGTTATGTATAGTAGTAATGTGTGTGGAGGTCGGTAGCTGCTGGTCTCTTCCTCCACCACATCACCTTATTTTCTAAGACAAGGTCTCTCACAGAATCTGGAACGCGACAGTTCTGTTAGACTGGCTGTTGAACAAGGTCCTCCTGTCTGTTCCCCAGCTCTCAGGTTACAGGTGTGTGCCACCATGCCTGACTTTCTGGCTGCTGTGGATTGAACTCAGGTTCTCAATGTTACACAGGAAGCACTTTTCAGACTGAGTCATCTCTCAGCCCCTGGCCACAGTGTCTTGAAATGTTAGGTTTGTCTAAGAAGGAACCTCTGTCCCTCTGATCCCTGAAGAGCTTCGAAGTCACTGTAGGGAACATCGGTCACTTTATCCTAGGACAGGCCTAGAACTCCCTCTACTTGAGAAAATATTTCCTTTCATTCAGAAATATGTGATGAGTCAAAAGCAATGAAAATAAAACTTGCCTGGAGTGTGTGTAAGCCTGAATCTGTGAGCTGTTCTGACATGACACCATGAGCTCTTGAATCTACTCCCAATTTGAAAAAACAAAGCTTACTTCACAGAAAAAATTGTGAGCTGTTTAGCAGCCCATCTTAAACTGTCCCATCGTCTACAGATGTTGTCACTGAGGAAGCAAAAATTCACCTAGCTTTCACCAGGAGCAGGTGGTGGTTTCTGGTCAAAGTTCATGTTTCAGACACTAGTAGCCCTGGCTCTAGGAACAGAACCTGCATTTCTGAGACCAAACGCTTGTGGTGTGACCAAGGCACCCCTTACCTTATTCTTCTCACTCTCTCCTCGAAACTTCAGTATCACATATGTCATAATGACGAAAAAAAGCCAGAGCCATTTATTCCCAAGCCAGTTTTGGGCGTGCTCTGGAAGATTCTGTCTAATCCGGAAGTGTCCTCCACAAGGCACCTTCCCTGGGCTTTCTTTGGCTTTCTCCCGCAGAGAAGAAAACATGAAGGCACAGGTGCAAGAAATGCACAGAGGCAGGAACAGGAACCATCTCAGCGTCCGCATGGTGAACACTGGCGAGACGGGAAGCTGCTCATGATGGGTCTGTCTGCCGGGGTGCCAGAGAGACTGGGGACCTAGTGTTGGGCCCTGGTGATGTCACAGAGGGCCCTGAGCTGACAGTCCCAGCCATTGTGATGCCTTTAGTTTAAGAAGGCTGAGGGCTGCAGGATATCTGATTGCACTACGAACCCTGAGATTGTGTTATTTACTGAAAAAAAAAAAAACTGTTCATAGTTGTGTGGCTCAGCCCTGGCACACACCTTTAATCCAAGAGATTTCTGCTTGAATATTATAAACAGGATTAAATAAAGTCAACCATAGGGGAAGAGGTGGAGCAAGTAACCAGTTGACAGGAAGTGAACATAGGATTATTAAGAAAAAAAGAAAGAAAGAGCAAGTCGGGAGGATTGATAGAGAGAGACACAGGTAGCAGAGGAGTGGGACATTCAGTTTGAGAGGTCTGTTTTGAGACAATGCGGGAGAAGGAGGCATTTCTTCAGGGGCAACAGCTGAGGAGGAAGGTCAGCTGGGTGCTTTCTCTGGCTCTCTGAGCTAGCAGGCTGTCACCCCAGTATCTGGCTTCTAAGTCTTTATTGGTAAAATCAAATAATTGAGATTTTTGTTAAAAACTACATTTGGCACTTCCATGTGTGGCAAGACCACACAGACAGAAATCACGCCAGCTGTGGACAAACTGAGAAACCATCAGATTTGGCAAGACACCTGGGAAGTCCTCAAGAAAAGAGTTAAGTAATATTAAAAAGAAAAATCTTTCCCACTTTAAGGATGAGAAATATCATCATGCAGGGTGTTAGGTCCCTGCACAGTGCTACTTTAGAGGGCTTGAAAATAGAAACAAAACGAAAGGATAAATGCCTTAACCGAGATTGACATAATACTGCTTATAATTACTCAGTCTGATAATATTTTATCTTTAATAGCCATAGTGTTTTGTGCCAAATATGAAAAGTGGTTTGATAAGATACAAGCCTTAGAAAGACTTATAAATGAAAATAATATACAAAAACTACCAGATGATAAGCACCCCCAAGGCTATGAAGATTAAATGGATCCTTCAGGAATATTAGATTTGAGGAGACTTAAGTGATCATTTCACATAGTATGCACTTACCCTATGTGAAGCAGATATTAAATTCATAGGCATCTCAGAACAGAATTATACCCCAAGACTGGAAAGATTTGCCAACAGCAATATTGGAAGCTGGTTTTCAGTTAAAATGATAAACATGATAGAAAAAGAAAGCTAGGGCCCCAGAGCAATGACATAAGTCTAGACGTATTGGTATTTCCCAGGATCTGTTTCTAGGTGAAGGTCAATATGCTAAGTTACAAAGACAGTTTGAATTTGATGATCACACCTTGGCGCTATGTCATTTAGCAGTTCCAAATGCTTGGGACAAGGCTGAACTATCAGGATAGAGGTCTGAGTCATTTACTAAAATTATACAAGGCCACAAAGAAGCCTTCACCGATTCTTTTGCAAAGATTGACTTTAGTTGTAAATAGGATAGTATCAGATTCTGAAGTCAGACAAATATTAACCAAAACTTTGGCTTTTGAAAATGCTGATTCAGGATGTAAAAGGGTGATTAGACCTTTAAAGGCAAGTTCAGCACCAAAAGATTAATGGATTAGAAAAATGGCTGATATTGGATCTCATGTTTATGATGCCACTCTGATAGAAGTAATTTCTAAAAGTTTTAAGAAAAATCAAATTTCCAGATGTTTTATACTTGTGGTAAGCAAGGTCATTTGAAAAGGAAAAGACATTCCTAGAACATTTTTTTTTTTCCTAGAAATAATCCAAAAAGAAGGTCCCAGCCTTCTGGAGGATGCAGGTGTGACAAAGGCTAACATCGGACTCAGGAATGTCCGTCAACAACAGATGGGCAAGGGGATCCTAGGTGTCCTCCCACAGGCCCTGACATCAAATTTGATTCAATCGTTCCCAGCAATTAAAAGATTTAATGCCTGCTGTTAAAAACAACACTGCTCTAGATGTAATAAGGGCAGAACAGCTTTAGTAGATAAAACAAAAAATTCAGAAGAGACCAGAAAACAAGTATTTTGGCAAACTGCTATAAATGATCAGACACCAAAGTTAAAGATACAAATAAATGGCATTGAAATCGAATGTTTAGAAGACATAGAAACAGATGTAAAAATAATTTCACCCAAATCGTGGCATCCAGATTGACCTCTTCAGGAGGTATGTATTCAGTTTCTAGGGACTGGAACTTTTATCTCAGGTAAAACGAAGTGGAAGATGGGCCAAGTGTATAGGGCTACAAGGACAAATAGGAAAACTGAAGCCATATGTGAGTCATATAGCTATGAATTTATGGAGAGATGATTTGTTGTAGCAATGAAAAACAGATTAACATTTTCCAATCTCAGAAACAAACCATAAAATAATGCTGCTGAGAAAACTATTAAAAGGTATTATCAAAAACAGTCTCAGTTGTATATAAGCAGGGCACAACAGCTGCTGGTCTTTCAAAGGTACCAACTGCCCTACCTTTTAATGGCTGACTGACAAGCCTGTACGGGGGGATCAATGGCCTATAACAAAAGAAAAATTACAGGCACTAGAACAGCTGGTACAGGAGCAGCCAAATGCTCACCACATTGAAGAACTACCAGCTTGTAGAATTCCCCTGTGTCTGTTATAAAAAAAAAATCAGGAAAATGGAGGATATTAGCAGATTTAAGAGCCATAAATAACATGATTCAGCCAATGGGCTTATAGCCTAGAATCCCATCACCTTATTTATTACCTAAGGCATAGTCTATGAGAGTAATTGATTTAAAAGATTGCTTTTTTCACAATCCCTTTGCATGAGCATGATAGGGAAAGGTTTGCTTTCTTAGTACTTACTTATAATAGTGGTCCTATAAATAGATAACATTGGAAAATCTTACCACAAGGACTGTTAAACAGTCCTACTGTGTGTCAATATTTTGTACAATAGCTATTAGAAATAATTTCTAAAGTTTCCACAATATAAAATTATATGGACAATACATAACTGGCTGACTCAGACACAGATACCTTAGGAAAAAAAAATTGATAAAGAGAATTTTGCCTTGGCAGGGATTACAAATTGACCCCCCCACAAAAAAAACAAAACACAGAAGAGATTCTATCAGTGATCTAGGATATAAGATAGGTTTACAGAAAATTTGGCCACAGAAAGTACAAATCAGGAGAGATCAATTACAAACTCTTGATTTCCAAATATTGCTAGGAGGTATTAACTGCCTATGGCCCACATATGGATTAATTACTCAAGTTATTGCCACTAATCTCATAATCTTTTGGTTTTCATTTGACTATTAAATTTCTTCTTAAAGTATAAATATGTTCTTTGTTTCTTAAAGTATAAATATATAACTTAACATATAACAATATTAATATATCATATATATATATAATCATCTTATACTAGTCATACAGAGCACTAACTCTAGAAATAACCTTCAAGCTTGTATGTTTTCAGGTTTGAGTCTGAAGCAGGTAATTAGGACCAAAGCTTGTGTACCTTGGATGTACTTAATAGAATGCAGTCTTCAAATCTTTTGGATATATGCTGAATATGGCATTTAAAATGTTTCTTTTCTACAATAGACCATGACCATTCCTGACAATAATCTTTGAGATCTCCAAGATGGAGCCCTGCAATAACGAATCCGCCTGGGAAAAACTGCCCCATGCTGCTTCTGCTGCCAAGTTCTGCACAGTGGACACCTTTGGGCTGACTGCTATGCTCTACCTAGCCAGGATTGCCACTAAGCTGACAAACACCACCTAAATATCAGCTTAATCTACAAACTGCTCAGGACATACAAATCGCTGCATTCATATGAGATTGACACTAACACTTTATAGAACTTTGAACTCAAAAATACTTAATCCTAAGGCTGCCAAATACAACCAAGTTAGACACTGTGGAAAGCTTGGCAGAAATAGCTTCATTATTGTAAATAGTTTTACTGTGATACTTAAAAATTTTCCTTTTTATTTAAAAGGGGGGTATAGAAATAAAATAGCTAATTCAGCTTTGTTTGGAAAAGCACACCACAGAAATTATTTACTTTTTTAGACAGGGTCTCTTATATCCCAGGCTTGCCTAAAACTTGCTATGTAGCCAAGGATGGCCTTGAACTTCTGATCCACCTGCCTCTACTTCCCAAATGCTGGGGTGACAAGTTCCTGTCACATTTCGATCATGTAATGCTGGGGATGGAACCCAAGGCTTTGTATGTGTCAGGCAGACTACTACGCCATGAGCCACATACTCAGCCACCGTTAATTCTCACTGAAAAACTCATATATATATAACTCATATATATATATATATTCTAGCACTTGGGAGGTTGAGAAAGGAAGACCTTGTGTTTGATACCACACATGCCTACAGAGAGCCTGTCTCAAAAACACAAACAAAAGACCAATTATTTTTAAAAGCTTTTATTCCAATTTTCTAAGTACAAAGGTCATACATCGCAGGTTCTCTTGGATGGTGCTCATTTCTTATCCTGTTTGCACACTTCTACACTCACCCTAATACTGTCCCAGAACAAACCTCAAGGGCATTTGGGGCCAAGCGTCATCATTTGCAAGTAGAAAACCAGAGCATAGTGGGAGCAGCTTTTCTTTGGGTTGTTTTTGAGGCAAGATCTTGCTATGTAACCCAGTCCAGCTTTGACATCTGTTATCTTCCTACCTCAGCCTTCTTAAGGCTTGGACTAGGGACATGTCAGCATGTTTGATTTGGAAGGAGGGGCTTTAGTGTGTACACTTGCACCTTTGTGGGCACGTGTGGAGGCCAGAGGTTGACACTGGGTGTCTCTCAATTGCACTCCGCTCTAGTTTCTGGGGCAGACTCTCCCCCAAACTCTGAGCTCAGCACCTTGCCTGGGGTCCCACTTCTGCCTTACAGGGCTGGAGTTGCAGGCCTGCTGCTGTGCTCACCTTCCTTTTGAAAAGGTTCTGGTCCACGAGCATATGTAGCAAGTGCTTTCACCACTGAGCGAGCCATTTGCCCAGCCCAGGAGCAGGTGTTAGAACTGGCCCACAGAGGCAGTTCTAGCCTGCCCCCAAGAACAGTCTCACAGAGGCGCCAATTTTAACTGTGGGGACAGAAGAGGTGGCATTCCTGCCCCGATACTACCACCTTGATGGCTGCCATTTTCTTACCAAGATATTAGAGAGAAGGGCTTTATTTTGTACAAGGCAGGTGTTCTTTTCCTCTTTGCCATCCTTGTATCGCGTAAGAAAAACCCCAGCAAGGAGCAAGGTGTAAGGCTGTTAGAAGTCTGTCCCTAAGCTCAAAGGGTCCTACTCAAAGTCTGCCCCTGAGCTCAGTGTCATTGTGACTTTAGAAAATGAGCTGACTGTGAGTAACCTGGAGTCTTTTTGTTACCTAATGTAAGCAGCAGAATCACCAGGCTAAGCAAGAGGTTCAGCCTGTGAACAGATGGCCAGTTGTGTTGCAGGCCACCTCACCCACCCCAGGACCCACACATCTCACAGCAAGTGACCACGCAGGTCGAAGATTGGAGAGGACAACTTTATAGCATGGTGCTACACCAGGAAAGTGTGGCACAGAAGGCCACAGGGGAGGAGCCTCTTGGAGGGGGTGCGGCCCTGCTTTAGAAGCAGTAGGATGTATGGGTGACCCAGTGGGCAGACTCCTCCTTGGAGCGCTTGGCAGAGCTGTGGCTTGTGAAAATGGACTTGTAGGTTTCCGATTCTTCACTGTCTGCGATGGACCTCTTCAGGGCCCCACCTGGGGGCTTGCCGGCTTTTCCAGAAGCACTCCCATTAGTTGCTAGAAAACAAAGTCAAAACCTGTTAGGCCAGGACTGAAGGTCACTCCAAATGACCAATTTTTAAAGGGACCAAGTCATGCATGTCATTTCCCCAAGCTCCTAGCGTCTTGTTGCCATTTGGAAAGAAAGCTGAAGCAGAGGGAGAGGATTTCATGCTGCCCAGGACATCCTTGAACTCTCTACACAGCCAAGGCTGGCCTTGACTTGTGATCCTCACGTGAGCTGTCACCTCAATTCACACCCTGCTGGGGACAGAACCCAGGGTTCTGCATACTGTGTAGGAGGTGTTCTACACACAATGTATCAATTAAGTTAATTATTTGAGCCAGGGCCTCACCATGCAGCCCTGGCTGGCCCAGAACTTAATATGTAGATCAGTCTGGTCTTAAACTTGGGTGATTTTCCTGACACTGCCTCCTAAGGAGGCACATGCTACTATGCCTGGCTTGAAGCACGGACTCCCAATAGTGTTTCCTCAAAGCTAGCCAGAGCTCCCACCACTTAGGGCCAGACTGTCACTAGCTTCTTGGCAGTCAGGTTGAGGGCCTAGTCTTCTTAGGTTGGTATTGTACAAGGACAGAGACAGAAGTCCCACAGTGGCCTGTCCTAGCCAGCCCACTATCCTGAGGGAAGCCAGGATGGGAGCTGCTGGCCACTGTTTATGCCAGACACAACACCATCCCATTTTCTCTTTCTTGTGTTTCTCTTCTTGTAAGATAACTGTGACCTTATTTTCTTTTTGCAGCTCTGAGCATTGAACCCAGGACCTCATTCATGATAAACAAGTTTTCTACCACTGAACTACAGCCCCAGCTCTCTTCTATGCTTTATTTTGATAGATTGCCCAGGCTGGCCTGAAGCTTTTCATCCCCCTGCCTCAGATCCCAAGTAGCTGGGATAGCAGGACTGTGGCAGGACTCTTATGGTTTTCTTTTTCTCTTTATATGTATGTGTGTGTGTTTGTGTTAATGTATGCCACGTACGTATATGTGCCTGTAGAGGCCAGAGGATGCTGTCAGATCTCCTGGAGATGGAGTTACAAGTGCTTGTTAGCTACTAGACATAAGTGCTGGGAACAGAACTTGGGTCTTCAGCAAGAGCAGTAAACTGGCTCGTAACTGCCGAGCTAGCTCTCCTGCCCTAGCTTTTTTTCTTTTTGAGACAGAGTCTCAGTACAGAGCCCAGGCTGGCCTGACACTCACCATGTGACCCAGGCTGGCCTGGCACTCATGGTTGACTCTGTCTCTGCCACTAGGCTGCATAACTTTCTTTGAGGTAAAGACATTGAGTTTCAAGAGCAGTTTTGCCATTTGTCCACGAGGCAGGCAAAGAAAACCGACCCTGGGAGCAGTATAGGAAGGGTCTGCAGTGCCCAAGTAAATGAGGCGTCTGAGTGGCTCTGTGTGCTGCTGGGCTGTGGCACCATAGCTCACTCAGCAGTAACAAGTGGACTTTGTGCCAAGAACCTTTTGGGCCAACAGGGCTCCAGGCAGGAATGTGAATCTACCTTTTTTTTTAAAATAATTTTTTAAATTTATTTTTTATATTAATTACAGTTTATTCACTTTGTATGCAGCTGTAGTCCCTCCGTTTTCCTCTCCTAATCCTACCCTCCCTCCCTCATCTCTTCCCATGCCCCTCCCCAAGTCCACTGATAGGGGAGGTCCTCCTCTCCTTCCTTCTGACTCTAGCCTATCAGTCAAAGTGAATCTACTTTTTAATCAAAGGACACAGGGAGTCACCTGTGAATGACCGGGAAAGCCTAAGTTTTCTCACCCCTTTGCTCTGACTTTCCAACTTTCCCAGTTCTCTGCTGGCTCCGTAAGTCCTACCTGTGCCCTTGGGAACCAAGGTGCTTTTTTTCTCTCTAGGATCGAGGTCTGCCTCCTCGGGCTTGCCGGCCTTCACTTTCGATGGCCCCGCGGAGTCTGTAGAAGACAGAGTCAGCAAAATAAACGTTGAGCCAAAGCAGAGCAAGGCCCTGGTGTACTGAGGACAGCCCTGCACCTCAGGTTCTTAGGGTCTTACCTTCTGTGACACCCGGCCTTGAAGCACACTCAGCTGCCTTCGGCTTCTTTGCTTTCTGTAAGAAGGAAGAGACTGTTGATGGCTTGAGTTGAGAATGTCTCCCAGAGGCTCGGGTGTTTGAACGTTTGCTCCCTAACTGGTGGTGCTGTTTGGGAGTTTATGGAACTTTCAGCAGTGGAGGTGAGGCACTGGGGCGGGCTGAGGGTACACAGTGTCTCCTCGCTTCTAGTTCTCTCTGCTTCCTGACTGTGGATGGAGGTGTTAGCTCTCAGCTTCTTGCTCTTGCTGACATGCCTCCCCACCATGACGGACCTGGGGGATGTAGCCCTCTGAAACTGTGAGCCCAAAGTAGATTTGCTTCAGTCTCCTGCCTTTGGTCACGGTGTTTTTGTACAGCAACAGGAAGGTAACTGATACAGAAGGCATGCTCAGATTGAGTGGACCACAGTGGCAGTGGGCCTGCCTAGGGCGTAGGGTCCCTCTGATGGACTGGCACATCTCTCTGAGGATGACCTGTCTGCAAGCAAGCAGTGATGTCCCACAAAAAAGCTAGGAGGTCCATACAGAGCCAATGATCAGTGTTAGCTTCACAGTCTCAAGACTTGTATATAAGACTATGTTTCAATGATGAGTCAATGTTGTTCAGTGGCAGGGCACCTATCTAGTGTTCCTGAGGCCAGGAGTCTGATCCCCAAAACCACAGTACAAACACAAAAGGTCAATATTTCCAGGGACTGTCGTGCACAAAAGAACAGTTAGATAATAGCATAAACTACATGCATGGACACAGACATAGTCTCACTCACCCTGGACACTCAGTTTCAAAGCTATCAAATGTCGATGCTTAGCTGTAGGGCTTGAAGGCTTTTACTGAAGGACTCTAGCTAAGTTAAACTCTTAAGTTATTCTTGTTAGATTTTTAGATGCTGGATTGGTAAGACAGTTACTGGTCAGCCCCGGAAAGGCTGACCATTCCCAAACTACACTTAACTGCAGAGCTGATCAGAAGTGCGGCTCAAAAGTTACTTTAAAATGCCATTTCTATAAGAACCAAGAAGTGTCAAAGAGACACAGCCTAGCCAGGCAGCACAGCTGCTGCTCAGCACTGACGGCTGAAGACAAGAGAATCATGACTTTAAGACCAGCAAATTCAAGGCCATCCTGGGCTTCATGAGACTCTTTCTCTAAAATAAAAAATAAAAATGATATTTTCAGAAGGCCCTCATCTCTTACAGACATGGTGGCCTAACATACACATAATGTGACTTAAAGTATTTGAAAAAAAAGTTTGTTTCATACATGAAATACATCTGTGAAAGCTACTACTAAAACAAAACGAAACAAAACAAAACAAAAAAACCCAAACCCACAGACTAAGAACTAAGGAGGTGTCTCAGAGCAGAATCACCCGCTGCAGAGAGCCAGGTATAACTGTGCTTATCTGTAACCTGGCCCTGGCAGGAAAGAGACTGGGGCCCTGAGAATCTGCTGGTCAGCCAGGCATGCTGAAATGCTGGTCTTCAGGCTTAGTGTCTCAAGGTAACAGCAGAGAGTGACAGAGTCACCTGACATCTTGTCCCGCCTTCCGAGTGTGTGCACACACTAAGTGTTCACAACCCCCTAACCACACAAAACAGCTAGAGACAAATGCTCAGTTCTCAGCCTTCCATTTACAGCAGAGCTGTTTCAAAGCTGGAGGCATATGCAGAGAGACACTAAGCCCCGCCTGCAGGAGAGGATATTTGGGAAATATTTTGTATCTTGGTAGCAGTATCTAAGCATGTTCACAGAGGCCCTGCTTCGGAGGCTGCAGAGGGGATCTAATCCCACTGGGCTCTGCAAGACTTGGCAGGAATCCTGTGATGGGCCAGTGGCTCAGGGAGAACACAGGGCTCCTGCAGCTCTCTAGCTGCTGCTTTGAGCACACAATGACCAAGGGACAGTAAGCAGATCACTTTGGCTGCTGTCTCATCAAAGACACTTGAGGATTTTCTATGCTTTTACGATGGCAAGCGAAGAGTAATTTAGAAAACACACATATTTCTTTCTTTCTTTTTTTTTTTTTTTAATCTCCACATACAGCTTAAATGACCCAGTGGCCTTCAGCATTTCTCATGAATGCTGTGACCATCTTGTAAACAGTTCCACAGAACGTTTCCATGGCATCTAATTTCAGAGTTGCCCATAATTCCTAGTGTAATGGAACATTCAGATGTGCTACGTGCACTATAAGATAAAGGAGGAAATGAGAACGGATTTGAGCATCAACTTGTTTGTTTGTTGACACAGGGTTTCTCTGTGTAGCCCTGGCTATCCTGGAACTCTCTGTTGACCAGGCTGGCCTCTGCCTCCCAAGCGCTGGGATTAAAGATATGTGCCACTACCACCCAGCTACCATCAGCTTTCTAAGCCTCACAACAGTGAACTACTACCACCCGTGGGTGATGTGTTTCTGTTCTTCCTTCCGTGACTAAAATGTCAAGCTCTGAAGCTCCTTTCGTCACTATAGTCCTATGCCCTCAGACGACACAGGCAGATGTGGGCCAGTTTAATGGCAGCTATTTCCCTGCCACTGTGACCTCACACCGCCACTGTTAGCTCTTAACACTTGCAGCATTGCCCTGTGGTTTTTATTTGTTTCAGTGCTGGGATCAAAGCCACAACTCTGTGCGCGAGAGGCAGCTGCTCTCCCACGGAGCCACATTTGGCCTTTGGGTCTCCAAACTGGCCTCTAAGTCTCCTGACTCTCCCTTAGGAGGATAGGATTACAGGGGGCCCACATCTGGACTTCTACTTAGTAAAAACAAAGGTGAGGCCCAAGTTTACCTTTTATAAAACAACAAAAACATATCAACAAAAGAGCAATTAGAGCCACAATGAAGTCCACTGCTTTCTATGCCAACTTAAAAAAAAAAAAAAAAAAGATTCCACTCCCTCCCTGCCCAGGACTGCTGGGCCACACTGCAGGTGGCTGAGGATGTGGGCCCTTCGCATTTGCTGGGGTGATGGTGACTTCTGCTCTCACCTTTACTAGTTATGAAAATGGAGTATGTGCAAGTGCTTGATGGGTCATTTAAAAAATCATCCCTATCCATCATACCCTGAGCAGCCGACCATCCACTGGTGATGAAGCCCAATGCAGCCAAGCCCTAAATTTGTTTCTAAAGACCAGGCCTCCTCCTGGGTTGGCAAATCTCAGCTGTGGAGCCCTTGGCAGCATGTGCTAAGATGACAGAATAGCTTGCAATGGGCTCTGGGGTGGAAGTGAGGCCCCTTACTACCTTTTCCAGCTTGGCCCGCAGCCGCCTCTCCTCCATCCTCTTCTTCAGTAGCTCCACGTCCTCCTTGGTGCCATTCAGTACAATGATGTCATCCTCCTGGAAGGCAGCCCCACACTGAAGGGCAAAAGAGAGGAGAGTCAGTCACCCCAGGAGGGGAGGTATTGGCGGCCCTGCTCTTCACTCAGCACTGGCCTCCAGCCTTTGCTGGTTCCTGTCTGTCACAGCTTTGTCTGCATCTCAGCTGTTATCAGGTCCAGTCTGGGCCTGAGCCATCCATGTGCCCAGAGCAAAACACAGCCTGGCAGCCCTGCTCTAGAGGGTTCCAATATGGATAACTGACAGAGTGCCTCACGGTACCAGACTTTGTAGACACTGCCCATGCTGGACATTCGCTTTCCTCCTGGAAGTGTGTAATCTCTATCTAGTCCTGAGCAAAATGGAGCCACCCGAAGCTGCTGCATTGCTGGGGGCATAGCTACCCTGTGCGATCTTACTCATCCCCATACCACACACCGTTGTTGTACCAGCAGCCCTGTGTGATCTTACTCACCCCCCATACCACACACCGTTGTTGTACCAGCAGCACGCTGTGGCAATAAGCCCTGGCTGACAATATAAGCATCTGCTAACTTCTGACAGTATTTCCAGAAAATTCTAAATATAAGGGTGACACTAGACACATCTTGGCAGAACAAGACTGAGTCATGTCTAAGGTATCCCTGTAGTGTCCTAGAGGCAGGTACAGACACTTCTTAGTGTCCATGTTCAGCTCACAAGTTGCACACATGCCCCTGTTCACAGAATTGTAAGCAAGCAGGTCACCACCTCAGAGAGGCCACCTGTCACCAAACCATTAAGTCCCTTCCAACACTGTAAGAGAGGCCCTAGGCACTGAGTAGACCGGGATCTGTCTTCACATTATCTATGCTGGCCCCATTGCTGTGGCCTCGGCACTGAGCACGGTACCCAGCACATGGGGGAAGAGCGACAGTGACACAGAGCAAGGCTCTCCTACATGGAACTCACGTTTTTGCTCCGGTGTCTCAAGGGCAGTCTCCTCAGCCGTAAGGGGTTTAACCCAGTGCACGGACCCTCAAAGGCAGCTGCTCTGTTCCCTAGGGACACCACACAGTCTGCAGATGATTCTGGCCATCATTTCTGGGAAGAGGTGTCGCTGCCATGTTCCTCGTAAGAAAGCTGATGAACAGGGTCCTGTCCTTTATCACAGCCCAAGGTCTCTGTGGCCTCCTGGCACACAGGACAGAGGTGAGTGTGCTGGCCTCAGTCTCCCTCACCTCACCAGGGATGACAAGTGGCATACTCCAAAGCCACCTGCAGGTCGGCATCTGCTCCTTTCACAGGGCTGCACTAAGGAGTGTTGCTGACTAAAGACATCTGCTTTGACTCACAGAGCCCTGAGCTTGGTGGCCTCCAGAGAAGTGACAAATAGAAGAGGGGGCCACTGAGGTAGAGAGCTGATTCAGCCACCATGACAGGCAGGGAGGTGGGGAGGAACAGCCACCGAGCAGATATTCCTTTGGGAAGTCCTGCCCCAGGGGACACTTGGGTAGAGAATCCCTCTGTGAGGGAGGGGGTCTTTTCCTTGGAGAGGGAATGAAAAGGGACTTTTCTGGAACTGAGTGAGGTGGGAAGGGAGGCCCAAGGGGCATGAAGGCTCATTCTGGCGTAAATAACCCTCTTGAGGGTGGTGCAGAGTGCAGGAGGCAGGACCCTTAGTGCAGGGCCACCCTCCCTGCAGGGATCTCAGCCGCAGTTTCTGTCCAGAGGCGCTGGATGGTCCTGCTTCTTGTTTTAGCATCAGAGGAGAGGCCACCAATGTGTTTTATAATCAAAAAGCTTGGCACAAAATCATGTCAAGCAAAAAAACAAAAACAAAAACAAAACACTGTGAACTAGAATTTTTCAATGATGGAATTCCTAGTCACGGAACATGACAACTGTATCTTAGGGCTGCTATTGCTGGGATAAGCAACACGTCCAAAAGCATGTCCAAGGGCTTCTTTCCTCACAACACTTAGGTCACACTCTACCACTGAGGTAAGGCAGGGCAGGAACATGGAAGCAGAAACTGAAGCACAGATCATGGAGGAATGCTGCTTACTACTTGCTCAGCATCCTTAAACCACCCAGGACAACCTGTCAGGGGTGCACGCCCTCCCTCCTCACAGGCTTGCCTACTGGCCAGTCTCCCAAAGGTTATCTTCTCAGCTGAGGTGCCCTCCTCTCAGGTGAGTCTAGGTTTGTGTCAAGGTGATGAAACCTAGTCAGCCCCGCACAGGCAGGGTTAGTACTCATGAGCTGCAGACCTTGGAGTCCCCCAGGGTCAGGATGCTGCTCTGCTGACCATTCTTCATGCATTTGTTAAGAGACAGTTTTCTGGGTCCAGCCATATCAGGAACAAATTCTGACAGGGTCAAAACTGAGTTCATATTCCCAGGCCCCGGAACCCAACTCCTAAAGTGCTTCCTTCAGGTGTTTCATGTTTGTCTGCTAACCAGTAAGGGATGCAAAGAGAGAAGTTGTCCTTATCTAAACTAAGGCAAACAAGTTGTAAATATGCTGCCTGTCCTGACTTAAAGTTTGCCCACTCCTTTGTTCGCCTATCACTTTAAATTCCAAACCAAAGTCCAAGAAAGGATGTGACTGTAGAGCTGAGTCAAGCGTCCTGAAACAGGTGACACAGATAAGGCCCAGTCACTCATGCTTACTTCCTTGCTCAACCCCTGTGTCAAAATGGGATTGGTCCAACACAACAGCCCACTCTGCTCCCCCTTGCTCTGTGTTCCCATCCTTTAAAAATGTACAACTCCGCTGGGGACACAGTTCAGATCCCAAACTGGCTATCTCTTTCTGTACCATGCACTTTAAGCGTTTGTCTCTGAAGTGAGTTTTCTCAGCTTCTACCCTGAACCCAACACATTCAGGGTGGGTGTAGAGAAAAAGAACTTAAAAGAGGCTGAACCTTAAAACCTGCTTGGTGTTTCTCTCTTGAAATAGGTTCTCACTGGGTAACTCTGGCTAGCCTTGCTCTCCCTGCAGACCAGGCTTGGCCTCAAACCTGTGGCTATCCTCCTGGAGACTCAGGGTGAGCTTCCTTACCCACCCCTGCGACCCTGTTCTTTTCCTCTATAGTGCTGGCAGCAACCTTCTTTGGAAACAACCACGGCAGTGGCCTGACTCTGTACACACACATACCCAGCACTGGTGTATGTTGAGAACTAAATAAGTCACCGACCTTTAGAAATCTGGGGCTAGGGAAATGGCTCAGTGGTTAAGGGTGTCTACTGCTCTTGTTAAAGACACAAGTTCAGTCTCCAGCACCCATATGGTGGATCATCACCTGTAACTGCAATTCCAAGGGATCTGACACTCTCTTTTGACCTTGTGGGCACCTGCACACAAGTGGTGCATATAAACTCTTGTACACACACATGCATAAGTAATAAACCTTTTTTTTTTTTAAAGAGCTATCTTAAGCCTATAATCCTAGTACTAAGGAGAATACAAGTTCATGGGCTACACAGAGATTTTTCAGGGCAACAAAGATTACATAGCAAAGCCCTGCCTCAAAAGCAAAAACGAGCCCTCCCAAAACACACAAACCCTCAAAAGGACCATTAACACTCAATGACATTAGTTGCTTGGACCTAAACTACGTAGGATTGCCCCTCAAGACAGTCTCCTCCAGGCCATGTTACATGTTCTGGCCTTGTAAAAGTTCCCTTACATTCAACCTTGGGATATGTGTGATGGATACATCCTTAGGGCAAGTAAGACAAAGGAAGGAAGCAGCTATTTATGCCAGCTGCCGCACAGGCAGAGATGGCTCATGGAGACACATTTTGTTAGTAACACTTTTTTTCTCCTTTTATTTTGAGACAGGATCTCACTCTAGCCCAGGTTAGCTGAGAAGTACTTAAGCTGGCCTGGAACTCATGGCAATTCTCCTCCCTCAGCTTTCTAAGTGCTGGAGCCATAGGAAAGAACCACATGCGCACATCCTAAATCTTGAGACAGGGTCTCACTTGGAGCTCAGGCTCACCTCCGCTGGTAAGTTGTGTGTACCATGCCTGGCTGCTTTTCTAAAATTCTTGCAGCTAGGAACAGAGCCTTGACAGATGGAGTTCAACACCACACAGGCAGAAGCTGTACTCGCTGTCCCCGAAAAGAGCTCAATGAGGGTCCGGCCTGAAGATCATAGAAACTCTGCCAGCTACCCCACCAAGACCTCCTTCTAGAGCAGTGTGACAGCTGTTCCACAAAACACTCATGCCTCGGGGTCATTCCAGCAACAGGGTCATCCACACCACCCACTCTCCGCGCCATCTAACTCAGGAATCTAGATACTCAGGAGGGGATAAATCTTCAGGTTTGGCCTCTCCCCTGCATGTTCTGTTCTGTGTGTGGTTGGAACCAGGGCCTGATGAATGCTAGACTAGCACTTTACCACTGAGCCAAATCTGCAGGAGCCCATGGGGTGCGATGACCTAACCCCCCACACTTATCCACTGAAAAACAGAGCTGTTGGGCCAGTGAGATGGTTCATCAGGTAAGGACTCTTGTTGCCAAGCCTCATGGCCTGTGCATAAATCCTGGAATGCACATGGTGGAAGGAGAACTGGCCTCTGCAAGTTGCCTTGACCTCCACTCATGCTCAGCGGCACACACATACAAAGGAATGAATGACTGAATGAAATAAATGGGAAACTGTCAGAAAAACTGGCCCCCATTTTAAAGAGAATAGGGTTATTGCTTGTTGTTTTGGTTTTTGTTTGTTTGTTTGTTTGTTTGAGACAGGGTTTCTCTGTGTAGCCTTGGCTATTCTGAACTCATTTTGTAGACCAGGCTGGCCTTGAACTCTCAAGAGGTCTGCCTGTCTCTGCCTCTCAAGCGCTGGGATTACAGGCATGCACCACCATGCATAGGTTGTTTTTTGTTTATTTGTTTTTATGAGACATATACAGCCTTGTCTAGCCTAGAGTTTGCTATATAGACCAGGTGAACTGGGAACTAATAGAGATCCACCTACCTTAGTCTCCCAAGTGCAGAATGGTGAAATGAAAGGTGTGTGCTACCATGCCTGGCTTTGAAGAGTACATTAGGAATGTGACCAAGATCTTAGAAACCATCAGCTCAACCAGTGGTTTTCTGAGCCTGTGGGTTGAGCCCTGCCCTGCCCCACATGGCATGTGATGCTCAGAGGGGGCTGCTGCTTTCAAAGCGCGAAGGCTGTATACTCCGCCCTCGCCTGGCTGCTCTGCCGGGACCTCAGCGCCGCTTATTGCTTTGTTTTTGTTGTGCCTCCCCCTTCTTTCCTGGCAGGTGTACAATCCGGACAGATTCTCAGGGACCAAATACAGCAGCTGTCTTTTCCACCAAGGTGTTAGGATCAACAAGAATACAAGTCTCCAGGGACGCAAGGTAACCCAGCCTGAGAAGCAGGAGCTGAGAGGGAAGCGTCGGAGCTGGGAGAGGAGAGGTGGCCGGGCCAGCACCTGCCCAGGTTCCTGCCAGGAACAGGAACTGCAGCTGGTGAGTGTGGCACTGACTGGGTGGGGAGCAGATGGTGGGCAGTAGGGCAAGCAGGTGTGTGCTCGGAAGGAAACGGGGCTTTCTTAGCTGCTTGCCACCATGAACACTGTACCACTGATGTATGACAGGCAGGCATCACTTTCCCCTCAAAACAGTCGATGGTTTTGGCTTTAAGCTGAAGAAAATCATAGTGAACTATTTCCACAGCATGGGATAGATGACACTTCATAGGCGTTACAAAGCTACCATGTCCTAACCTTCGTTAAGTCGGCCTGGAGGCCACAGCCCACGCCTATTTCTATTGGTGGCAGCACTGAAAGTGACCTGGCAGCTGTGCTGGCTTCAAGTGGAGCCCCCAACAGAGGAGCACAGGACTACAGACACAAGACCGAACCAGCACAGAGGGTCTAGACGTAAGCCCACTGAAAACAAGACACCCATCTTACCAGACAGCCTGGGGGCTCAAATCAGCCCAACTAACATGATGTGTCTAGCAGTTTATAAAAACTGACATGCAGTGTTCTGTGGACACTGTCCTGAGCCCAGGGATGACAAAGATGACAGAAGAGAACCTGCCTTGCTGTGGCCACAGTGACTTGTGTCACTAGGCTCAGAAAGTAGCTCTGAGGGAAGTCTGACACACAGGGTCTGGTGACCACCCCAGTCAGAGGATAAGGTGAAGGGACACTGAGGAGGAGGACTTGTGGCACTTAGCTAGCCTGGCTCCCTGGTTCGCCCTCAGCCTTCAGGTTGAACGCCAGACTCAGTGTGAGAAATGAAGCAACGAGCTTCGGCTTTGGAAGGAAAGCTCAGGGAAACTCTGAACATTGCTGATCAAATGATAGAATCCTCAAAAGGAGTGATAAGACAGTGCAGGTGGCAAAACACTACACAGAAATGGTGGAGCGGCTTGTGTTGAAGGAGCAGCTGGCTGGGCAGTAGAGTCGGAATGGGTGATGAGGTCAGACCCTAGTGTCAGCCAGGCATGAACCAGGTGAAGGTGCTAAGAAAGACCCAGCTTGCTCTCACCCACCTATAATAGGCAGAGAACCACTTAGGCCAGGGAGTGCCCTGAAGGACACTGGGCTACCCCCCGGGACTGTCTTCATTTAATTATATAAATGTCTGAAACAGCAGTCCCTGGGGCATGGCCCCAGCATGAGGTTTACGGGGGGCATACTTTGCCAGTGTGAGAACCAAGAAGCCCCCGAACTTTCTTCCTGGCACATACTACAACACTTGGAAGGATGCACCAAACTGTGGGGTACTGTGTACCTTGCTCAGGATTCCTAAGCTTTAGCTTGGCATGATGGCAAATGCCCTTAATCCCAGCACAGATCTCTGAGTTTCAGGCCAGCCTGGTCTACACAGTGAGTTCCAGGATAGTCAGGGCAACTATGTCTCAAAAAACCAAACCAAGCTGAAAAATAAGTGAAGCCCAAAATGACGACAGCAAAGAATCCAAAGTGCCTCCTTCAACAAGGACCCTCCTTCCTGGGAGGTTTCTATACTGGGGGTGGGGCCATTTATTTTGGGGACCAGACAAGAAACAAAGAGGTATCAGAGTGCTTATGAAGGTAGTCCTTGCAAGCTCTATAAACTCTTTTGTACAGGAGATCCTATGGTTCAATGCTCTCAGCAACTGACAGATTTTGACTGAATCTGTGACCAGCGGCTGCTTTGTATTTCAAAGCATATTAGGTGGTCAGAAACTACAATGAAAATCAGTATGGCAGAGCTATAAAGGCTGTGAAACCTGAGAGTAACTCAAAGCTCTGCCTGCCCCCAAATCACAGCTGAAGAGCTCCACAAGTCCATTCACCACGACATAATGACTTATGGCACCTAAGAACCAGGATTCACAAACACCAAGACATCTCACCTGGACAGCTTTCCCTCTCAATGCAGGACAATTACGGTACGCAGCAGTCACCTCAATTATGCGCTCTGAGCACTGTCTGCTGCAGCTGCGCCTGATCATGTTGCTACTGGGGTTCTAGACAGTGCACCACCTTGGCATCAAGAGACATCATTACACACCTTGATTTTAATGCCTAAAAACAATTCCTCAGTTAATTTCAAAAGGTTTAACTTTGTAACCACCAGATTGCTCTCAATTTGCTGTTCAAGTCCTTTATGGAAAAATTCTGACTCAATGTAACAGAGAAAGGTGTAAATACAGGGAGTAACTAACTCACGAGCATGTGCTCAGCAGGGATAGTCATCAGGGACACACAGTGACACCATGGGGAATTGCCCCTTGCAAGCCAATTAGGATGGTTACTGTGGAAATGGAGTGTGGACAACTCACAGAGTATAGGGAACTCTCCTACCTGCTGCTGTACTGACCTGGAAAAGTCCAGAATGAAGCTATACAAATAACATGGGCGACAGACATTTCACTGTGCCACATTCACGTGAGATAAAACTGTCTGTCTACATAAGATTGTGCATGGTGCTTACAGCATCTTTTCAATAAGTTAAAAACGACTCCTAGCAATAGCTCAACAAATTAACTGTGTACAACCATGAGATGTATTATCACCCAGGAATGAAAAAGTAACAAAAACTGCAGTGATGAGGCTGACTCTCAGAATCATTATCATGACTAGGAAAAGCCACTCCTACCAAGAATTCACTGTGTGACTCCACTTACAGCACGCCACAGAATGTGCAAATTAATCCAGGGGCACAGAGCACATAAATGGCTGTTGCAAGATGGGTAGAAACACAGATGGGTTCCCAGAGGCATAAGGAGACATAAGGTAAAGTTGCCCTGATGTGGTGATAGTTTCAGAGTGTACACACATTTAAAAAAACAGTCAAATTACACTCAGGTGTGCCATATGCACCAGCAGTCCAGTGACTTGGGAGCCTGAGACAGTAGAACTGCATAAATCCCTAAGTTCAAGGTTAGCTTGGGCAACATAACAAGCTACTCAAAAGGAAGAAGCCAATAAACCAAGTTGTGTTCAAACGGCATTTTCCCATCTGTCCATCCATCCATCCACCCCTGGAATTTACTGCGTGGCCAAGGATGACTTTGAACTTCTGCTCTTCCTGTCTCCACCCCCAGAGCAGAGCTAACAGACACACAATACCACTCTTGGTTCATAGGAACACAGGGCTTCATGCATGCCAAGCAGGCATTCCACAACGCTGCATCCCTGGCCCCAACTGATGCACTTAAGAACATACAGTTAATGTGCTTCAGGAGAGTTGAGGGCAGCAGCAGTGGTGGTGATGGAGTACCTGACTCTAATGTTCTCTGTTTTCTTTTAGGAAGCTGAAAGGGAAGCCTTTCAAGCAATGGTGATGAGAACACACTTGTAGTGCAAAGCATGAGCCAGCTCCGGACCACAAAGGCTGGACTTGTGGCATGTGGCGTGATCTGCGCCTTCATCTTTCTTTACTTTCGGGACCCAAGTCCTGAGGAGGCTGAGGAGGAACCCACCTATCCCGCTGTAGTGGAATGTGGCTTCTATCCAGATGAACTGTGCTCAGCTTTATTTGAAGGAAAAAAGGCAGCCCCCCAAATTGCACAATTCTGCAAATCCCCTCACAACTCTGAAATACTTGCTCACTTACGTACACCCGGAAATTGTTCCAGGATGACCCAGGGACTGCATTTCATATCCAGACCCCTGTCTGCAGAAGAGGGAAACTTCTCTTTGGCATATGTTATTCATGCTCATGAGGAGCTGGCCATGTTTGTGCGGCTTCTCAGAGCGATCTATGCACCTCAGAATGTCTACTGTATCCACATTGATGTGAAGGCCCCAAAGAAGTTTAAGAGTGCCATGCAAACCTTCGTGGACTGTCTCAAAAACGTCTTTATTTTATCAAGCACACAGAAGGTGGCTCATGATGGCGTCAGGAGGCTGCAGGCAGAGATTGACTGCATGAGGGACCTTATCCACTCCAAATTTCAATGGCACTATGTCATGAATCTCTGTGGACAGGAATTCCCAATCAAAACTAACAAACAAATCATCCGCCACATCAGAACCAAGTGGAAGGGGAAAAACATCACTCCTGGGTTGATCATACCCCTAAACACTAAACCCAGGGTAGGCCAAAGCCCTGTGAAGCCCAGCCCTGAAGAAAATACCTACATATCTCCAAACCCAAGGTTCAAACGAAAACCGCCCCACAACCTAACAGTGTACTCTGGGAGTGCTTACTATGCACTTACAAGAAAGTTTGTAGGGTTTGTCCTGACTGATCCCCGTGCCAAAGACATGCTGCAGTGGTCCAGAGACATCCACCACCCAGAGCAGCACTACTGGGTGACCCTGAACCAACTGAAAGGTAGGATAACTTGCAGTGTGGGTGATGCTCAGGGAAAAAGCTGGGCTGACTCAGCTGCCTTGCTGTGGCTTTGTACAGGGACTGCATCTCACAAGGCCTTCTACTAACAGAACATGGGGTGGCCTCTGGTTAGAGAGTACGGAGTTAGGGAGACAGTCTTGTCATGTTCACCCAACACGGATATTTTAGGCTCATTCTGTGTCTCCTCCAACAGAGCCTTTTGGAAATCCTGGGCATAAATGTTTGGGGAAAATCTGCATTTTTCCTTCACCTGATAATATCACCAGAAAGTTGCTATAGCCTAGGATTGTGCTAAGGGCTCACATCTATAAATCACAGTTATTGGGAAGTTGAGGCAGGGGGACAGCTGTATAGTACAGCCTAAGCTACAGTGTGAGTTATTGACTAGAAAAAGAAAAACAACCCCCCCCAATACGCAAACTACTGCTGTCTGTGGCACTCTCCCCACTTCCGAGGGCATTCCCCTGCGCCCTCTAAGTGGGTTAATATAGTCAGCTTTGAGGAAGGCTGACTGGTTCCTTCACAGAACGCTGCTCCAAGCTGGCTGCCTACGGCCACTGATAAATAACTCTTGCAGACAGGGACCCAGAGAAGTGGTCTCGGACCATCTATGATATCTTATACCCACTGCTAGCCCTGTTCTCAGATCACTTATTAGGGCCATCAGAGGGAAATGCAAGCTAGAGGTGCAATGGTCCTGGGGCACGTTACATGTATCCAGTGAGTTCTGAGAGACAGGAAGAGTGTGAAAAGTGCAGGGTAGGGCAGGGTGGACACCGACCCTGGTCAGCCCAATACACAGATGTGCACTGCACAGGCCTTTCTCACAGTGACATCATCTCAGGAAGGTGATGGCAGCACAGAGCTTGTATTACAAGGGCCGAGCTGTACTCTGCAGTGTGCCCTGGTTTTGTCTCCCCTGCAGATGCTCCAGGGGCCACACGAGATGCTGGCTGGGAAGGAAACATTCGAGCCACTAAACGAAGATCAGAGGAGGGAGATGGTCACAAGGGGTGCACAGGTAAAGCCCCAGGCAGCAGCCTCCCTCCGCCTTCCAAGCACTTGGACGAAAGGTGTGCAGCACCATGTCCTGCTCACACAGGGCGCTGTATCCAGCCCGCACGGGGCACGGGACACCCAAGCAGCTCTCAGGCAGTTCTTGCTGCATGAGTCTTTCTGTTTTGCTCTGATGCATTCTCCTTCTCTCTGTTGTCCCAAAAGGAAAGGAGAGATCATGGATCCAATTATGAAAGGTCTAACAGGACCTGCCTGATGGTCAACCAGTCTTTGGGTAAACACTGGGGTGCAGGAAACTATGAGTCCACTGGAGGGTAAAGTCCAGTCCTGTCATCCCCAAGCTCACTTTGGAGACAGCTGCTTGACAGTGCAGACAGCTCTGTGGGCCCGTTACTTTACTGCACAATGCTAATGAGTGAACAGATGTCCTACGCTCCACAGAGAACACAGAAGGGGGTGGGCTCAAGTTGGGGTAAGAGTCACAGGCCACATGGGCTGACGACAGAGAGGGCCATAGCAGAGCTTGGCACCACTCTGGAGTGTTGCCATTTGTCCACAGCGACAGCAGCCCCCACACAAGGTTATCACCCCATTCAACAGTACACTGAGGCACAGACCCTGGACTAAGACAGTAAACCAGACATGCACAATGAGCCAGGTGCCTGTTTCCTAACCAGTTAAAGGCTGACCTAAAATAAACAGTGTAAGGAAGCGAGGTGTCAACTCTGAGCCAAAGTAGCTAAAAGATGAGTAAACACAGCTGTTCCAACAGTGCCGGGTCAGAGGGTGGCTAAGTGCACAGTTCAGTGGGTTGGGTTTTTTTTTGGGGGGGGGGTGGGGGTAACCTGGAGCTCAGTGATCTGCCTGTCTCTACCTCCTGAGATTAAAGGCATAGTGACAGCTACAAAAAACCCTCCCTCCCAGCTACTGAGCTACATTACCACACCTTGTTCACTATTTTCTTTAGATATAGGGTCTTGCTATATAGCTACGCTGGCCTTAAACACATGACCCTCCTGCCTCAGCCAACCAAGTGCTGCGATTAGAGGTGTGTGTGACCACATTTGGCATAGTTGCCAGACTCTGACTCCGTGGCTTTTCAGGCTTCTCCTTGCCTGTGGGTAATTCATCAGAAAGGCCTGGTGTAGAAAGTCATCAACTCTTTCTTGGTTCTTCAGAGGAAAGCTTGATGTAAGTGTAGGTTAATTAAAATAGGAGTTAGAACACGGGGCTCATTAGGTCCAGATTATCCTGGTACTAAATCTGCCCTCATACTCACAGCAATCCTCCTGTCTCAACAACCTCCCAAGTGTTCTGATTTACAGGCATGAGCCACCCCTCCCCCTAACCCCCAGGTAGCAACACTATTGAGTGGCTCATGCTATTTAGACTGTTACCCAATTATTAGCCCAAAGGCAAAATTCCCTTCATTATAAATTCAAAATCCAACCTTAGAAACCAACAACATAGCTACAGGATAATACTTAATTTGAACTCTTGTGCACAGTAATCGCCCCCAAACACACCTCAGCTGACAAGGAAGTATGCACTACCTGCTTATACTGAGATGGAACTGGTGGGGAAACAGACAGTTAAATTTCTGTTTCTTTCTGCAGGCCACGATGCCCAAGACCCCTGTGTGTATGGCCTGGGAGATCTGCCTTGGCTCATCCAATCGCCAGCTTTGTTTGCCAAGTTTGAGCCCTCCACAGACCCACTGGTGGTGGCATGCCTAGAGAGGCGACACAGACTCAGAGCCCTACAGCAGGCGGAGGTCCGCGCAGAGCCACACTGGCTATTTCCCCAGGAAAGCCATTTCAACAGTCAACCCCACCACTAAGGGCGCGTCTCGTCAGCATTGCTCTTTCAATCCCTGGATTCAAATTAGTTCAGAAATTATTTCAGAAACATGCTCCTGGCCAGACTTCACCACTGACACAGGCAAGGCGAGATCAATGAGGGAAGTAACTGAAGCTGTGGCTGGGGAGCACAAACCAACAGCTGGAGGCTTCAGTGAGCAGCTGCCTAGTTTCTCCACCTGCTGAATCCAGTTCATGCTGGAGTAACCAGCGGCAGGTCTTATTCTGAGGGCCTGGAGATCCTGTTATGAGACACTGATACACAATGCCCTACCCACGAGGAATCCATGCTTCTCCAGAGTTGTCTCTGTGGACTAAGAACAGTGCAACTGTGTTCTAGAAAGTTCCAGAAAGACATCTAGGGGAATCCTTCTCTGGGTAAATGAATTATCCCACAGACGGAAATACAATTCTGGGAAACAATGCTGCCTGAATTTGCGTCGTCTGGGTCTGTCACCTACTGCTCTTCCTGCCGTGGTGGGCAGCCCGCAACTGCAGAGCTCATGCCACAACCACACAGGCCCACGCTGCCACCACCACAGGAGCTTCTGCACACGAGAATGTGGAGAGAGAGGGAGGAGGGAACTCTTGGCTTTTACTGGGTTTTTCACATCAGGTAATCCATGGTAATGGCAAACAGCCATTACCCCGTGCGTCCATGCCGAGCCATAGGTCCAGGGCTTTCCCTCCTAAGTCCCTGACTCTTCTATTGTTGCTACTGTCTGTTATATGCAACTTTTATATAAGCTCTTTCTCTAACAATGCCTTGGTGGTGACATGTTCAACCATTTTATGTATATGAATGTTTTACCTGCATGTATGTATGTGTACCATGTGCCCTTGGAAGTCCAAAGGTTTGAAACTGGAGTTACAAGTGGGTGCCAGACACCATGTGGTGGAGGGGATTGAACTCAGGTCTTCTGCAAGTACAACGAGTGCTTTTAACTACCAAGCCATCTCTCCAGCCTTGTAATAGATAGACTTTAATTAATATCTATATTAATTATATACTATTATATTTATATAATACATACAGTAATAATTAATTATGTAATACATATATAATTAATATAGATATTAATTATAGTAGGAGTCCCAGAAAGGAAACTTTTGTAAAGGCCAAATATTAGCACCTCAGTCAACTGAGGCTTCCCACACTGAGCTGAGACCACAGCCAGTGAGGTACTGGCATGCCCTGGAAAAGCTGAACAGAGTAAAAATATCCTAAAGGCAGATACATAAATCAGCTTTAGGCAAAGTATTTAAGATTAAAGTAGCCTTTATCTAAGCGAACATTTTCCTTATGATACATTGAAAATGTTAAGCTACCCCCTGATCTCTTGCATGGAAAGGTGCTTTCTTATTACAAGACCCGAAGCATACAGTAGGAATATGATTTGTTTTCTGGCTAGTGACGGATCCGTTTACTGTATAAACCAAACCACAGCACCTGCACCTCTGTGGGTGCTGCTCTCTGAAGGCAAAGCACACACCATATTTCACAGTATGAGCTAAGCCAGCTGGAGCCTGAAGTCTGAATTATTTTATCATTATTTATGTATGTTGTGTGTGTGTGTCACAGGCACTTGTGGAGACAAACGAACAGATCTTGCTGCAGCCCAGGCTGATGAGCTGAGATCAAGCTGCCCTCCTGCCACAGAAGACAGGAGTGGGCTCGACACAGAGAGCGCTGCCTGCCCCTGCCTCCCGAGCACTGGGATTAAAGACATGCGTGCCCCCACTGCCTAGCTTCCCTGTCATTGTTCTTCTTCCTGTAGGTGATTTATACATCTGATGGTGCCTAAAACCTGGCCATCTTTTGGCCTTGCCTGTCAGTCTTCATCGCCCTTTACTCATCATGACACATGTCAACACAAATGCTGTGCCATCTTGGCACTGGGCGAAGTTGTGCAGAATGTGCCAGCACTTGCTGCTTCATCCTACACACTCAGCCAGACTCCTGTCCCAGGCTCCTTGAAGTAAGTTATGGTCATGTGAATGGGTTCTAATGTTCCGGATACAATTGCAGCTCTGACCCATAGAAACTTCCAAAGAGTTCTGCTTCCCATCAGGTCAAGGAAAGAAACAGCCTAGCTGGTCTTCTGGGCTCCTCACGCAGTACCTAAGGATAGTCCCAGCAGTGAGCCAACCCTCTACCAGTGTATTTGACAAACTCCAGAAACTTTACACTTAAAGTTGGAGTTTGGCTCCTAATAATAACTCTGGAGTCTATTTATTTCCCTACGTAAGAATGTTCTTGTTTGGATTTCTGGATCTAAAAGGAAGGGCTCTGCAGGGTCATTATAATCTCTTCACTTTACACATTGAACTCTGCAGCCCCGACAGGCGCTGCTTTCCCAGGCCAAACTGATACATACCAGGCTCTCAACATGGACACACCTCAGGATGTGTTCCTCAAAGTTCTTGGTTTGGAAAAATCAGTCCCCAGTATGATAGTGCTAGGAACAGGGCCTGGTGGCAGGCATTTGGGTCACATGGCCTAATGAAGTAATTACTGCTAAAGTCATGGGTGTGTGTTCCTTATAAAAAACAAGTTCTTTCTCCATATGGAACATAATCATGATCCAGACAGAGGATCTGGCAAAGTGTCCGAGGGGAAGGGGTCCTGCCTGAGAAGCACTGAGGGGAAGGGACGCTCCACAGATTGAGGATTCCTGTCAGCAGGAAGGGAGCTTTGCTGAAACCTGATGCTCATGAACATTTGAAGCCATGCTTACTTGTCTGCTCTACTCCATGACCTTCACCATCTCGCACAAACCCACACTAACACCCTCCAAATAATGAGACGGAGTAATGCACCTTTGCGGGACACTGGCACCCTGCTTGGATTTCCCAGCTTCCAGAACCATGAAAGAAGTTCTATTATTTATAAACTGTCTCAGTCATCAGTTTCTAACTCCGTATGAGGCAGAGTAGGATGGGAGAGGATAAACAGAGTGACGGATTCCTGACTGTTAGGTGTTCTGTGAGTCTTGTGGATTAAATGGTACCCCGCCCCACTGCTAAAGTCTAAGCGGGAAGCACCGGATACAGGGCATTGCCATTCAGATCTCCCTTGCAGCACCTGTCACCACCTTCAACAGGAGGCTCAGACGCCACCAGTAACGTCAAGCAGTTAAGTCCCAAGAGATCATCTTTTAAAAAAGAAAGTCTGACATAAGGACTAGTCAGCCACAGCCCCAACACCGGCTACTGATGTCATCTCCCATCAGTTTCTTGAATGCTGCAGAAGGGGAACCACTCGCCGCTCTTGTGGAGGGTGCACTTTCATTTGAAGAACATCTGCACCCACTTCAAGTTGGTTTCCTATCACTTTAGACTAAAACCCATGAACACCAAGGTGGCGCCCCAGCCCTGTGAGTGTGAGGGGACTAACTATAGCTACATCTGCACCTCCTGTCCTTGCTCCGCCACACTCACCTGCTCCTTGAATCAGTGTCCCCTGCCACTTCTGAGGCTGCACCTGCTCCTGCCCAAGCTCTGTTAGCACCCCTGTGCCCTTTAGCTCAGAACTCAAAGCTTCAAGATGCCTTTGCTGCCCATTGCTAAGTTTAACACTCTCCCTAGGCTACACAGCCTTGTGATCTCCCCTCTAAGCACATCACATCTAAGTGATATGCTCACGTCTGTGAGGGTCCCCCCAGTGGAAGGAAGATCCATGAAAGCAGAACTGTAGTGGATCTTTTTCTTTAGGACATCCCACCAGTAAAGGGCTAGGACAGGATCTGCCATGACAACTGCTCACTAAAAGCCACCAGCAGAGGGCACAATCCACGACAGGCCTAACCACACCTATACCCATTGAATACAGTCAGGCATGGCTTCTATCTAACATTACACTAGATGCCACCCTTATAAGCACCAGAGAAACTCAAAGAAGAGAAGACTTGGGGCAGCACCGCCTGCAAATGCCAAGTTATCACAGTTTCCTTCGGGTGGGCTAGGGCAGTCTCAAGGAACACTCCTCAGGTGATCCCATACTGATAGCATGGCTTAGAGATCAAGAGATGACACATTGTCCTCTGCCATCACAATCTCACAGTCCACTGAGGAGACTGACACACACATCCACACTTCTGTGACAATGAGATCAGAGGGCTAACAAGGTACTCTGTGGCAAGGAAGGTCGGCGACAAGGATCTGCAGAGCAAGTGAGGCCGAGGAGGAGTCAGGCCCTCCAGGCTGCCAGGTTCGAGTAGAAAGAACTCAGCCCTGTAGAGAGTGGTCAGGGATGGCCTGATTGTGTTTGAGTCTGAGCTACAGAAGAGGAAGCAAACTTATCAAATGCTTTCAGAAAGAATTTAGGATTTACACAATAGAGGGAAAGATGCTGACGTGATTCCCTCAGCTGCCAAAGAGGAAGAAATGGAAAGACTCACCGTGTGGCAAACTTCAGCTTTTATTTCTTTCAAAGCGCGTTCAGAAAACACACAACCGCAACATCGAAGGAAGCAAAACCTGGAGAGGGACAAAGAAGCAACTTAGGCTGGCACTAAAATCAGTATGCATGCAGCACCCGACTACAGGGCAGAGCAGGGTTACAGAGCTCAGCAGGACCACGGGGCAGAGCAGGGCCACGGAGCTGAGCGGGACCACAGGGAGAGCAGGGCCACTGTTCTGAGTAAGCTGAGGAGGATGGGCAGTGAGTGCACAAATGGCTGCTGGGGAAGAAGGCCATGACTGGGCAGCACTTCTCACAAGACTCTACTACAGTCTAGGACGACACAGAGACATCCCACGAGACCAGGGCCATTTCACCTGCCCTGCCACCACTCACCTGTGCCGACCGTTCATCTCCAAGCCCACCACAGGGCAGATGAACCGTGCTCGCTGGAGGTCATCATGCTTGTCACCCTTGGTGTTTCCTCTATCTCCTTCCCAGGCAGGGTTGTCAGAAAGCCTGAGCTCTGTCACATTCTGTGGAGAACCGTTGATAACGCAGATGTGAAATGAGCTCAGTGCACCTGACCCACACAGCCTTCAACTTATTTTCTGAGACAGTCTATATGGACCCTGTGCTCAACAGCTCAGCAAGACTGGCTGTCCATGAGCCTCAGAGACCCTCCTGTCTCCACCTCCCAGGGCTGAGCTTACAGGTACATGCCACCTTATCTAGCTTTTTACCTGAGTGACAGAGATCCAAACTCAAGTCCTCAAGCTAGTCCGTCAAGCTTTTTACCCAATAATCTCCCCAGCCCCTGAATTCTATTTTTAAAAAAGAATTTTGCATGCTTATTTATTTACTTTAGTAAATAATTACAGCACACTGTGGATGTCAGAAAATAACCTACTGAGTTGTTTCTCTCCTTTACCATGTGGGTCCCAGGGATGGAACTCAGATTATAGGTTTGCACCACAAGGCAGCTGACAAGTGATTTCATGCACTGAGCCATCTTGCCGGTGCTGAATTCAGTCTCCAATGTAAACAAATCCTATTAAAGTAACCTTACTCAGAGGCCCTGGATCTTACCCACATTCCTCATCCTACCTTGATGCTTCTAATGTGTGATGTCGCCTTCCCTATAGCTTTTTCAGCAGATTTGTCCAACAGAAACTCGATGACGGCGTCTTTGTTATACAGCCTGTAAGAGTAAGGGTTAGTTTAAGAAACAGCAATGATTTCAGATAACCAAAAAGGGGAAAAAGAACTGAACATGACTCAAAAGTCACCCCATTGGCTAACAGCATCTTATGCTGCTAACAGCAAGTGTAACCCTGCTTCCAAATGCTGCCAAGACACATAAGCGGCAACCTAGCGGAGGTGGCAGACTGCCAAGTTCAACTACACCTGAAAGCACTTTAAGACTTGGATCAATGTGGAAGTTCTTATTTTTCCCCTGGCCTTCAGAAATAAAGATCAGAAGATTTACAAGCACCAGGCCCACATTCTTCAGTTGTAAGGATTGGCTAAAACTGAGGAGCAGCTCCACAGGCAGGTCATGCCCTCACTTCCCTGACTCCCCGCTGCTCTCTATGGTACATGTGGCTGCTGCAAGCTTTGGATTTGTATCGTAGTAATTACTATTGGCTCCTGAGTTCAAAACAAACTGAGTAAGAAGGTACAGAGCTACGTCCACACACGGTCATCTTCCCCACGTATCTGACCAAGCAAGGACTTCGATAGCCTCTTCAAAAATCAACAGAACAAATGCATCTTGGTCAAGGAAAGGATCCACACCTGCCAAGTTCACAGGCAACTATTGGGCGCCTCAGGATTTCCTGACTCAGAGTGCAGTAGTTCCACTGGGCCACCAGTTCAGCATCTTTGTCAACCTAAGAGAGAACACACGCAGTTATCCCAGTCCTCACGTGGAGAGTGTATCTAACCCACACTGTGGTGGTCTGGATGAGGAATGCCCTCCACAAGCGCATGGATGCGAAAACATGGTCCCCAGTGGATGGTGCTGTGTGAGGAGTTTATGAAACCTCGGAGGTGTAGCCTTGCTGGAGGGAACACAGCCCCGAGGCCTTCTAACTTGCTCTATTTCTTGTTCACTCTGTGTGCTTCCTGGGTGTGGAGGAAACTGTGGCCAGGCAGCTGCCTTCTCTGGCCCTGCTGCCATGGACACTCCCTCCAGAAGCATGAGCCAAAAGAAGTTGCTTTGGCCATGGCGTTTTTATCACAGCAAGAGGAAGGCAACAGGCGCACACTGCGATGCTTTTAAGTTTTAAATCAAACACAACAACACACACTGAGGAGCAGGAGTGGCTATAATCCCAGCACTCGGGAGTCTGAGGCAGGAGGATAAAGTCTGAGGACAGCCTGGGCAACCCAACAAGAGGCTGCTTCTGAAAGAAAACAATGGATCCAGGGAGGTAGCTCCATGGTTCTGGTACTCTTCTCCATGTCTAATGACTCAAAAGAGCTGACTTTTGTAAACTGTCTCTGACTTTCACACGTGTGCCACCCATGTGCCACAATCCCAACGAAATTAACAAACATTTTTAAAATTATAAGAGGACACATGTAAATGTGAAGAATGTGGCTCCACAGCAAGATATCTACCGAGCATATATGGGGCTCTAATGTAATAAGTTGGTTGACAATAAATAAATAAAATGGGAACATATGAATTTGGACTTTTAAAAGGTTTAAGAAATTAAGGCAGGTGAGATGGCTCAGAAGTGAGAAAAACAGGACAGAAAATAAACAAATCCAAGTTCAATCTGATCCCTGGAACCCACAGTGGCGTGAGAACCAGCTTCTAAAAGTTGTTCTCTGATCCCCACATATGCAGCACATAATATAAAATTTAAAGTTTCAAATTAAATTTATGCTAAATAAAGACCTACAACACCCAACACAAACAAAGCAAGTTCATACCATGTCATTAAACTATGTGTGCAAGCAATACTAAAAAAGAGAAGTTGGGGGAGTGGAGGGCAGGAGGTGAGTCACTTTGAACACACCAAGAGGTACTCTAACCTGATCTATCTCCAGCCCTATTACCAACATTGATGTCTATTATTTTTACAGTAAGTTAACACCTTATAGAATATAGCTTCTTCCTGGAAGATGGAGGGGATAAAAGCGCCAAGTTCCAGAGCTAGAAAGACGGTGCAATGCTTGAGAGCACTTACCACTCTAGCAGAGGACTCGGTTTTGGTTAACAATAACCACATTAGCTGGCTCACAATTCCAATTTCAGGGAACTCTAATGCCCTCTACTGGCCTTCTTGGGTTCCTGCACACACATGGTGTACATAGCTCATGCATATACACACATAAAAATAATAAATAAATAAATAAATAAATAAATAAATAAATAAATAGCAAAAGCAAGTGTCAAGCTACTAATCATGATATTGTGTTTCTGGTGACCGGTCCCCAACCAAGAGTTCATCTAGTCACCATGAGCTGGATGTGGGGGTACACACCTCTAATCCCAGCATTTGAGCAGAGGCAGGTGGATCTCTATTAGTTTAAGGCCAGCCTGATCTACATAGAGAGTTCCAGGCCAGCCAGCACAACATAGTGAGAACTTATTTCAAATTAAGACAAAAAAATAAGTCACCACACTCAGAACAAGTGAAATTTCCATGAGACTTATGAGCTGTGTGTCAAGGCAGGAACAGATCTCCCCCCCCCCCATATCTGTATTATTACTTCATAACAGGCATTTCAAATGGAAGCTCTAGAAGGGATAGATCATCCTGCTCTTTTGTTTGTCATTAGGGCCCAAAGCAGTACATACAACAAGCATTTAATAAGTACTTGTGTGAATGGAGTTAATAAAAACCACCCTTCCTGATAATTTTTTCTTTACCCTTCTGACACCAGGTTTTGTTTTTGCCAACTCTTATTACACTACTCCTGTCAGCCCTGGGCACGAGACAACAGAAGTAAAATGAATACTTTATGCACACTTGAATGTGACATGTTAGCACAGTCTGAGGGCACTCTACCCCTACTTTCAACACATGCTCAGTGGATGTCTATGGGCAGAAACATCATAGAGGCTACAGAGATAAGACACATATGGACCCCCGTCCACAGACAACTACAGTGACAGACATTATTAAAAAAATAAAAAAGGTGAAGCAGCAGAGGAGGACAGGGGCAACAGAGTGACTGCAAGGGAAGAGCCCCAGCTGCAGCTGACTGTGATAAAGGCTGGGTGAAGAAATGAGGAAAAGGAGTTGAGCCTCACACATGGTTATCCCCCCACTCAGGTGGCTGGGGCAGAAGAATCACAAGTCTGGGGCAGGCCTGAGCTACCTAACAGCAAAATCTTGCCTCAAGTAGTTCCCTCCACCACCTCCAAATAAAATTATTTCCAACAGAATGAAAAGAGCTAAAGAGGGGCAGAAGACAAGGGCAGAGAGACAAGCAGGAGCCTGTTCACACAGGACCCAATGGAGTTTATTAGGAAGCTACTGCATTGTCTTAAGTACAATACTGGATGGGATTCACCTCCCATCCCAACATTCTCTGAATGCTGGATCAGAAAACATGGTCCTCCTTGTGCTAGGAACTGTATTGGGGCATTCCATACCTTGTATTATTACACAGTCGTCACCTGCACTAGCTTTGAAATGCACATAACTGGATGGGAATAGTGGTTCACAACTACAGGTCATATGACTTTAGTGATGTTAACTAACTCTCAGGTACTCAATTTCTCTTCCATTAGTGTGGAGCTATACAAGGTGCTCAATGTCTTGTACGATTTGAAGACTGTTCACTCATTTATTTAAAATATTAATCGTGTCAGAAACTGTGCTAGTTCTGAAAGAAATATGGTGCATAGCTTCCGCAACCAAGAGAGCTCAAAGTCAGGTGGGGATCAACTGGGATCAACCACTAAGGCAGTGTGTTCAGTGCTGGAGTAGTTTAATAAGGGTCTGACTTCGCACGATAAGGGACCGGTTGGGGGAGATGTCTTTAATGCACAAAGTTTAGGCTGGAGAGATGGCTCAGTGGTTAAGACTTTGTACTGCTCTTCCAAAAGCCCCGAGTTTGGTTCCTAATCGCCAAGTCTTATGGCTCCCAAAAATCTGTAACCCTGGTTCCAGAGGATCCAATGCCTTCTTCTGGCTTTCTTGGGTACCGCACTCACGTATACACACACAGCAAAACAAAAAAAAATAGTATTTTTTAAATACACAAAGTGCTAGGTATGGTAGCCCACGCCTTTAATCCCAGCACTTTACAGGCAGAGGCAGGAGTTCCCGTCAGCCATGAGAGTCGGTCTCAACAAACAAAACAAAACCACACAAAGTTCATAAACAGTTATGTATTCGCGTAATCGTCGCTAACTGCAGATACAGTTCCAGTCCTGGCTAGCCCACTAACTAGCTCTTCGGTCTCTGTCCTTTTGAGCGTTAATGTTTACGTCTCAACACAGCGTCTGTTGGGAGGATACCCCGTACTGTCCAGTGACTGTAAACAGTAAACCTCCATAAGCGCCGGTGGACACTGCCCAAGCCCCGCCGCCCGCGGTCCCCGCTGACCTTCTCGACCTTCTTCGGCCCCTTCACCAGCTCATGCCTCTTGGGGATTGTTCCTCCGTCGCAACCCATCCCAAGGCCGGAGTCAGAAGCTGCAACAAAAACCAGAGTCCGTCGCTTCCGGGGTCTCCAGAGAAACTCTATCTACTTCCGGCTCTCCTTGATGACGCACCAACCGTCGTGCCGCAAACGGGGGCGGGGCCACAGCTCGAGGCCAGCCCAGACATTGCTCAGCACCAGGTGCCTTGCAAACGACATCCGGAGTTGGGCGTGGCTTCAGGGAGAAGTGCCGGCGCGGTTTTTGGAGTGTGTCCACTTCCGACCACGGGGGCCAGGGAGGGAGGTCCGCTTCCTTTCTCCAGCGGTTTCGGGAGCTTAAGTGTCAGGGAAGCTGGGACTTGCGGGAGGACTAGGAAATAGGTGGCTCGAGATCTGCGTCCGTGGACCCTGAGCATTTTGCAGAACAGGGCGAGCTTTGCTGTACGTCTAGGGATGAGATCGATGCTTTCATATATTTTAAAGCTAGATTTAGGAAAAGGAGGGAAGGGGAAGGAGAGGGGACCCTGCGTGCATGCGCACAACGTGAATGCAGGTGCCTGCAGAGGCCAGAAGAGGGTGTTGGATCTCCCTGAGACTGGGCTTGTTTATGGTTGTATGCTGCAGGGATTCTGGGAACCAAACCTGTGACTACTGAAAGAACAGCAGGCTTAGCCACTGAGCCATCTCCACCACGTATCCAGAGTTTTTAAGACAAAAGCTGGGGCTCCGGTGTCTCTAACCAGCTAAGCTTAGCCACCATCTCATTTTGCCAGTTAAAGAGATGAGGGATGGTGAAGGCAGAAAAAAGGTGATATAGTGTGACCATATTGGGAAGAGGACAAATAAGGAGTTCAAGGACTCTCCAGTCTGTCTTTGGGTACTGACATGAACTGTAGGCCTAGGGGAACAACAGAAGCAATAGGCATGCATAAGTAAGCAGTTCTGGGTGAGGTGTGCTCTTCATTTCTCTGTCAGCTCCAGCCTTGCAAAGGTGGCGAGTCTGAAGGCCCCACTGCTTGAGGTGACCAGGCAGTCTCAGAAGCCTATCTCTTCTGCGTTTTGCCCTCACTTAGGGGAGTGCTCCGTCTTCTGGGTTCGGCTGTGCCTGGGATCCTAGGTGGTTGTGGGCCCAGAAAAATGACTTACATGTATGCCTTTAGACTTATGAATTACGTTAAGTTCAAGGCTAGCCTGCGCCTGCATGACATGTACTAGGGACAGCCTAGGCTACAGAGTGAGACTTTGTTTAAAAAAAAAATGTAAGGGCTGTGGATACATTTCAGTGGCAGATCATGTTTTTTTTCTGGCATGTTATAAATGCATATCTACAGCTGTGTATACATACAAAAAAATAGAAACACGCAATACTAAAAGCCCTGTACTTGCGTATGGCCTTTTCAAGAGGGAGAGTTACACTTAGGTGTTGTAACAGTAGCTATACATCTGATGTTGTGGGTTCTGAAGTTACATAGCTCAAAGGATGCAGCTTGCAACAAAATGCAGAGTTCAAGCAAAGTTTAAAGATTAAGTAGGAAATTATGAGCTGGCTCACTTAGTTTCCTGCCATGGGTGCATTTCCTGGATTTGGGGATGAGAGGAGCGTGCTGATACAGAGAAACCCAAAGACTCACAAGCATTCTGTCCTTAAGGAAGTGTGATGTGGTGATTGTGACAGTTTGTGGAAGGTGAAACCCTCTATATAGCCAAGGGTGACCTTGAACCTCTGATCCTCCTGCCTCCATCTCTTCAATGCTGGGATTACAGTTCTTTGTGCTTGATAGGCAGGCACTGTATCCTCAGCACTTGTATTGTTTTTTAACAACTCTGGTGTTTTTGTTTTGTTTATTTGTGGCAGGGTCTTGCTATATAGTCTTGGCTAGCCTGGAACTCACTATGTAGACCATGCTGGCCCTGGAACTCATGGAGATAACCTCCTGAGTCCTGGAATTTAAGGCATGTATCACCTTGCCTGGCTTATTTAACATATCTCTTTAAAAAGGAATGTAGACTCTGGGCAATCATCACCACCATCATTATCTTATTCTTCCTCTTCTTTTTCCTCCCGCTTTTCTTGAGCCAGGGGCTTGATGTGCAGCCCTAGCTGGCCTTGAACTCACAGAGATCCATTTGCAAGCAGTCACAATTTAGTCAGTTGTGTTTCTTTCAGTCTGTGGAAAGTGCAAACTGACCCCAGGAGAAAGAGTTTCTCCTGCTTCCTATGTCCATTTAAATTTTCCTTTCTAACCTGCCTCAAAAACTATATATTAGAATTTTCAAAAGTTTTTAAATTTTATATATGAATGTTTTGCCAGGCTGTATGTGTGCGGACTACAGTTCATGTGTGGAGGTCAGAGAACAATTTACAGGAGGAGGTTCTCTCCTTCCACCATATGGGTCCTGCGGATCAATCTCAGACTTGGCAATAAGCGCCTTTATTCACTGATCCATCTCACCCACTGGGCCAAGAAGGTGTTTTATAAATACTGTTCATTTGGGGAGTGGTACAAGCCTGCAATCCCAGCACATGGGGAGGAAGATGGCGGTTTTGAAGCTAGCCTGGGCCACATGGCAGGATCCTCACTTAAAGAAAAATGTATTTGTACCACAACTGATAAGACTATGGCCCAGTGCTTGTCACAGTGGAAGATCTTTCAGGTGGGCCTTTACCACTTCCATCCTCTCGGCAAATTGAACTGAATTGAGGCCAGGTTGCTATCACCACCCCACCCACCATTTCCTTTTTGTTTATGTGGAGGAAATGGTACAGAATGATGGATATTAGAAAAAAACTTACTTAACAGGAAGTTGCCAAAGCTGACGAAGTGCATTTGATTCTAAAGCTCCCGGGCAGTCCTCTGAAATCAGTCTGGGGAGGTTCACCCCCATGATAGCCATTATCTTTGCAAAAAGGGAAGGAAACATTTGCATTGAGAAGCAGCGTTTTTCATGATTTTGTGTGCAATGGGTTTGCTCGTTGTTGACAAGGATTTTCTTTGTTTGCTTTGTAGACTCTCACATAGTGCAGGCTGGCCTCAAACTCCATGTGTAGTTGAAAATGACCTTGAAACCCTCATCTTCCCCACCCCTATCAATGAGGTGCCAGCGATGGAACTCAGGACTTCTTTCATGCATGCTAAGCACACACTCCCCAACTTACCCACATCTCTTGACAATGGTTGTTGGTTTGAACACAATTCAAAAATTTCAAAAATATGGAAACCAGCCCTGGGTCACAAGCTACTAGGCTGTCTGTCACTGGGGAGGGGCTGAGTTCAAGCTTGTGAGGCATTAGGACAGTGCTGAGCCAAAGAACCAGTGCAAATAAATGCTGTCATATCATTGAGTAAACAAACTAGTGTTTCTGCAGCAAGAAGATTTTACCCTCTGGTTCCCTGCAGCATTCCCTGTTTCCAGCTTCATCCATTCCTGCTTCCAGCTGCATCCTTGCTCTTGTAGCTGCCTCCCCAGCCGTGCAAGGGCTGTCCTCCAATTCTGCGTATCTGAGCAGACCACGTGACATTTTGTTCTCAAGGATATTGTGACAGACAGCCTTGGAAGATAAAGATAGTCTCTCTCTCCAGAGTGAAGGACAGGTTTTTGTTGTCGTTTGGTTTGGTTTAGTTTGGCTAACAGTGCGCATATATACTTATTATTTTTTGAGATGGGTTCACTATGTAACCCTGCCGACTTATAACTTGCTATATTTACACTTGCTATGTATACCAGGCTGACCTCAAACTCACAGAAATGTCGATCATAGATATATCTATAGTTAGATGTGTCTATAGATATCTATAATCCATACAGATAGATACAATCTTTTTAAAAATTGAGACAGAATCTAACTATATAGCTGTGGTTAGCCTCAACTTGCAGCAATCCTCCTGCTGCTGCCTCCCAAGAGCCAGCTACTGAACAATCGGAGAAATGTGGTGTCTCAGTCAGAGACACAGCCCCAGTGGCTATGCTTCGGGTTTACTATAAAAGATGACATGTTCTAAACTCCCTGGCTCTGATACAAACCTGTTGTGTCCAGCCTCCACCTGAGTCCAGGTCTGCATAATCCCTTGAGGCTGAAGGGACATGGATCAACCAATGACATGAAAGTGAGTGCCAGTTGCTTTTGATGCTTCAAATCCTTGTCTTTGCAGACCTAGGTCTATGCAACATGCCTGGCTGCCATGCTTAGGAGGGTCAGCTTGAAGCATGACCCTCAATCAGCATATAGGAACTTGGAAGTTGGAAGGCTTTTCGCCATCCCCAGAAGGGCGAAGCCTGGCTTAGCCTAAACTGTACATACAGCATGATCCAGGCTAATCATATGCTTTCTCCTGGAAGCCTGGATATATGGAATGTGCGAGGCAAAGGACACCTGTGTCATGAGCTGCCACTCAAAGTTCCTCTCGGGTGGTGACACCCACCTATGCTGCTACACGTTGTGCTTGAAGAATGAAGCACGGTCTTGGCTCTTGAAATCTGGTTCCTGGTTCCACAGCATTCAATCCCTGGAGTCTTTTCCCTTTCATAAAAATGAATCCTAGTGCTGGGCAGTGGTGGCGCACACCTGTAATCCCACCACTTGGGAGGCAGAGGCAGGAGGATCCCTGTGAGTTCAAGGCCTGGTCTACAGAGAGAGTTCCTGGACAGGCAAGGCTACACAGAGAAACCTTGTCCCAAAAACACAAAACAAAAAGAAATGAAGCATATCTCTGGGTATGACTGTACTGTAAGTCCCCCTAGTGACTAATTATACCACAGGGTTACTTGGGACTCACCCACACAGCCTCTTCTCCCAGGACCTCTATTCTCTTTTCTGCGTCCATAGAAATGACAGGAGGAATCCTTTCATGCATCACATTACCACACAGGGCCAGTGGTAAGAGTTATTAGAGTGTATCAGCGTGAGTGTTTGTAACAGAGGGAGTGTGTGAATGGGTGTGTGTGAAAAAGAATAGAAGTGTGTGTGGGAGTGTGTGTGCATATGAGTATGTGTCTATGAGAGAGTTTGTGTGGGCATATGAGTACTTGTGTCATTTTGAGTGTGTGTTTCATGTGTGTGAATAAGTTATTCACACTGTCAGGGGCAGGCACCTGACTTAAGGTAATATAAACAAAAAGAAGTCCCTCCTCTGGCCATAAATCAAGGAGGACATAATCCAAGGAAGCCACTTTGCCACCGTAGGAGTTGACTCACTGCTGCAGTGTATTTGATTTTTATTGTGAACACCAGAGATTGTGAACTGTAAAAACCTGTTTCTTGTTTGGTGTGGTTCAACCCTGACACACACCTTTAATCCAAGAACTTTCCATTTATTGTAAACAGGTGATTAGGGTGTGGCTCAGCCCTAACACGCACCTTAGATCCTAGAGTTTTCTGTACACTGGATTTAATAAGGTTAACCCTGGGTCAAGAGGCAGAGAAAGAAACCAGCTCATAGGGATTAAGTAGAAAGGAGGGATTTGGAGAGGGGGTTATTTAAGACAGCATGGAGGAGAAGAAAAAGGGGCTTTTGGCTTTCTCCTCCTGGGCTGTCCTGTGAGCTAGTAAGTTTTTGGCTTTTCCTTCTGGGACATGAGGTG
>CM053766.1:122629817-122648846 GCA_028658305.1 Pachyuromys duprasi
CACCACTTCCCCCCCCCCCACACACACACACACATACACAGCCCCCTGGGCTGGATCCAAGCCTCACAAGGGATCATGTTTTAGGGTCTTGAGAGAATAGCCTGCTAGAGTGATGGTGATTTGTTCGTATGAGACCAAATCCCCATCACCCATTCTCCTTGCTGCCCTGTTCACTCCCCTCTGTTACTACTGTTTTGTGTTCTTGAGAAAGGATCTCACATAGTCCAGGCTGGCTTTGAACTTCTGATCTTCCTGCCTACTTACCAAGTGTTTGAATTACCACAGTGATGTGTATCTGGCTCTATACTTAAACATAATTTAAAAACATTATTTATGTATATGTGTGTGCTGCATATGTACAGATGCCCTCAGAGGCTAGAGGACGTTGGATCTTCTGGAGCTGTGGTTGCACAATAAAGGTGCTAAGATCTGAATTCAGGTCCTCTGGAAGAGAAAAGCATGCTCTCTGGCCCCTACATTCAATATTTTTTTTAAAAAAGGAATTATTTTTGTTCTGTGTGTATGAGGGTTTTCATTTATGAATATGGATGTATGCATGTTTGTATGTACACATATATGCATGCTTGCTGTCTAAGGAGGCCAGAAGAGGCAAGATCCCTTGACTGGAGTTACAAATGGTTGTGAGCCACAACGTGGATGTTGGGAACCAAGCCAGGGTTTTCTGTGAGAGTAGCAAGTGCTCTTAACCACTCAGCCATCTCTCCAGTCCCTAGAGTCAATATTTCAAAAGTGCTCACCACAGGCAGATAAGATAGTCGTTGGACTTGGCACCTGCAGGAGCCACAACCTGGGGGTGCTTTGTTAGTCTGTGCAGTTATCATGGGCTCAGGGGAGACAGGAACCGTTCCATGGCATGAAAAGATAACCATACTAACATGAGCTTCACTGAGTGAATGATAAGGTAAGGTAACCATAGTAACAAGTGAGTTGAAAAGCTGAGCTGCAAGGGGAGAAGAAGGAAGTGGCTTGCATGAGGGCGCTTGGTAACACTTCCAGAGCTGTGACCAGTTGTGGGTGTCATCTGCATGCCACGTCTTCCTGCCCCACTTCAAGAACACACAAATGACAGTTTTGCTTTCCAGTCCAGACTGACACATACAGACTTGCACACATCCCTGCAGACGTGTTCAGAGTGGAGACGTTTCAAGCAAATGCTTCACTTTGGTACCAGCGCTCAGGGGATGTGGCTCAAAGACTCTTCCAAAGAAAGGACTGCTGCCAGTGTGCTTCTATGTTTTAATTTTTTAAATTTCAGCTTAGGTTTTTATGTGAATGGATGTCCAAAGGCAGTTATCAGGAGTTAGTTTTTCTTCTACCACGTGAGTCCCTGAGATAATCAGGATTGGTATTAGGTGTTTTTAACTCCTGAGCCATCTCTCAGGACCTTGCGAATGTGTTTAAATCCATGATTATAGATAAATACAGATTTGAGACTAGTGACATAAAAATCCAATCTAACTGAGCAGTGAAACTGATTGATACAGGATTTGTAATGTACAAAATAAGTTAGTAGGGGACGCAACAGAAGACAGAACAATCACCTTTGGGATGAGGTAACATAGCCAAAGTACGTTTTGTGGTGGGGAGAACTAGGGGTCAATCTTGATGACAGAGTACTACATGCTTAGCATTCGTGAAACCCTGGATTCAGTTTCCAGTGTGCAACATGCACACATTCACACACACATATATGCACAGACGTGTGTACAGTTTGTATACATCTCAGTATTAATGCAAAACAACTGATAAAGGCAAACTCATTACTTTTTGCGGGGGCTTAAAAAAACAGGATCTCGCTATAGATCCTTCTTTGGCATGGAACTCACTGTGGGCTAGTCTGGCCCTCATTAAGTTCTGTTTGCTTCTACTTCCCCAGGGCTGAACTTAAAGGCTTGTAACACCAACCTCTGAAGTTTTCTAATGAATGCAGCAGAAAGTAATCTTTTGAAAATAAGTTCCTTTCTCTTTCTCCATTCCCAGTCTCCCCAACTTTCTTTTCTTACTAGCAGCCGCTACACTGCACATATTTCTTTGCCCCTTGGTCTGTCTTCCCAGTCTGTGAGAGAAGAGCCTCTGATACACAGCTGCCGCTTCAGCCTCTTTAACTTGACCACAGGTGCTGCCTAATAAATAAATGTAGAGTGTCTGTAAACCGCACACACATTTGGCTGACATGACACGTGGCTTCTACGATGCTGTTTCCACTGTTGGCGCCGCACACCTGGCAGAGCGAGGTCAACATCTCAAGGTCCTGACTTGTCACCTGCCCCTCTCTCTTGACCTCTTTGTGGTCAGCCAGTGCCCTTCAGAGCTTAGCCACTTACTAATACCAGCCCCAAGACCTGTGGCTTTTCCACAGGACACAGTGGCCCCAGTTGTGGGTATGAACATAGCCAGGAGTTGACTTCTGTGGGAGCATTGGAAAGGCTTCATTCTAATGTGTCTCTGAATTTCCGAGAGTGATGCTCTAGTTTCTCCATCTCTGTCTGGAGGCGGCACAGGGCACTGGGGCTAGGGTACTTGATCACTGCATTCTTGGTGGCCAGCGCCAGGTCCTTGAGCAGCCCGCACAAGTGACTGCTGCCACGCAGGATCTCATTGCGTTCATCCTTCTCCTGGGTCTCATTGCACAGCGTGTCCACCAGCTTCTGCCCGACTGTGATGACCAACTTGCTCTGAGTAATGAAGACCTCGGGGGGCTGGCTGTTGCTGAGGCTGCTGGCAAAGACACCAATGGCTCTGAAGAGTGCTCCGAAATAGAGCCTGCAGTGCTCAGACAAGTGGATCTTCCTCTCTGGGTTCTGCCGACTGGGAGGTGGAGAGGCAAGAGATGTAGAACTCTAGAGAAGAGGAAGGAAGAAAAAAAAACATAAGGACTAGAATCACCAATTCTTTCCTTTCCTGTTTTGCCTCAATTTGCAAGAACCCTTATAAGAAAAAGCAGATTTGTTAAGGAAATTCATAGCTGGCTGTAACATTAGTCTAACAAATGAATATCAATCTTTCTTTCTCTCTCTCTGTCTGTCTTTCTTTCTTTCCTTTCTTTCTTTAAGACATAGTTTCTCTGTGTAGTCCTGGCTGTCCTGAAACTCACTCTGTAGACTAGGCTGGCCTTGAAACTCAGAACTCAGAGACCCACCTGCCTCTGCCTCTCTGAGTGCTGGGATTAAAGGCATGCAGCCACCATCACCCATGTGTAACTGCATGTATTCTTGGGCTATAGACTGTAATGTGTTTGTTCGTATAACTTTACTCAGCCAGCTCTGTAAACCATAAGAAACACATTCTAAGGAACACACCGATTATGATAAACTTGCAACTTTCAAAAATTCACAGGGGTGAGGAGCTGGGTGTTATCCTCCCTCTCTGGAGTGCTAGTTCAACGAAGGCCTGATCTTTGCTGTGAGCCCTGTTCTCCAGGCAGAGGGTAGAACCAGTAAGACATACCAACAGACACTGCATACTGAGCAACTCGGCTTGAAAATGAAAAATGTAGCTGGGTCAGGAACGGGGTGGGGGTGGAGGAAGCTGTCATTGTCTCTTAATGAGAGACTGCTGTGGGCTGTGGGCTGTGGGCAGGAGTCCTGCGGAGCCAGTGGTGCACTCCACACATGGAGCCAATGAGAAAGCCCTATTAGTGTGAAGCAGTGCTGTGCAGATGTGGGCCCTGGCCCAGCCCTGTGTCACCTGAGGGCTTGAGCTGCGATTTTTAGCTTCTGTCCAGACCCAAGAGATCAGAGTGGTAGGAAGTCAAGGCATTCCTCACGTGGGACAAAACTGTGGCCTTCGGCAGGATAGAGCCGAAGCCGAGTACTAGGGAAAGGGGTAGCTGGGCTCTAAGAGACTTGGGCTCCTGCCCTGATCTGTCTCTGAGAAGGCAGATAGACTTATTCAGGGCAAAGGGCATCTCTATACTCTCTTGTTCTCTCCTGTCCTCAGTTGTTGATGTGGCTTACTACAACTGGACAGTTCCTGTAACCTTCCCTTCCTTTGCCTCTCTCAGCATCGACTGGTCTCTTACTTGGGTTTTTAATAGACTCACTGTGTGTGTTATGTGGTGCATGTATGTAGGTGCACAGGTATTGCTTGTGCACATACATTCAGAGACTAAAACATGGTGTCAGGTTTCTTCCTCAATCTGTCCCCATCTTATCGCCTTGAGGTAGGGTCTCTCGTGGAACTGGAAGGCTCCCATCTTGGCTAGGCTGATTGGTTAGTGAGCTCCCAGAAGCTGGCTGTCTCTACCCATCCTCTGATGCTGGGGTTTTAAGCAGATGGCAGCTTGCCATGCTTGGCTCTTTCATATGGGTGATGGGGATTTGAACTCAGTCTGCATGCTTGCATAGCAAGCCACTCTTACCCACTGAGCCATCTCCCTAGCCCTGGACTCATTCTGTGTACATTATTTAATTTAGAGGAAACATTTAAAGTTAGTGAAAGGAAATTTTCTTTCTGTCACAATAGAAAGCAGCCAATAAAAACACACAGTGTTAACATCTTTGGGTTAAAAGATTTTGATCAAGTGTCAAAGATACCATGAAGATACTAAACCTCGAACCAAAAATGCATTATTGTGCCCATCGTCAGCAACATGAAAGGGTTGCCAGGCTGGGGTGTAGCTCAGTGGCAGTCTTTGCCTGACTTGCACAGAACCTTAGATTCAATTCCAAATGCAGATAAAGGAGAGAGGGAGAGAGAAAATTATCACAGGACGCGTGACAGTGTTGTTTAATGTCATGTTGATGCCACCCACGATAACCCTAAAGAGCACCTGAAAACTTTTCTCCCTGATACTTAGGGGTTCATGCTTGACCCCAAGTGTCCAGTGTTCCTCCCACTGCTAAAGAAAGCAAAAGGTACGTGGATGTTGTAAATATGGGGTAGACTGTAACACTGAATTTCCATAGCCAAGGAGCGCTGTCTGGCGCAGGGCCACACTCGTTAGAGCACTGGGGAGCACCAGGGCTTACCGTGCCACCAAAATCTTGGTTTTCGTTTGACCTTCCTTCCAGGATGGGCTGTCCTTTCTCTTGCAGGTGAGGTGACTTCTGAAAAATGAAGTTAAATCTTCATAGTGTTAATTTGAACAGCTTTCTGTTTAAGTTCACTTTTTTGTGTTTCTCTTTTATGGCTGGTGGTTTCTGTGCCCCCACCCCCTCAAGATCTTGCTGTGTAGCCTAGATTGGCCTGGAATTCCCCACCCCCTTCCTCAGCTTCCCGAGTGCTGGGATCAAAGGCATGCGCCCTCACGCCAGCTTAAGTTTACTTTGTTTCTTTGTTTGGTTGGGTTTTGAGACAGGGTTTCTCTGTGTAACAGCTCTGGCTGTCCTGGAACTCACTCTGTAGACCAGGCTGGCCTTGAATTCACAAAGATTCACCTGCCTCAGGCTCTCAAGTGTTGGGAATAAAGGTGTGCACCACTACCACCACCCGGCTTTAAGTTTACTTTTAAATATGAGCTTTTGCTCATGATTCTGCCTATTGATGCATTCCCTGGCTTTGGTAGCAAAGGTCTGAGCGCTGCCTGTCAATGTAGCCTGATAAAACGAAAATCCAAAAAAACTGTCAACTTTCTGGAATGTGTCAATGCTCTTCTGTCAGCAGGCACTTCCAGAAGAACCTGGAAAGTGTCGCCTCTCAGTCACTTGCTGGGCCTATACAGTCTGGGAATCCCTGAACTCAAGTGTCTCCTTGTGAGGTCCAAAGGTACCCAGCCAGAGAAGAGCTTCTCGGGGTTCCTTGAGCTGCTGGCTGGTCAGTCTAGCAGCAAGAATAGGTGCTCTCCTCCTCTGACTCTGAGAAACACACCTACAGTGACTCAACCTACAAATGTGGGAAAATCCAGCACAGGGCTCTGATTTTAGCATCTTGGAAGATTCTGTGCTGACTACTTTTATATCAACTTGACACAAGCTAGAGTCATTGGAGAGGGGGAAACCTCTACTGAGAAAATGCCCCTATAAGATTGGACTTTAGAGCTGGCCATGGTGGCTCTTACCTATAATTTCAGCACTCAGGGAGGCAGAGGCAGGCAGATCTCTGTGAGTTAGAAGCCAGCCTGGTCTACAAATAGAGTCCAGGACAGCCAAGGCTACACAGAGAAACCCTGTCTCAAAAACCCAAGGGAGAGAAAAAAAGATTGGACTTTAGGTAATCCTGTATGGCGTTTTATTAGTTAGTGGTTGATGTGGGAGAGCCCAGCCCCTTGTGGGAGGATGCCCCCACCCCTCCAATGGTCCTGAGTTCTATAAGAAATCAGGCTGAGCAAGCCACGTGAAACAAGCCAGTAAGCAGCACCAGCCCGTGCCTCCAGGTTCCTGCCCAGCTTGAGTTCCTGTCCTGACTTCCTTCAGTGACGTGGAAATGTAAGCCAAATAAACCCTTTCATCCACAACTTGTTTTTGGTCGTGGTGTTGCATCACAGCCACCATCACCCTGACTGGGATGGGAGGATAAGGTGGCAGGGACCCAAACCCAAAGCCCGCCTGGGCAACTTAGGAAGATACTGTCTCAAAATAAAGAGTGAAAAGAGACTGGTGCCAGTCATGGTGGTGCATGCCTTTATACCCAGCCTTCAGGAGGGAGGCAGAGGCAGAGACAGGTGGGTATCTGTGACCCCAGGCCAGCCTGGTCTACATAGTGAGTTCCAGGCCAGGGCTACAGCGTGATACCCTCTCTCAAAAACAAAGTAACAACAACAATAAAATAAGATAGGAAAGACAGAGCCAGACACCACACACCTGCACACTGTCTGCACAGACATACTCAGAGAGGGCCTGGGAGATAGTTCAATCAGTGAAGTGCCTTGCAAGTACAAGGACTTGGGCTCAGCAGCTGGAGCCTGTGGGGAAAAGTCGGGAGTGGTGGCACAAGCCTGTCACTCTAGTGCTGGAAGGCACAGAAAGGCAGATCCAGCCTGCCGTCCAGCCAGCCTCGCCACTGGCCACTTCCAGGCCAGTGAGGAATCACACCCAGGGTGTCCTCTGGTTCCCATACACAAATGTGCAGGTACACATTTCTACACACACACATTCCCAGCATCCCCTCGGTGAGGACCATTTCAGGTAACGAACGAAGCCGCCTGGTATACTGTTTGTCACCCTGAGCTCACCTGTCCACAAACGTTCACTCTGCTCTTCTTTGCCAGGTCATGGGAGTGTTCAATTGCCAGTTTGTTGAAGGGGCTGCTCTCCTGGCAGGTCTCAGTCTCTCTTTGGGGAGGCTGGGTGCATTTTTCACACTTGGATTCCACCTCTCCTCTCTCATAGTTCTGTTTGAAAAGGAGCTTCCCGTTGGCAATGACAATGGAGGTAAATTTCTTGACATCTTCTGGAACAAGCCGTGCCACCATGACAAACCTCTCCAGGTCGTCTAGGCTGTTTTGGACTTTGTCCATCACGAGAACTTCGAGAGACCAGTTACAGCGATCCAGGCTTTCCTTGGCATCCAGCAGAGTCTGGTAGGAGGTGGAGATTGTCTGGAGCTGATCTCTAATTCTAGCCTGAAGGTGGCTATCTGTGAGATTGCAGGCCATCCCACCAACACCTTGGGCAAAATCCAGAAACTCTCTTAAGGATTCTTTGACGTGGTCAGCAGCCCTGCGGATTTTCTTGATGTTGGTCTCCAAGGAGTCCCTGAACCTCCAAGTCCTGTTTACAAAGAGCAGCAGGCCTGCTGCCGAGCTGTCCACTTTGTGCTGCAGGGCCATTGCTGTCTCTCTGGCAAAGTCCCTGTCCATCCATAGCTCCTTCACCGAGTCCTCTGAGGAGGAGCCCGGGGAAGAGTCTGTGGATATGGAGGAGCATGAAGACACCACACTAGCTCTGCTGTCTGAGCTGGCCACAGATAACTGGTCTGAATCAGGAGACAGAGAACTTGTCTGTCTGGAGATCCAGGAATTCTCTGGAGCCTCTTTGCCTCTCTCCAGCTCCTTTCCAGCATGAGATACATCCTGCATGGTTTTAGGGGTGTCATGGGACACACCCTGCATGAATTTAGGGGTGTCGTAAATATTAGGCTTTGTGTTCTGTTGCTCCACTCTGGGAATGAGAAACCTGGAAGGGACCTTGTAGCTGCTCCCTGCATTGGAAGGAAGGGGGCCCCTAGGGGTTGGGAAGGCATAGGAAGGCTCTTCTGGAATGCTGCCTTTCTTCTGCACAGTGTCCCCCAGCTGTGGGGGGAGGGTCACAGCTCCAGTATGGACAACAGGGGAGCCTGGAATAGCACTGGACCCCGATTCTTTGGTGAAGCTAGTCAGAAGTACATTTCTGATGTCGGCCTTCCCCAGCAACACTGGAGCGTCATGAATCCATTCTGGTTTCTGAGTGCTGGGTAAGGGGTTGTAGCCACAGCCTTGTCTGAAGGCAATTGTTGGTGCCAACATAACACCCTGTCCCTGAGAAAGAACCACACAAAGTTGCCCCAGGTCAGTGCAACCAAAAGAGAGTTTCAAAGGCTCTTCACGTCTGAGCGCCTCTCTCTTGCCCAGGTTCCTTCAGTGGTTCCCACTGCTCTTGTCGCTCAAGACCTCTCAGGCCTGGCTTCACCTTTTTTTTTTTTTTTTTTTGAGCCTCCCCTCTCTGCACTTCCTCAACAACCCATCTTCGTCTGTACATGGTGGTGGTTTGAACAAGAATAGCCCCATAGACTCACATGTTCGAATGCCTGGTTCCCAGGTGGCCAAGCTGCCTGAGAGGATTAGATCTGGCCTTATTGGAGGAGATGGGTCACAAGGAAAAGCTTTCTCCCACCGTCCCTTATGTTCTCTCTCTCTCTCTCTCTCTCTCTCTGTCTCTCTCTCTCTCTCTGTCTCTCTCTCTCCCTCTGCCCCCTGCTTACGGTTCAAGCTCTCAGCTCTTCCTGCTGCCATGCCTTCATCATGTATTTATGGACTCGAACCCTCTGGAACCATAACCCCTTTATTTTATGATGCCTTGGTCATGATGTTTTGTCATAGCAAAAGGAACTAATAGAGCATCCACATTCCCATAGCCTGTGTTGCCCCAATTTGTCCCTAGGCTTTCTAATGGGCCTTTAACCTTTTCTCTTCACATCTACCAAACTTCTACACATTGCTCACAGTATGCTGAAAGACATCAACATTGGACAATCCCCCTAAGCTCATCACTTTGGACAGGAGCATGCCTGTGGGACACACATGGTAGAACACAATGACAAATGCTCATGAGGAGCCTCAAATGATGTCCTTCTATGTAAAGGTGAAAACATGATTTGGTACACATCTATGTGATCTCTCACAAGAAGTCATTCTGTAGCACCTACTGTGCTTTTTCTCTGTGTGCTGTACAAATTATCTCACAGAATATTCCAGAACATCTGTTGTAAGAATGGAGGCATGGGGAAGTTAAATGACTCACCCAAACCCACGCATAGCTGTGTGCGCATGCCTGCATGAGTGTGTTTGTGCATGTGGGAGCAGAGACCAGATGTGCACTGGGCATCTCCTTCCTCTATCACTCTTCGTCATGTTTTTTGAACAGGGTGTCTCACTGAGCCTAAAAACTCACTACACTTGCTGCTCCACCACCTCTAGCACTCCTCTCCATCTCCACTGCTCTGGAACTTCTGGCTTGTGCCCAGCATTTAAAAATAAGTATTATTTGCGTGTATATGGTTTTTTTTTTTGCCTGCATGTATGTGTACCATGTGTGTGTCTGCTACTCATGGAGGTTAAAAGAGCGCATCAGATCCCCTGGGACTGGAGTTGCAGTTGTCATGGTTGTGAGCCTCTGTGTGGATGCTGGGAACTTGGGACCTAAGGAAGAGTAGCAATGCTCTTAGCCAACTCTCCAGCTCCACTTAAAAAAGGAAAAAAGATGTGAGCATCTTCAATCACCATGGGCTCTCACTAAGATGTACACACCACAGTTTCCAAAGTAACCAGTCAACCAATCATGGACTCTGAAACAGTGAGCCAGAGTAAGCCTTCCCTTCTCCATAAGTTGCTTATCTCAGGTATTTCATCATGGCAGCAGAAAGATGACAATCCGCCTAGCTAACAAAGTTTCCCAGAGGATGCTCAGTTGCCTGGCTCCCATCTCTGCTCTGTTGATACTCACACTTGCCTGGCTGGTGGAGGAGTGGAGTGCTGCCTTCTGGGAGCTGGTAGGTATGTCGTAGAACTGCCGCTTCTCTGGCTTTTAGGGAAAGAAAACAAGGAAGGACAACTTTGATTTCTCTTTCCAAAGCGTTTCCCACACAAAGTCCACAAATTCAGTGTTTTCTCTAATGAAAGACACAAATCCCTGGACACTTTGCTACTTGTAGTCAAGTTCTTTGGTGTGTGTGTGTACCCTTGTTATGTTGTTATAGATGTGTTCAACCACCAACTTTAACTCCCCTTTTTAAACTAAAATTAACTCTCTCTCTGTCTCTCTGTCTCTCTGTCTCTCTGTCTCTGTCTGTCTCTGTCTCTGTCTCTCTGTCTCTCTCTCTGTCTCTCTGTCTCTCTGTCTCTCTCTCTCTCTCTCTGTGTGTGTGTGTGTGTGTGTGTGTAATAATCATGGGCGTATGTGTACCATGACCCATGTGTGGAGCTGGGACCACAACCTTCTGCCTTGATTGAGTCAGGGTCTCTCATTCATTGCTATGTTGGCCTGGCTACCTGGCCCTGCTGGGATTTCTTTTGTCTCCACCTCCCATCTCAGCATAGAAACACTGTGCTGAGAAACACAGCACTGTGTCCGGCTTTGTGTGGGTTCTAGGGATCTGAACTTGGGTCTTCATGCACTTGTAACACATGCACTTTTTCTATGGTACCACTTCTCCAACCCTAAGGTCTTAATTACCATATAATAACCAGACACAACAATGAGTTTCATTATGGTGATGGAGTTGATGCTTAAAAGGCACCTTTGTAGCTGAAAAGGGGTTGGGTGGGAGGGGTACAAGCATAGACATGTCCCAGCAGTCACCCAAATCAATACTGGCAGCTCATCTTAAGGGAATCAGCCTTAAGAGTGAAGGAAGCTGCCAAGGCCAATGAGATGGGGAACTCAGAGACTGGGCCCCAAGCTTCAGGTGGGGAACGGTTGCAGAGTGAGGCTCACCTGCAGGGTGGAGAACACTGGCCTCTGCACAGGCACATCATATACCTGGGAAGGAAGAGTCGGCAACGAGGCCCTTGTGGGTCTTGGAAGCACAATAAAGGTCTAGGAGAGAACAGGAATGGAGTCAAGATAGCCACGATGGTGATCAAAGTCACCTTCCAGGCAACAAAGACAGCCATTGAGTGTTTATCTGCACTGGCAGGTGGGCCCATCCTGAGGTCATCACAGGCTGAGAACGTCTGTGAATACCGCCCAATACACCATCCTGAATTTATGTAAGATATTGTAAGAGGTTTTTTTTTTTTTTTTGCAAGCTTTAAAAATTTCATTATACAGTTTTCAAGCATAAACTTTATAAATGACAATGTTGTGTCGAAATGTCAAACGTTGGAGGTAACCACTAGAGTCTGGGAAAGCGTGGGATGCTGGTGGGTAGGGCCCACGGTGATAGGTGTGTCTTCCTTCCTGCCATAGTGCCTACATCAGATTCACCTGGGATGTGGGTTAGAACACAGATGCTTGGTGTGCATGCCTGCTGAATCTGAGTGCAGAGGGAACCCTGGGAGCTTCTCTCATGACTGGAGACACTCTACCAGTTCCTGCCCTGTATTGTTTTGTTTTAATAGGATAAGGGATACTGGGTGCCGGGACAAAGGCAAAGTCAATAGGACTTGTCCAACCAAGGCCACAGGCTGAGGAGTGAGGCAAGAGAGAAAAAAAAATAATGTTACTGAGAACCCAAAGTGAGATGGACCACTTGGCTAGGTCCTAAGGAGCCAGCTCTTGGGTAGGGTGCTTTCCATTGGATCACTGGGGTGGAGATTCAGGGTTTTAAATGTAGAGATGGGGTGGGGGGTACAATCAAGGCTGAGGAGCAGCTTTTGAGGATCAGGCGAGGTTCCCTTTATTTATCACTGTCCCTGGGTCCCAGCCTTGGGATGACTTGGTGAATGAAGGCACACAGTCCAGGACAGTGTTCCACTTGAACACTCTCCTAGCTGTCCCTCAGCTGCTGGATAAAGCTGCTACGAAGCCATACAACATGTGTCTCTCCAAGTACACACTGCAGCTGCCCAGGGTCAAACCAACCCTCTTTCTCTGTGTGGCAGCTGCTTTCTAATTCACGAGGGACTTGGTTCCCAGGAGCAGGGTTTTCTTAAGTACTGTCCTAAAAAGGAAACACCCACTCTTACCTGGAAACCCAAGTCACCAACACAGAGGAGCAGACTTCTCACAAGCCTGGAAAGAGGGTCTAGCCCTACATTTCACCTGTCTCTGCTTTGTGGTGTCAAGGAATAGACCTTGCAGCCTGAGCTTGTGCTGACTCCTTGGGATCTACAACACAGGTCTGTGGTGCTTCACCGAAATCCACCTTTCCTTCACATTATACATGTCTGCAACTGCCTGTGAGATGCCTCCAGCACCCTGGGTTCCGCAATCTTCCAAACTCTGGCTGCAGAGATGGCTCAGTCAGTAAAGTACTTGCCTTGCAAACACAGAGTCCTGAGTTCAATCCCCAGAACCTATGTAAAAATAGCTGGGTGTGCTGGGAAGTGGTGGCAGACACCTTTCAATCCAGCACTTGGGAGGCAGAGGCAGGTGGATCTCTGAGTCAGAGGCCAGCCTGGTCTACAGAGAGAGTTCACAGATGGCTAGGGCTACACAGAGAAACCCTGTCTCAAACAAACAGACATAGGTGGGCATGGTTGCACTCACTTGTAACCCTAGCACTGAGGAGGTGGGGATCCCTGGCCATTCAGCTTAGCAAACTGGGCAAGTTCCAAGCAAGGGAGAGGCCTTGTCTCAAAAACAAAACAAAACAAAACAAAACAAAACAAAACAAAAAAAACCAAGGTGGGCTGGTGAGATGGCTCATTCATTGGGTAAAGGCACTCACCATCAAGCCTGGTGATTTGAGTTCAATCCCCAGGACTCAGATAGTGGAAGGAGAGCACCGACTCTAGTGAATTGAACTCTGACCTCCACATATGTGCTGTGGCAAGCATGTGTCCCAAGAAAGCCTAGGGGAGGGTTTTTGATTGCTTGTCTGTTTGTTCTTGAGACAGGATCTCATTCTAGCCCATGCTGGCCTGAACTTGCTATGAAGACCAAGCTGAATGCTCTCTGATCCACCTGCATCTACCTCCTCAGTGCTGAATGAATGGCTCATTCCTCAATGCTCTGCTTAAATGTCACCTTAAGATGGCAAAACAACAACAACAAAAAAGGCGGACAACTTGAGGTTGACCTCTGTCCTCTCCTTGAATAGGCACACATTCGCATCTATACATATACATGTGTGTACATACCCCCACACAAATGCACATACACAAAAACACAAATGTATATACATATTAGGAAAACCAAACCCTGGTTTTGTCCCTGGTGGTCCTAGGCTGATTGGCCCCAGGACCAACATCAATGGTTTGATTGCATTTTGAATTAAATCTACACCAGCTTTCCCCTGTAGCCCTCCCTCTGTAGACCTTTTCCAAGCTCTTTCTTGCCCAGCCCCTCAGGACTTCAGGTCTATTTTATACAAATAGATAATTTTGTGGGTTACATGCGACTGTGGGAGTACCTACAGTTCACCCAGGGACTTTCCTGTGTGTGCCACTTAAAAATGCCCCGTTTCTTGGGAAAATGTTTCAGATAGCAATCACTTAAGGAACAGTCCTGCGAGCTGTGGTTTCCAAAGCTTTACAGAGGCAGAAGGAAGTAATTCCAAGCGAGTATCAGCAAGAAATCTGTCCCTTTACACTTGAAATACCAGACTGTCCCTTCTCAGAAAGGAAATATGTTCTGTGTGTGGTTTTGCATGTGTTTTAAGTCAGGTTTTCACGTTAAATGAGGGAAGTTGGAATGGAAAGTAAAAGAAAAAGCCAGAAGAGCGGTTTTCCTCGGGAAGAAGCTGCAGGAAGCATGGGCTTCAGGGAGCTGCGCTTGTTTTGTTCTTCTGGCTTTTGTTTTGTTTTGTTTTTGTAGCTGAGCTATGCCTCCAGGGTCTGAAGGTGACAAACTGACCAAAACTTAATGGAGAGAACAGCTCCACCACCAGAGAGATGGCTCAGTGGGCAAAGGTGTTTGCTGCCAAGGTTGATGACCTGAGTTCAATTCCTAGGACTCACTGGGTGAAACAAGAGGACCAACTTCCACAAGTTGTCCTCTGACCTCCATAAACATTAACTGCAAAACAAAACAAAACAAAACAAAAAACTCTTCTAGATAACTGAAGATATATGCTTAAAAAAAAAAAAGAGTAGCTTCAGCCAGAGTCATATAAAGAAGGTCACACAGAGAGCAGAGACACTTAGAGTAAAAGTCTGCCTTTCAAGTAAGGCAGACAGATGGACACAGACTGACTTGAAAGCGTGAGTTCTCTCCCTGGGTTCACATCGGGCTCGCAGGGATGCCCAGTTTGGCCTCCTGGGAATCAATATCAATAGGATTGAGGGCTATTCTAATCCAAAGGCCCCCAAGAGGCTCTCTTGGATAGACACACCTGATTCTGACACATACATAGAACTCTCAGGACAACGTGAGAAAAGCGGACTGCTCCAGCCATCTTGGTTTTTAAGGCTGGGCCACTCTAAATCTTGGGAGACAGGCACTGTTATAAAAGGAACCCATGAACTGATTTGCTCCGACTGTAGCTTGAACCTGCAAACTGCAGTAGGAACAGCTCAAAGGGCTGGGTTTGGACTTGCCTAATTCTACCTATGGCTGTTCCTGACTGGAACACATTCTCTGAGCCGCCTCAAGCTCAGGGTAAGTGGCAGATGCCTAAGCAGGGGAGGTATCCATGCTGCCTTCATGAGAGCCAGCATGTTCACAGCCAATTGCAGACTGTTCTTCTGACTCTTGCCTTTTGGGGTACAGGAAATTACTTAGAATGTCCTAAGTGGTCCAGCTAGGGGCTGACCTTAGGTGTCACCAGTCTAATGCTCTCCTGACACATGAAGGGACAGAGGATGCTGGAGAGTTCCTAATGTTGGTAGTTCCTAGTGCTAGTAGTTCCTAATGCTAGTAGCTGCCTCTGAAGTCAAGGGGGCCAGGACACCAGCCCTTTAAATGAAAGAAGGGAGAGGAGGAGGAAGAGGAGAGAGAGGAGGAGGTGGTAGAAGAGGAGAGAGAAAGAGGACGAGGAAGAAGAGAGAAAAGAGGAGGAGGAAGAGGCGAGAGAGAGGAGGAGGCGGTGGTAGAAGAGAAGAGAGAAAGAGGAGGAGGAAGAGGCGAGAGAGAGGAGGAGGAAGAGGAGAGAAAAGAGGAGGAGGAAGAAGAGAAGAGAGGAGAAGGAGAGGAAGAACAGGAGGAGGACACCAGAATATAGTTAGGACAGACGAAGAGGGAACCTGAAGGAGAAAAGGCAGGGACATTCCCCACGTATTTTCTGTGGTCCCTGGAGAACCTACTCAGGGTCAGTTCCCCTTCAGTCTGCTGCGGTTTCTCTTGTTCACCACAGGTTCCTGGCCGCTGCCACCCCCCTCCTCTGGCCTCAGAAGGATGCATTCTCTGACAGGCTTCAGCAAGGCAGACCTCACTGCTCACGCAGCAGCCATCCTCCTGATTTAAGCTGCAATGGCGAACTCAGTTTCCCCTCACCTCGTGTCAGTCTCCAGCGGACAGTGGAGCCTGTGTGTCACAAGGCAGCTTGGGTTGAGTCACTTTGTCATTAAGCAGGGGAGCCTGGCCCTGTGCTGGGTACTGGGGAGGCTTGGGACCATTGGGCATCACGTCTGCTTTCCTTCTGAGAGTGAGACAGACCTTTAATCCTTCCCACCCCTTCTGGTAGTTTCGGAAGGAAATTCAAATGAAAATGGGCTGGCATGACTTCTTTTCCCCCATTTTAACTTGTTTACAGTAAGGGCACACAGGGGTGCCACCGCGCACTTGTGGAAGTCAGAGGACAGCTTGTAGAGCCTGGCTTCTCCGATCATGATGTGAGTTCTGGGCATCAATCTCAGGTCATCAGGCTTCCTTTGGTAGAAGACTTTACCTGATAAGCCGTGTCACTGCCCCTCATGACCTAGTCTTGAAGCCCTACTTGAGTCAGCCACTGAGGTATCTGTTGGCTGTAAGGCCATTTGAGTGGAATGCCAAATGTCAGATGTTACAAGATGTCTACGGTCATTGAACACTGAGGCCAGTGGGGTCTTGGTTGGTTGGTTGGTTGGTTGGTTGGTTGGTTGGTTTCTTTCTTTCTTTCTTTCTTTCTTTCTTTCTTTCTTTCTTTCTTTCTTTCTTTCTTTCTTTCTTTCTTTCTTTCTTTCTTTCTTTCTTTCTTTCTTTGTGAGACAGGACTTCATATAGCAAAAGCTGGCCTTAAACTCACTATATAACGGAGGCTGGCCCTGAACTCCCTGTCCTCCTGCCTCCATCTTTCGAGTGCTGGAATTACATGTATGCTCCACCAGGCCTGGTTTATGCAGTGACTGGGATGGACCCCAGGGCTTCAAGCATGTTGGGTAAGCACTCCACCAACTGAGTTTCTGCTCCAGGCTGCTTGTACTGTATGTTTTAAAGCCCCCTGAAGGCCAGGGTTGTGGGGCGAATACCAAATCATTGTTCTCCTTTGTCCTTTTAATTCCTTGCCTTACTTGAGGCCCCAAAGTTGTGACTGCACATATACTTAGCTCCTCCTTTCTTCTGCTTATAAAATAGACAGGTGTCACACGAGTTCCACAAGACATCCATCAGCTTCCTGGTCTGTTTGTTCTTGAAATATTTATTGAGGACCTACCTCAAGCAAGGTTCTGGGGTCATGGGATGGAATATGGGGCAGAATAAAATATGAGTCCCTGCTCATTACCTTGTTTAATTTTCTCCTTACTCAATTCTACTTTTCTACTTCCTGAGGAGAATTAGCCTGTGTGGGTTCTAGTCTTCCAGCTCACATATTTAACTGAATACAAGAACACACACACACACACACACACACACACACACACACACACACACAGAGAGAGAGAGAGAGAGAGAGAGAGAGAGAGAATATGTTTTGGTGGTTTTTCCCCCCTAGTCTTTGGTTAAGAGATTCTGTCTTGCTTTTTAGACCAACCACATAGAAACACCCCATTTCTTATCCTTGTGTAGTGGTTTGCCCTGAGATGACAAAACAAAAGATGGTTTTCTGGGGTAGGTTTTAGGGGTGTGGTAGGGATAGATCAGCAGATAAATGCACTTGCCACCAAGCTTGTCCCTGGGACCTGCACGTGGAAGGAAGGAGAGAACCAACTCCTGAACCTGCCCTCTGATTTGCCCAAGCGTGCAGTGGCCCAGGCATGCTCTGCTCCCAGTGAATAAGTAAAGGAGGGGGAGAACACCTTTCAAAATGTCTGCAACCAACACTCTCCCACACAAACACTTGGTAGACTTGTGGGTTTTCCCTTGCGCCAACATGGCAACTCCCCACCCTCTGATCTCTATCTGTCCTCCTGTTTTCTGCAGCAATTCTAGAGGTCAGTTGCCTGGGTGAAGGCCGATTCAAGTCTTGCATGAATTAACCCATCACTTGCTCTTCTTGTCTGTAGTGGTCTCTGTGATGTGGGCTCCTGTGAATAGCCAACACACTCTTGCACATACCTCCGTGGGGTTGGTCAGACGTGGTGAGTTGGGCAGTCACAGGGATGTTAGAAGTGTGACTGAAATGGGACAAGCCCTTAGTCATACTCAGCAGGGCTCTGGGGTCCTGTTGTGCACATTTGGTCTAATAAATGGCAATGACTGGGGTGTCTTGAAGCCCCTGGGTATTCCCGTACCCTTTACCCATGCTTTCATCTAGAGACACACTCACCTGTTTGGGGAAGCTCGGAGTCTTTTCGCAGATGATCCTGGCACTGGAAGGTGAGTGAGGCAATTCATAGACTTGGGCAGTAGCTGGCTGTGGCAGGCCTTCCACCCAGCTCTTCATCGGCTCATACACAGGACCCGGGGGCTGGGGGCAGGACAAGTTGGACACCTGGTAAGATGCCTCTGAGCTGGTGATATCTGTGTCCAGGCCTCTCAGGAGCAGAGGACAGGGTCTGTCTTCAGAGATCTCTTTGAGGACTTGGAGGCGGTTGGCGGGAGCCAGGCCTTGCCTCCCGTGAAGCAGACACCTCCACCAGCCCTCGCTTTCTGGCACATTTTGATCCACAATGGTCAGGATGTCTCCTCTGGAGAAAGCCAGCTCGTCGGAGCAATCAGGGTGGTTGTCATAAAGTGCCCTGGCCAACAGGGTCTGGGGGAGAGAATGTGCTGTTACAGCCATTGCCAGTGGCTGCACCAGGCCACCAAGAAACTGCAACACAACCTTCCAAGCTGCCTTCATGCCCCTCTCTTGGAGGCTCTGGCTCTGCCCTTTACTTGATTTACCCTTCCCATCCTCCAGGCTTCTGGTGATGCCATATCCTCTGGGATGCTATGCCTACACTCCCAAATGCAAAGTTAAGTAGCCCTAATAAGCCCTTTTTAAAATTTGTGAAGACTATGACCCTTGTAGTTACGTGTTTTCCAGCTGCATGATGATACAAGCTGTGTCAAAGCCCCATGTATACCACCTTTGGCTTGAAATTCTTAGCTGTGTGTCCGTGAACACAGTACAGTACCTACCCTGTCTGAACCTCAACTTCCTTATGGATAAAATGAGAATAACAGATTCCTATGAATGGGCTTATTACTAGAATTAAACAGTTTTGCATGCATATGTATCTATACACATATATGGGATAAATAAACGTTTTTGCTCTATTACTCTGTTCCCAGCATCAGCCTCAGGCCCAGGCATAGAGAAGAAGCTGGAGGGATGTTTGTTAGCTGGTGGCTCACACCTGCAGTTCCAGCACTTGGGAAGCTGAGGCAGGAGGATTGAGAGTTCAAGATCTGCCTGGACAACTTAGTGAGCCCTGTCTTAAAAAACAGTCATCAGCTAGGGGTGTAGCTCAGGGGCAGAGTGCTCGCC
>CM053766.1:122648946-122726953 GCA_028658305.1 Pachyuromys duprasi
GGGCGCGGTGTTTGAAGTGCTTGAGGGTGATCAGAGAGGCAGTGGACAGGTATAAACATCTAACATGGGTGCTAGAAACAAAACTCAGATGCTCTGGAAGAGCAGCAAGCTCTCTTCATTGCTGAGCGGTCTCTGCAGCCCTTTGAGGTGCTCCCTAACCTATTCTTGGAAATGTGCAGACTCTCCAAACTGCCCTGTGAGTGTATGGCTTCCATTCATGTAGGGCAGTGGGTAACCTCCCTGCTCACCCTACCTCAAATTCTCCCAGACAGGTAATGAGCCTTGTGGAGTCATAGCATGCCTGCAGAGATTTCCCTTGTCCCCCACGGTGAACCACAAACCCAGGGACTTTCCAAACTTAAGCTGAAAAGCAGAGCACCGGCTTAGAGCTCCCGGACTCTGACTGCCCTTCTTGCGTGTTAACACATCTTCCTTCAGAAGTTCAGCAAATGTTTATCAAATACTGCTGCTGTATGGCACTGACCCCGCGCTTGATTTTTTTAGAAACACCAATTTCGATTGTGTCACTCCTTTTAACCATCCTTCAGTGCCTAGGTACCCTTAAGGTCCAGAACCTTCCAAGCCCTTTGTGAATTGTCTATCTCCCACACTTCCTCACCAGCCTTTCGTGATCACTCTGAGGATTGAAGTCCTGCCCATATGCTCTTCCCTCTGCTCCTGGACATTCAAGCAGCCTTTTACCTGGCTGGCAGCTTATTTTATATCTGCGGAAATACCACACAACCTTCTAAACTCTTCTTGAGTGCTACTTCTTGAAAAAAAATCTCTGATGCCATTCTGCAAACCAAACTGTTTCTTCCAGCCCGTTTAGGATCTTCCCGTGTCTGTGTTCTTATCTAACAGAGGACAACAACCCTCCTCCCTCTCAGCTAATGTGTTCTCAGGGCTCACATTAGTCATTTGTTTTGTGATAGACAGGGCAGAGCCACATGTTGTAGGGACTGATGAGTCTTTAGGAGGAAAAAAGCCAGAGCAGGGAACCTAGATATGTCTAAAGTGGGAGATGGGGGGGGGCTTTCTGTGATACCGTGCTGACCCTTTAAGCAAAATTTAGAAAGAATGCTCATGGAGGGGACCAGAAAATGCTGGCACACTGCCCTGGAATGTGACATCGTGGTTTCACATGGAGGCCTGCAAGAACCAGCTGGGTTGATGTGCTAAATGGTAGGATTATAGACTCTCATGGTGTGTTGGCCAAAGGTTCAGACTTAGTGAAGGGACAATATGCTTTCTAGAGTTTCTGTTTTGTTTTTTTTTAAACATTGCTTCTCTGCAGTCCAGGCTGACCTTAAACATCTCATCCTCCTGTTTCCACTCCTAAGTGCAGGGATAGTGTGTGTGAGTGAGCCACTGTGTCTGGCAACTTACTTTATATCTGCTGGAGATTCACAATTTTACCTCACTGAAAGCTATTTATTAGTGATCCTATTACTCAGGGGGCTGAGGCAGAAGGATTACTGTTAGTTTGAAGCCACCTTGGGCTATATTGTAAGTTTCAGACACGGGCTATGAAGTAAGACCCTGTCTCAATGGGGAGAGAGAGGACAGAAAATTATAACTTAACTATCTATTTTGGGAAACTAAAAAGCAAAAGCCAGCTTTCACATTCTTGTGAAATCTGTTCAGAGCATTTTTGAAGAGAGGCCTGTCACGGAAGCGTGCAGTGTCTGCGTGGTTTGCTGTGGGTGCCAGGCAGCAGTTGTTCAAAGCAGCTGAGCCACACTATCCAGACAGCAGTGGCTTCTTCTGGGTCTGGACACTCAGAGAGGCAGGGGTGTTTCCAGAGAACAAAGGGTCCTTAGGCTCATCCAAGCAGGAACCCACAGCTGTGCTGGATCCCTAGCAGCTGCCTCATTCCTGAGATATGGTTTCCTCCAACTGACTGCTTGCTGCCTGGCCACATCTTCAAAAGCAAAGTAACCTCTAGCTCTGTCACAGCAGGAGTCCCTTTATAAAAAGCACAGAGTGTCTTTGGGTACTTTGAGCAATCAATTATCATAATTGTAGTTCGAGAGATGAAACCTAGGGCTTCAGGCACACTAGGTAAGCAAGAAACACAACCAAAATCTCCTGGCCTAGGTCACCAAATTTTAATAACAGAGATAATGAAGTTTGTTACACAAGAAGAATAAAACACACCAGGCAAGGTGGCTGTGCCTGTAACCAATTCCAGTTTTGGGAAGAGGAAGCAGGTGAATTAGGAGGTTAAGTGTTTCCTGGCCTGGAAAACCTTGTCTCAAAAGGTCAAAATGAAACACTGGCAATAGCAATGTCAGAAGAGGAAAGAGGCACAGGTGGGAATTCTTGGAACTGGGTGAATTATGTGGAATGAGACTCTATTTTAATTGGGTGCTTAGATATTTTATATCACAAACTCCCAAGGGCTGTCTTGTCTCCATTGTACAGGTCAAGAGATAGGGAGCAGAGAGATCTAAACACTGGCTCCATGGATCTCTTTCCATCTGTTTTGACCCACTCCCACAGTCAGCCCTCAGGCATACGGCTCCTGCCCTCACTGATGGTCTTCCAACCATATCGTTTCTTGACTTTTCCATAATGCTCCCAGCTTGGAACCTTTCCCTCACCACTCCATATGCCCAGAATAATAAATACTCTTTCACCAGCTCTTTGCATGACTGGTGTTCAACTTAAGGGTCACCTCTACAAAGGCTGCCTCCCTCAATGCAGGGTTGATCCAACATGAAGGCCCTCTGGAAGAACCCGGTGGGGCAAGTCATGGTCAGTTGTCTTGTAGGGAGAAGAGACACCACAGCAGCCCCTGATGTGATGGCAGCATTAAGTCATCTCTGTACACCCAGGCTCCTGGCACCATCATGCTCGGGTCTTTGGAAACAGCATATGGAAGCGGTTGACAGGCACAGCTATGGAACCTGACAGCCTTCCAGAGGTCACTGAGGATAGCTCACAAGCTGTTCTTTAATAGGGTGTTAATTTGGAAACATTGGCAGGGACATTTAAATGACAATGTAGGGCACACGTCTGTCTCTGCTTCTTATGGGCACACAGGCAGCTAGATTTCATACACAAAAGGAGAGGTGTTCTTACTTTAAAACATAGACACATTTTGCTTTGTGTGCATGTATGTGCATGTGTGTGTGGTTGCATGTGTACCAGAGCAAGCATGTAGAGATCAGAGGACAATTTTCTGGAGTCAGTTCTTTCTATAGTGTGCTCTCCAGCTAGAACTCAGGTCAGCAGGATGGCAGCAGGTCCCCTTACCACCTTTTACCCATTGAGTCTTCTCACTAGCCTAAAGGTGTTTTTTGATTACATATGTTTATTGTAATATATATTACATACACATACACACACACACAAGTGTCATGTCCCTTTCTTGCTAGATTGAGTTTTATGTTTTTTGGGTTTTTTGTTTGTTTTGATTGCTTATTTTAGATAATCCTTGGTTTATTCTTTACTCTCATTTTTGTTTTTATTTTTATTTTATGTATATGGATGTTTTTACCTACATGCAGATCTGTGCCCCATGGGAATGCCTGGTACCCTAGGAAACCAGAGGAGGATATAATATCTTCCTGGAACTGGAGTTCCAGACAGTTATGAGCCACTATGTGGGTTCTGGGAATTAAACCCTGGTCCTCCTGGAGAACAGCCAGTGCTCTTAACCTCCAAGTCATCTCTATAGGTCTCTACGGTTTTGAGACAGGATCTTATATGGCCCACGCTGGTCTAGATTCCCTAAATAGCTGAACTTCTGATCCTCCTGTGTCTACCTCCTAAATTCTGGGGCTACAGATGTGTGTCACCATGCCTAGTGTGGGAGAACTGTATGGCCACCCAGACAACTGGTCACTTTTCAGTTCCTTTAACTCCCATGTTCACACATCCTCAAGCCCTCCCTGGAACCTCACACATGTCTCTTCCTTTGACAGCAGGCTTCCTCCCAACCCTTCATCTGACCTCACCCTCAGATAGAAGCCTCCATGACTACCTTTGCATGTACTCAGCTCCATAAAACAGTCAGAAAAAGGAAAAGAAAGGAACGGGCATATGGAAGGCAGAAGCAGGAGGGGCTTAGGGCCATGAAGACAAAGAAGAGGGGTGACCTTATTTCAGGGGAGACTCTGTGCACCCCCAAGAATCAGTGTGCAAACCCTACTCGGCTAGAGGAGGAAGCTGATCTGCACTACAGTTGGAGACATCTGGAAAGCCATCCATCTGTCAGCCCATCCATCCATCCATCCATCCATCCATCCATCCATCCATCCATCCATCCAGTTACCCACTAAGGACATATACAAATACAAATATACCCCTGCCAGCAACTCTCTGAAGACACTATGGTAAGCATGACAGTTCCTGATCTTCATAATGTACTTTTTTATGGATAAGGCTGGTTTGTATTCAGACTCCACAGAACTAAACGTCTCACCCACAGACGTAGCAAGAGGCTTCTTGAGAATGATGGAAAAGAAAATATGGGAAAATTTAAGAAGCCATGCCTGCTGTGGGGAAGTTGTGGTAGGACAGGGCTTAGGGAAAGTCTCCTGGGACTGTGGGTATCTGGGGGGTGAGGACTTAGTCAGATAGGGTGTTGAGAGGGCCTGTCAGCAGGGGAAGAGAAGTGTGGGAAGCCCCAGGCAAGGGTGTGAGGGTGGGTGAGCGGAGGAGTTAGAAGAAGTGGAAAGCAAGCTGCTGGGTGGCCGCACACAATCACCAGGACTTTTATTTCCGCCGTGGCTACTATTCATACTCTGTGGCGAGGTGGAAAGTGGACTGCATGGAGTTTGAAGCAAATAGGCTAATGATGCAAAAAATAAAAAGGGTAGAGTCTGCTTTCCCATGGCTGCAGTGAAAAGCTGGGGCAGTGCTGGATCCACTGGGAGAGGGCCTTGCAGAAGGCAGGGAAGATAACAAGCAGGAGCAGGAGGCTCATGCCAGAAGAGCTGACAGGCTCACATGATCCTACTTTCAGCAGAAGCCTGGGTAGTGTACTGTCCTGGCTCTAAGCACGACCCGCTGCAGCCACAGCTCCATCTGGCATCTTCATTTTCCCTGTGCTGAAGCCTGAATCTCTTCTGCAGGTGGGGTGGGCACAGTCCCTGCATGACAGAAGCCTGCCTGTCCCTCTGCCGTGCCCTTGATTTTCATTTTTCCAGTTTACCGAAGATACAAAGCTGCAGAAAGTCAAGTGTCAGACCTGGGGAAGGGGCCCTCATTATGAGAGTTCTGAGGCACTCACCACCAGGGGAGCTTGTAGGATTCTGTGCCCAAAGCCACCTAGCAGAGACAGTGCATTGGGGTTCATATCCTATCACCCTGGAGGCTGTCACTGTCGCAACTCCACAGTCTTCCCCATCAGCTTAAGTCTCATTTGCTAAATGAGTTCAAATCTACAAAGAGCTGGTTTAAGAACGGCCATAGTCTGGGAGTGTGCCTCTCTAGTAGGAGCTGCCAGGCACCTGCAAGGCCCTGGGCTGCACCCCAGCACTGAAGCAACAGTGAAACATGGAGAGGACAGGTAGGGTCTAGGCAGGAAATGGTTGGTTGAGGGCAGCAACTGAGGCGCATGGGTGAGGTGCGGACTGTGGCACGCACAGACCGACTTTAAAGAGTCACTTTGCTTGTCAAAGGACCAAGCCAGAGAAAAGGAAAAAAGTGAAGTAGCATACTGGCGAGATGGCTCAGCCGGGTGACGCTGACCCGAGCTTGATCCCCAGGGCATACATAAAAGTGGAAGGAGAGTACCGACTTCATAGAAGCTCTGTGACCTTCACACGCACATGCAAACCTTATACACACCATGCGTACATACACACAGAAATAATAGCAAATAACAAGAAAATCATCACTAAGGGGTCAAGGCAAGCAGTATGCTGCACAGCCGGCCCACAGCTGGGTTTAAAGGCCTGCCCGGCTTCTCTTGGAAGGCTCCTTTGCCCAAGTCAGGATCCCACAAAGTCCCTGAGTCTCCTGCTATTTTGGACCCTTCTCTTCTTCCTTCCTTCCCTCTTTCCAAATTGGGGATCAGCCAGCAAGATGGTGTCCACTCCTGCTTCCTGCTTGTTTTATCTTTCACAAACTTCCCTGTCTCCAGACTTCTCTGCTTCTAAAATAAAAGGGTTTAAAGCTGGGGACAGAGAAGTCATGCAATGCTTCTACTAAAACCAGGGGCACTGGAGGGATCTAACATATAGTGAGATCATAGTAGGAGACAGCAAAGGAGAGAGTGCGGTCCCTGCAGTGTGGAAGGGCCAAGGCAGCAGGGTGACCACAGGCCTCTTTTGAACTACAGTTTTGACACATGGCCACACTGATCATTTCAGCCTTCTGTCTCACAGGTTCCACGGCTTATTTTTAAGAATGCTTACTGTTTTCAGAAGGTGAAGGACTCACTTATATTTCTTTTCTGAGGCCCACAAAAGGATGGTTGCATAGAAACTACACTTAAGACAACAACAAAAACCAAAACACAAAAGGGTTGGAATGATGATTCTTCAGTTAAGGGTAATCGCTGCTTTTCTAGAGTACCCAGGTTCAACCCCCAGTATCAACATGGTGGCTCACAAACATTTGTGACTCCATTTCCAGGGGATCCAACACTCTCCTTTAACCTCCATGGGCACCAGGCCCATTTGTGTTGTGCATACATGTACACAAGCAAAACACTCATATATATACCTACACACACACACACACACATACACACACACACACACACACACACACACACACATATATATATATATGAATATAATAAAATAAAAAGATAAGAGTGCTCTGGCCAGTGTGATGGCTCCGTGGGTGAAGCTGTTTCCTGTACAAGGCTGATGGTGTTAGTTTGAGCCCTGAAACCAACATAAAGGAAAGAACCCACTCTACAAAGTTGTTGTTTGCTCTCCACACCCAAACCATGGTACAGATGCACCCCCCCAACATCAAATACAAACCCTAACATTGAATAAAAATGTAAGAGAATGCATATGCTATGTTCGTGGGGAGTCACTTGATGTGTGGGAAATGTGGAGTTCCCTGGATGAGAACAGAGTTCACTCTATATCCTTATGTGGAAGCTAAACTTGGGGACGGTTTGTATAGGGACGCAAAGCAGAGCTGAGGGGTCTTCTTATCCACTAGACTGGAAATGCTTATTTTCCATTGTTAAAAAATATATATATTATGTTTAGGAAAAAAGAAAGAAAGAAAAGTTTCCGAGAACATAATAAAAACCCCCTCACCACCTCTGAGCTTCTCACCCACATTCTAAAAAAAGGGAAGGAGGAGGAGGGCCCTGAGGGAGAAGCACAGTATCTGACTGATACTTTGTTGGGGTGTCACTTCTGATGTGAGGTGACAGCTAGAAGACAGTAGGGTCAGGTGCTCTGAGGAGCTGTAGCACAGAGACCCTGTGAGACTCACTCAGTCCCACATCCTTCCTACAACCGTGTGTGTCACCGAACATCACTTTCCTGGAATTTACCAGAAAGAGGGAGAAAATCCTCATGCGTGTGTGTGTGTGTGTGTGTGTAGGCCAGAGATCCACTTCCGTGTCTACGGAGGCGCTCCACCTTATTTTTTTGAGACAGGGTCTCTCACAGAATCTGGAGCTCACTGGCTCAGCTAGCCTGGCCAACCACCAATGCTCTAAGGATCCTCCCATCTCTGCCCACCCCCACCCCCCTTGTGTTGGGATTGTAGACATGTGCTGGCTCTTTAGTGGATCTGGGAATCTGAACTTGGGTTCTCCTGCTTGCCTGGTGGGCTCATTTCCACTGAGCTGCTGCCTCAGCCCCCAACCCCCAAGAACTACTGGATTTTGAGACTGCTCCTAGCAGGCCCATAGTGAAGGCACACTGGAGAAGACAGGGGAACACAACCTGCTAAGGTCGGCAGAATATACCTGCATATGTATAAATATTCAAGTCGTTATGCTGGAAGAGACTCCCAGCTCAGGGAAGTCTGGGAAGAATAGATGGGTCTCTAAGTAGTCAAGGAGGCTGCTGGCCACCCACCTTGATGCTCCACCTCCTGCAGCCAGCTCTGGAACCTGTGCACAGAGATCAAGCAGGGGAGGTAGCTCAGCTCGCAGGAGGGCCTGCCTCAATGGGACACGTTAGCCATAGTGTGGCAGCAGGACATGGTGACACTCAGGACACTGTAAGGAGCCATGTGCCCACTTTCCTCGACCTTGGTGTTATCCTGTGAGGTCTGCAATGGCAAGGGCAGAGCCAGGCCAGAAGCCCCCCCGTCTTTCTGCCTCTCTCCCCAACACCTGCCTCTCACATTCACTGTCCTCTCCTTTGCTACCTCACCACTGCTCCTCCCCTCATCCCTAACCTTTCTCCCTCTTTCTATCTTCATTTTTCCATATGCAGGCATTAACCTGGGACACAGTGCAACCCAGGCTGCACTGTCTTTCTACTTTTTTTTTAAATTTTGAGCCAGTCTTCTTTGGTTGCTCAGGCTGGTCTTGAACTTGTGATACTTCTGTCTCCACCACCCAAGTAACTGGGTTACAAGCCTGTGCTACCAGGCCTAGCATGAAGCCGCTTCTTTATTTCCTGTTTGTTTGCTGTTTTGTTGTTGTTGATGTTCTGTTTGTTTGTTTTTATGAGACAGGGCTTCTCTGTGTGTCCCTGGCTGTCCTAGAACTAGTTCTGTAGACCAGGCTGGACTTTTCAAGGCCAGAGATCCTCCTGTCTCTGTCTCCTGGGAGTGCTGGGATTAAAGGCCTGCACCACCACAGCCCAGCAGGAAGCTGCTCCTTAACTGTTACTTTCTTTTGAGAATCTTTCCACAGCTGTATTTACACTAAAACAAAATTCCATGAGTTATAGGGAACCGAGAGAAAGTCACTTAAAATAGCAAAACGGCTTCCTATTTAATGCCCAGCACTTGCCCTCAGAAGCGTACTATCTCCAGATGTTTCACACGATAAGCCAGCTTTACTCCCTCAGCAAGGGGATTTGGGATGTTTAAAAGAGGTAACAACTGAGTGATTTTTTTTTGAAGCATCCTAGGTGTAGACACCGGAGGGAGTTGCTGTCCCTGGCGTGCTTGGAATGCTTTTTGGAAATGGTGCAAAGTATCTGGAGGCTAAAGGGGAGCAGCTGTCTGGATTGAGCTGAAAATCCCCACCTGTCTCTAAAATGAGTAGAAAGTGACCTGGTGCCATTCATCTGAGAGGATGTTACCGGGACCCTCCCTCCGTGACGGCTTTTCATGCAATGTGTCACTTAAGTTTTCAAAAAACTGGGCAATATGTCATATTTTGCATTGTCTTTGGCCTAGGCTTTTGTTAAGTAGCTTAGGCTGACCTAATACTTGCTGTGTAGCCCAGGCTAGCCTCAAGCTTGTAGCAATCCTCTTTTTTTTTCAGCCTGAGATTTCAGATATTAACACACTTCCCCCAGATACACAGAAAGTGACTTTAAAATAAAATATAGACTTTCTACTTTTGCTTCCAAACATGTTTCCTGAGCTATCATTCTTTTAAAGACTTTGGTTACCTACTTCCTGGAGGCTCAGGAAACCTTCTGAAATAACCCCAGGGCCCTTCGCATAGGCCCTGTGGTAATCCACAGTGTAGGGAAGGGCGTCAGACAGGAGAGCTTAGAGCCGTACTCATGCTCATCTTGATCCTTTCTGGACACAAAGGCAGCCATCCCACAGCCTCCTTATGAGGCAGCACCAGTAGGGATGGATGCTCAAGGCCCCTAGCTGTCTGCAGGGTCCCTGCAGCAATGCAGAGGACACGCACCTGACAGGGCTCTCTAGCACCTGCTCTGGCCTGTCTCTCTGGAGAGAAACCAGTAGCCATGGTGGGGGCTGGGCACAGGGATCCCCCAGCCCTTCCCTGGGTTTCCTGCAATCTCTCTGGATGCAGGCAACCATGATGGCTGCCTTGTTCAGAAGCACCAGGCACAGAGAAGGAAATAAACCAGGTGAGCATGGCTAGGAGGGAGCACAGATGACGAAAGGGAAAACTGAGGGAAAAAAATGATCCTTTATTTTTTTGGTTCCTTTAAAAACGCCCCTAGCTCATGGCATAAAACCAGACTTAAACTGACATCTTTGTGGTGGGAATGAGTGCTGACCCATCTAGCAGTCATTTCTTTCTGCTGGCTCAAATAGAAAAGCCATGCATTTACAGTGACTTCTACAAGTGTGGAAGGCAATGTCGTCTTTGAGGAAGAGGCTGTGGCCACAGAAAAATTCCAAAACCACCATCAGAAATTAAACGTTTTCCTCCCTGAAGCCTGACTACTAGGTTCCTAGCAGGGTTGGGTCTTGCCCATTCTTCTATTTATTTGATGTGTGCGTACCAGGAAGCAGGTACGCTGGGCTCCTGGTCTAAGCTCAGGATTTTGTTGTTGTTTGAGGTGGGGTCTTATTGGGCAGCCCTGACTGGCCTGGTACCGAAGCACAGCCCAACCTTGTGCTTGCTCTGATGGCAATCCCTCTGCCTCAGCCTCATACCTGTTGAGATGAGGCATACCAGTCGTTACATTTAGAACTGAAATGAGGCAACAGTAAAGGTCTCACAGGCCATGGAGTGACTCAGTCTCTTTTCCTCTCAATAAAAATGTAACAAAAGTAGAGCTCATAATAGTTTACATCTGCCACTTGTAAGCCAGTGGAGAAATGTTCTCTGAGTGTAAAGAGCAGCTTTGGGGTTCACTCTGCTCCTATGGAAGAATATCTGCTCTCACAGCCCCGTCTTGGAGCCAAGGCTGCAGTCCAGGCATGAGATCAAACCTAAGCTTCACCTTTCCACTCTACTGCTCTAGGCTGAGTAAATGTTTCACGAACAATGCACATTTGGAAACGGTTCCTAAAAAAATACAGTTCCCCTTTTTTGCAACTCACGTTGGAGAGCTGTCTCCTCCTCCAAGGCAGCTTTCTTAGCAGCCTCTACCTTCCTCCTTTTCCGAGTGATTTCCCCTCAAAGCCTCTGTCATTTCCTCCCTTAGTCATTGCAGCTCAAAATGACTGCACTGCATTTCCATGGCTGCTTCCCTATTCCTTTGGCCTGCAGTCATTCTCCTTTGAATTCTCCAATGCTGACCCATGTTTCAAGCCCCACGATAGTGGTGACGTTTTTTTCCTTTTTTAAATAAAATGTCTTTTATGGGAAATAAAATGTCCCGTGGATAAAGCTCATCAAACACAAGACTAGATAGTGAGAGTGTACAGTAGATTTTACAGATGAATGATACTAACTAGATGTGAAATAATGAGGTTTGGTGGTACACACCTTTAATCCCAGCACTCAGGAGGCCAGTGCTGGAGGATCTCCTGGTTCAAGCCCAGCTTGGTCTACATAGTGAGTTCCAGGCCAGCCAGGGCTGCACAGTGAGACCCTGCCCCTGAACAAATAAACAAATACGTAGTGAGAAAGAACAGACATGTGTTCCTCTGTGGTGTTTAGAATAGTCCCCGCCACACAGCAGGCACTTGGCATGTATCGAATGAACGAAAGGCCATACTGGGGATGTACAGAATGAATGAAGGGTCACTTGTCTTCTGCATGCTCCTAACGGTCCCCCAGAGTTCAGAGAAAACGAATTGCTGTCACAGAAAGGTTTCGTCCAGAATGGAAATGAAACCCCTAGGCTTGAGTTTTCTAGCTCATCACTAGGCTTCTGTCCTAGCTCACTCAGTTTCTGTTGCCTAGCAACCCAAGAAATGTTTTCAAACATCAGTCAGAGGGAGTCATCCGCTGTAAGTAGGTGAGTAGTTTCCTTTGCAACTTTGAAGTCCTGACACAGCAGATGAGGCTGTTACTCCACCAACCCGCACTCCTGGTCTCCTTTCTGGACACTCTCTTCGCTTGTTTCCTCTGCTCAGACCACCTGGCCTTTCTTGGGACTCCCCACACCAGGGCCCTTCCATTCCTTTGCCTGCAATGTTCTCTCTGTTTTTGCATCTCCTTGGTGGCTCTTTGTGTCCATCACACCTGCCAGGTCGCCTCATTCCACCTAAAATCCTCGTGTTCATTTATTCTGTCTGTTGTCCTGATCCAACTGCTCAGCCCACTTCTATAGCCCAAAGCCTCGGTGTTGGGTGAAAGGCTAAACAATAACATTTGCTTGTGCTTTCTTGTTGGGTCTGTGCCTGGACCATTTCACCTCATGAGATGATGCAGGCTACCTCAGAGGGACCTTGACTTTAACCCTAACAACTCAGAGCTAAATAGTCACATGACCATAGGGGGAAGGGCCACTTCTCAAGAATCCAGGTCAAGTGGTGCTGAGGCTGTGATAAGGAGGGGCTAGAGATCTGGGAGTCCAGGGTGATCTCTGTTCCCAGATACCAGACAACTAGAACCAGGAAGTGCTGCTCCTGTCTTTGCATAGGGCTGTGTTGCAAGGGCTGTGTCTGTTTCCCTGTAACTACCTGTTCACACATGACCAGGAGGCATTTACTGAATACCTACTGTATGCACACACTGCTGGAGGCACCCTTAGCACTGTAAGCAAGTCAAGTGTCTGTGTGTGTCATGTCCTTGTCCCCTCCACCCTTACTGAATGTCTTTCCAGAGAGAAACACATGCCAACCAAGCAGGGCCAGACAATGTCCAGCCCTGCTGTGTGAAGACAAGATGGGCGAGTGAATGATGGGAGTAGGTGGGGTGATGGGAAAGGGGGGGCATATTTACATACAGGTCCAAAGAGGCTTCTAGGTGGGGTCTGATGGGAGGACCCATGTGATATGCATGGAGAGAAGGCAGCGCAAGAGAAGGGAAAGAAGAAAGAACTGAGGATGGAGAATTAGTGGAGTGGACTCAGCTGGCCTGTGGCTCTTGCAGCTTCAGGAACGTGAACCCACTCGCTCCCTTTGACACTGGGTGTGGAATGCCCTGCTTGCACCCTCAAGGAAGACAGATGGAGCCTGAACTTGCTCCCCATAGACAAAGCCTGTGAAAGCACCTTATCCCAGCCAGCGGCCGGCATGTTGATGCTGTCTGTCACACCACATCACCTACAAACCAGCCTTGAATGTGCTGAAGACATGGTTTGCATTCTAAGCCTTTGCCAGGGGCTTCCTGAGAGTGGAGCAGACAGGGGGACTATTGCCTCTGAAAGAGAATTCTCAACAGTCAGAATTAGCTATTCCTAAAGGTGAATATGGGAGCCATCACCTTCAGTAATGTGATAAAGAGGGGTTGAGAACCCCTTTCAGAGGCCAGTGAGCACATACCGTCCTTGGGAATAGAGGAGACAGGAGCTCATGTAGCCCACGCTGCCTTTCAACTCCTGATTCTCTGGTCTCCTCCTCCCTGGTTCTGGGATCACAGGCTGGCCATATGCCACCCAGACAGTAAGGCAGCTTGAAAAACACCAAGAAGTCAAAATAAAAACTCACATCCAATAAATCACTTATCTACCTTTTCTCCCCCTTTTGAAACAGGTTCTTCTCTGCAGCAGATGCTGGCCTCAAACATGAAAGTTCCTTCTGCCTCTGACTCCCAAGTGCAGGATGGCAGCTCCTTCTGTCCTTTAGATCAAGTTTTTAGCACTTCTTTAAACAACTTATCACCCATCTGTCTGTCTGTCTGTCTATGTAGTAAGTGTGTGTGTGAGTGTGTGTGTGTGTGTGTGTGTGCTCACATGGGTGGGCATATGCCACAGCGCACACCTGCGTGGAGGTCAGAGGATAATGCATAGGAAGTCAGTTCTCTCCCTTTATCGTGTGGTCTGGGGATCCAGCTCAGGTCACCAGGTTTGGTGACAAGCACCTTCTACCTGCTGAGCCATTTTTAGCACTTCTTGAGTGGAGATGGAGGTCAGCCAGCCAGTGAACCAATGAAAGAGACTACGGACCCATCCCAAAAGGCCGTGCACATGGGCTTGTCTCTGCTGCATCTGTACATGCTGAGGCCCCTGGGGTTTCCTATTGCTAATTTAATTCTGAGCATTCCCCTTGTCTTAAAGAACAATGATGCAGCCATAGCAGTAGCAGACAGCTCATTTATCTCCAGGGGACAAATTTGAACTTGGGGTCTGAATGGGTAAGCAGCCTTGAATAGTGAGGGACTTTGAAGTCAAAAACACCAGAGAATTACCTCCTTGTATAACCCTCTCAAGTACCATGCTTCTATGTAGAAATCATTCGAGGGCTGGTGAGATGGCTCAGTGTATAAAGGATCCTGCTCCTAAGCCCCATGACCCGAGTTCAATCCCTGGGACCCACATGGTGTAAGGAGACAGCTGATTGCTGCAAGTTGTCCTGTTATTGCATGCATGCCACGGCATTCACCCCCACCCTCCAGACATGCACACACAAACAAAATAAATAAAACATATTTTTAAAAAACAAAACAACTGTCAGATCAATTGTACCAACGTGATCTGATCTCTAATGCATTTCGTTGACTATACGATATTGTATGTTGAATATAATATATTATATGTTGTATGTTGATTATATTATAAACAGTAACAAGCTCCGAAATTAACTCACTGCTCCTGCTCATTTGTGTGAGAAAAGTATATGACACCGAGTGTGATGCTACACGCCTTTAATTCCACAATTCTAGAGACAGATAGATCTCTAATTTTGAGGCAAGATAGGGCTAACTAGTGAGATCCTGGGGAGAGAGGAGAAAAGAAACACATGTGCTTATGTACACCTTCATAGAAACCCAAGGAATGAAGTAAATAGCTGGAGGCTCCTCTGGCCTAGGAGGGGAAGACTGGGTTTCCACTCGGGCGCCACCTTACTGAGCTGACATTACAGCTCCACACCTGGATGACCTATCTGTGAGTTAAGAATGAGTACATGTTTCTAAAAGAGTTATAAAAACAGGAGACTGTGCAACAGCCATCACGTGGGGCTTGCCAAGGAAGAAACAACATCTGGCCTTGTGTTTGTCTCTTGAGTCAGGGTCTATGTGGCTCAGGCTGGCCTTGAAATTACAGCCCCCGCCCCCCCCCCCGCCCCTTCAGCCTCTCTAGAAAGTGCAGGCCACATCCCTTCTCCCCAGCACTAGCCTGCTCTTCACAGTTTACTGATCCCTTATCTAAAGTGAGACGACAGTGAGCTAACCGAGAGCCGGGGAGCGGGGTGTAGTCTGCCTGGTTTGATATGGCCTCTGATTACCCATCTGGTGTCGATGAAAGCAAGGCGGGTTTCATGGCTAGGCCGTGAGGACGCAGAGAACACGTGCAAGTAACACACTGAGGGATTGGGGGCTGATGGAGTGCTCCCTGTCCGGCCTAGTGCATACATAGGGAGTGACAGTTAGTTACTGGGACCTTCACCCCTCAGACCTTCATCCCCCAGGATGTCAGTTAGCCACACACACACACACACACACACACACACACACACACACACACACGATGCCTAAGAGTGTACATTGACATGTAAAACATGCCAGATGAGTGGTGCGTACGTAAGTAGAACAAAGCTTCAGATCTTTAAAAAAACATCTCAACAGTTCAGAAAAAAACAAAACAGAACTGACAAAGTCGTGAAAGAAAAATAGGAAGTGGGTTATTCTAGACTAACGACAAGACCTGGCAAAGAGTACGATGTGTGACCTTGGAATGAAGTCTGGATTGGACAAACAGACCCATGAACTACAGCCAAAAAGGAGGAAAAGGGTGTTTTTGGAGACTGTGACTAAGTTCAAATGGGCTCATAAAAATCAATGGGAAGGTAGAGACACAGGTTCAAATGCACAGGAATAAAACATTTTGAGTCAGGGTCTCAGAAACCTGGGGTGGACACGGCTGGGGATGACCTTGAATTCCCCATTCCCTCATGGAATTACAGTCATGTGCTTCCAGCACTGAGGACAACGCCTGTGCCTTTGTGCCTGTGACACAAGTTCTCTGCCAACCGGACTACATCCCAGCCCAGCACAGAGGATGACAGCGTTTGCTATTTACTTTCAAACAACTGAACGACAATAGTGATCAGCCTACATTGCATCTCTTTATTCACAAACAGAAGCTGTGAGTGGGAATGCCTCACAGGAATTGACGCCTTTGGGCGAAAGACAGGCTGGGCCTCGACAAACCACTCACTTTCCTGGTGTGCTGAAAAAAATATGTCAGAGTAAACAGTAGGGGCGAGATTCTCAGCTCAGATATTTACCTGCCATCTAAATAAGGAGTCATCACGGAACCCAGCCTGGATCCCACAAGCCACACTTGTTACTATCACAATGACAGGCATTATTTGATTCCAGCAAGCAGGCTCACCGCTGAGCAATTGTTTCGGCTCCCTTTCATCTTTATTGTTCTATTAAATGTTTGAAAGGGTAAGATGGGATGGAAAAGCATCAACTGTGTGCTTCACTTTCCTGTAGTCTCCCCACCCTCCCCACTGTTTGTGTGTGTGTGCAGTATGGATGTGTGAAAGCCAGAGGTAGATGTCAAGACATCCTTGTCAATCACCCACCCACTTTATTTTTGTGTCTGAGGCTGGAGTTGCCTGTCTCAGGGAGGCTGGCTGGCCAGAGAGCTCCAGAGACTTTCCTGTCACCACCTTGCCATCTCTGGGGTAACAGGTGCATGCCTCCGTGCCTGGCTTTTTACGGGTGCTGGATACTACATTCAGGTCCCCATGCCTGTGCAGGTCTCCAAGTGCTTCACCCACTGAGTCATGTCTCAATCCTCAGCACCCATCTTGGGGTAGCAGCATGCCATGCTAACATAGGAATGTCTCTTGGTTCATGACCCAGACTTGCAGTTTGTACCAGAGTTCCAGTGCTCAGCACCCAAGGGAACAAGAAGGCAACCCATGGGTGTCCTTGCTGGACTTAGCAAGAGCAGAGAAAAGGTCTAGGCTCTCTCCGTTCAAGGGAGGTGAGTCTCCAAGCCAATCAGAACCCTTGTGCCACACTAAGCACATTTGGGATACAGAGAGAGAGAAGAGAAGAGATGGGGTGGACAGAGACAGAGTTCTACATCTTGCATAAGAAGTTTTCTATGTGGTGAGCAGACACAGGGAGTTCGGGGAGGGCTTGTGCTGTCTGCCTCCAGCTGATCTCTCCCCATCATTTTTGGTCTTCTTGAAGCCAACAACAGATAAAGAGCCAAACTTTCTCCTGCCTGCCTGCTACTAATATTTATCCTCTGTGCTCATTAGAGACCCAAAAATATAAAACAGTTGAGTCAGCTGGTGCCTCTCATGCACACAGCAGTCACTCACCTTGGGCGCACCCTCTCTGACGATGGTGCCTCTCATGCTGGTGAGGTGAGCAGTCTCCTCTGAGTTCTCCAGCTGACAGGTCTGCCTCCAGGGTCCAGTGATACAATGTCACTGCATCTGCTCACTGGTTCCCAGAGGCTGGATTCTATGAAACTGTTTGCCTACCCATGGAAACAGTCGAGAAGATTCTTCCAAGCAATGAGAATCAAATGAGAGGGATAAAGGAGGCGGGGCCAGAACTCCAGGCCACACTCACGCCTCCATGTCTGACGTCTCACTTCATCTGTAAGTGAAGGCTGACACTCATTTGCTGTGTGAAACCACAAAAGAAGAAGAAGGAAAAAAAAAACCCTACCCTTCTGCTTTACAAGGTGAAGTTCCTAGTTTCAGCAGCCCAGCGTAGTATCACATAGAATTCTTGTCCCTTAAAGACTATGGAAAAATTCTCAACCAGCCAGTGGAAGGCATTTCCATGGTGAGGCAAAGTGGCTGGGTTTCCGCTGGTGGTCAGCATCTTCCTTCCTGCCCCAGCCCCTGCCTACCACAGCTGGGATAACAGTAGTAAATGGCCTTAGAAGACAGTCTGTGCTCTGGCATCCCTCTAAGGACAGGGTCCTTGCTCTGAACCCAGGCTTTTCTACATCTTCACTCTAGTCCTCAGTGGTTAGTTTTCTTTCAGGCACTTTGGAAGAGCACTGGGCCCAGCCCCACACTTGGCTATCTTTGTGATGTTAACGACCACCTTCTGCACCTACACAGTTTAAAACTTTTCCCAACTCACACCCAATACCCAAAGAGGTATTTTCCCTGTCACAGAGGGCAAAAATGAGCTTGGGCTTTTATTTCACCTCGTTTCATTTCAGCATACGGGTCCCATCTTGTAAGCAGCAACTCCCAGTTGGCTTGGGACTTGCTCTGTAGACCAGGCTGGCCTTGAACTCACAAAGACCCTCCTATTTTGGCCTCCCAGTTTGTGCCATAGGCTGGCAGTGGTAGCGTACACCTTTAATCCCAGCACTCTAGAGGTAGAGGCAGGGGGATTTCTGTGAGTTTAATCCCAGCCTGGTCTACAGAGTGAGTTCTAGGACAGCCAAGGCTACACAGAGAAACTTGTTTTGAAAACAACAACAACAAAACATGTGCTGCCATGCCCAGCCTTCCCTTAGGAACTCTTACTGTCTTTTCTGGGTACCCTGCACACCCCAGTCCTCACTTCTGAGTGCCAGGCATATTTGCCACTTGAAATAACTGTTAGTTTCTAGACAAGGCTCTACGTAGCTTATAAAATGTTATCTTTTGAACACAAGTAACTAAAAAGCCAGGTGTGGTGGCGTACATTTTTAATCCTAGCAACCTGGAGGCAGAGGCAGGCTGATCCCTGTGGGTTCAATGATAGCCTGATATGCAAAGCAAGTTCTAGGCCAGCCAGGGCTACATAGCGAGATCTTGTCTCAAAGGAAAAAAAAAAGGTGAACAGGTGAGGTGGTTCAATGGACGAAGTTGTTTGCTGCCAAGCTGAAAACTTGAGTCGGAGTTCCTGGAACCATATGGTGGAAGGAGAGAACCGAGCCCTGCAGTTGTCTTCTGACCTCTGCCTGCACGCTGCCATACATGTGCGCCCCTCCCCAAATAAAATAAAATAAAAACAAGGACACAAATAAAATGCTACCCTTGTTTGAAGCTATCTTCAAGGAACCAGCAATCAGCACTTTGCTGATGATAGCAGATGACAGCGAAGGGACAATGACTAGACAGAAGGAACAGCTTCATTCACGGACAGACTTAGCACTGGGCTGGCAGTGATCCCGGCATCCACAGTGCTGGGATAGGGGCCTGTTGCAATTTTAAGGTTAGCCTGGGCTACCTAGGCGTTCTAGGCCTGCCTGGACTAGGATGTGAATTCCTGACTTAACAAGGCCACAGGGAAAGAAGACAAGCTCTCAAGAGAGCAGGTGCGCATCAGAGTAGAGGCTGCCAGGGAAGGAGAATGTGCACGGTCCGCCTAAAAAAACAACAACAAACCCAGCCAACCCAGAGAGGGCTTCGGTGACAGCCTCAGCCCACTGCTCTGCACACGGTGACCAATCAGAAGGCATCGCTGTCATTCACAGAGCCGTGTGGTGTTTGCCCCTAATGCAGGTAAATGCACCACCTGCGGAAGGTGTCCGCAGATACCGGAAGGGGCGTCAGATCCTCTGCTGTCTGCCTCTTAACTGCTGAGTCATCTTTTCACCTTCTGTGTCACTGACTTTAAGCCCAGGAGTTTACTGAGGCGAGGCCCCCTCAAGCCTCCTTCCTTCCTTTCCTCCTTCCTGTTACAGGATATTTGATTGTTGTACGTAGAAAAAAAACCGTAATTATTAGCAAAATATGAAAGCCTGAGTAGATACTGTATTTGTTAGATGCAGTTATGTGTGTCCTGAAGAGATGCAGCCTAGGTGGGCCTCTAAAAGCCTCCGTAGACAAGAACGCTAAAGAATGGAAATTCCTGCCTAATTTTCAAAAATTTATATATTTTTTAATTGATTCACTTTCCATCCCAATCATAGCCTCCTCCTGGTCCTACCCTTGCTCTCTCTTCCTCCTATCTCCTTCCCCTAGTCCTCAGAAAGGGGGAGCCCTCTTCCCCTACCACTTGACCCCAGCCTGCTAATTCCTCACTAATTTAAGGCAAGTTGGCTGGGAGAAGTCTTGTGGTCTTTGCCCTATGACCTGAGGCCAAGTCAGCTGACTTTGCCTGGGTAGCTGGCTGGCCCCCATCTACCCCACCGTTAAGGGTGAAATGGTTCGGGACCCTACTGACTTGGCTTGGAGCACCCCTCCATGATGGTGACATGGTTCAGCCTGCCACGGGTAGAGGGGAGGAGCTAGGATTCTTTTATAAGCAATTGGACTTTTGGTAGGTAGCGCACCCTCTTGATTTTTTTTTTTTTTGGCTGGAAAGAGCCTTTATGGTGGGGCTTCGGGTAAGAAATAGAGATCCTCTCTCTGGGCTTGCAGGAACAACAGAGAAGCGGCTGGCAGGACACAGGGAAGACCATTCTAGGAAAGAGAGCCAAGGAGCCCTCAGGGGTTTGGATGAGAACGAGAGAAAGGCAGACTAGCTAGGTAGAATGACTCCGACACCAAGAGATTCCTACAGCAGTTTAGTGGGAAAAACAGGCTTGTAAATAGTTACATTGCATACAGTTCAGAAAATAGTTACCTCTCTGAGTGAGCTTTTTTTTTTTTTACCTCAGTTATGCCTCCATGTCTTTATTGGTTAAAATATTAGATGATATAAGCAGTTATACTTCCTTTTTTTTTTTTGAGACAGGGTTTCTCAGTGTAATAGCCCTGGCTGTCTTGGAACTCACTTTGTGGGCAAGACTGTCCTCGAATTCAGAGATCCACCTACCTCTGCCTCCAGAGTGCTGGGATCCAAAGTGTGCACCACCACTCCCAGCCCTTCTTTTATTTTGAAATAGGGTCTCATATAGTCCAAGGTAGCCTCACATTTTCTATATAGCTGAGATTGACCTTGAACTTCTGATCCTTCTGCCTTCTTCTTCCAAGTGTTGAGATTACAGGCATGTACCACCATACCCAGTGCATGTGTGCTGGGGATCAAATCCAGCATCTCAAGCATGCTAAGCAAGTGCTCTACCAACTACAGCCCATCCCCACACTGGTGCTATAAAGAGGGAAGAGCTCGACTAAAAAGCACTTGTTGCTCATACTAATTTCTAAAATAAGAATCAAGATCCCTAAAACGTGAGGGCCGGAGGAAAATCCCGAGCTGAATAACATCCCTAGAAAGCACAGGTCCTTAAGACTACTCAAAACCCATGCCCAAATGCTGCCGCTTATTCGGGAATCAGGAGGAAGAGAGCAGAGCAAGTGTTTGGTCGAACAGCAGAGAATGAAAAGCAGGAATGACAGGGGCACACGCTGCCTCACATTCATGGATGGGCTCCACAGAACTCACCTTCTGAAGCTGCTTTATAAAGCCTGTTCTCCACTCAGGAGGCAGAGGCGGGCAGATCTATGTGACTTTGAGGCCAGTCTGGTCTACAAAGTGAGTCCAGAATAGCCAAGGCTACACAGATACAGACAAACCCTGTCTCTAAAAGCAAAAAAAAAAAAAAAAAAAAAAAAAAAAAAGCCATTTTCCTTGTGAAGCTTTCTAGAGACTGAGCCTGTAAGTCACTGAGGCTTTCCTGGCACTCATTATAGTGCCAAGCACACAATATTTTTTGTTTCTCTGTGTAGTCTTGGCTGCCCTGGATGCACTTTGTAGACCAGGCTGGCCTCAAACTCACAGAGCTCTGCCTGTCTCTCTCTCTGACTGCTGGGATTACAGGTGTGCACCAGCACACCCGGCTAAGCACACAATATTATGAAATCATTAAAAAAATTATGTTTATGTGTGTGTGTACATGCATGATCTCGTGCTCAAGGAGGTTGGGGGAACATATCAAAATATCTTATGTACATGTGCATTAAACTGTCAAAGAGTAAGAGTTTCTTCGCAACGTCAGTAGTTGATCTCTCTGTGGTAGCAGAGCGGTGCTCCTTCAGCGGTTTTGCTCCTGCAGCCTCCCCCTACCTCCCTTTTCTTTCTTGTGGTGGAGTCCTTTTTAACATCTGGAGAAGCTGTGAAACCAGAATGGAGAGGAGCTTGCAGGCTAGCCGGTGAACCCATACCCCAGGTCCCACTGTGGGTTTATACGTGGGGAAGCCAGTCCTCCCTGCCAAGGTCACCCGTCTTGGAGATCCTGAGAAGAAGGGTCTCTCCTGCTCTCTGCGATGCTCAGCGGGGGAGGAGGATAGTGGTGGCAGGCTGGGGTCCTGCCGGTGGAGGCGACTGCCACACACTGATAGGTTGAGCGGAGAGGAACCTAAGACTACAGAGCTCTATGGTTTGGTACTCAGGGAGGCAGAGACAGGCGGAGCTCTGTGAGTTTGAGGCCAGCCTGGTCAACAAAGAGAATCCAGAACAGCTAAGGCTGCACAGAGAAAAATCTCAAAAAACAAAAAAGCATAATTAAACAAAAAAAACATAAGTCCACTTTGTGTTATACATATATTCACTGAAGCATGGTTAGTGGCCTGCCCTTTAAACGGAACTGTGTCTTTTCCCATCCACACCCCTGCAGAAGCCATCAATTGTGGACAGCTAAACTTCAACATCCTCATCACCCTTTTTAGGAGTTCTCTTTGGTGGAATCTGGGACCAACAGTTCTTAAAGGGTGAAACACAAATGGCCAATAAACGTGGAAAAATGTTCAGTTACACCAGCCAGCCCATTTCCACTCAGAGAAATGTCAACCAGAAGTTCAAGAGGGCAGTCATCAAAACAAAAGACAGTTAATGGGAGACACGGACAAAGGAAGTCCTTCTATACTACTGAGAGAATGCCAACTAGTCCAGCCATTGTGGAGTATGGACACTTCTCAAATAACTTGAAAACGGATCTTCCACATGACCCAGCTGTGACACTCCTGGGTATCTACCCAAAGTTTCTCCAAGCTAACATGTCACAGAGGTGCCTGCAGCACTGTCCACAATAGCTCCATTGTAGAACCAGCCTACACATCCAACAGCAGGGGAGGAATAAGGAAATGTGTGTGCGCAATTTCTTTTTCCCAGTCATCATGTGGAAGGAAGTTATAACACTGGCAGGAAAATGGATTCAATAGATAATCACATCGTGAATGAAGACATCCTCAAAAAGAGGAATAGTCTTTTTTCTCATTTGTGGCTCCTGGATTTTATGTAGATACAAAAAAATCATTTACACGTACACAATGCAAGAAGTAAAACTATCTAGGCGGACAGAGGGGAGCAAAGGAAGGGTTGGGAAGTACGGTCGGAGTATGTTCCACATCTGATACATAATTGGGTAAAAACTTAGACACAGTATTAAAAGACCCTGTCTCAAAAATAAAAAAAAAGGGAAGAACAAACTTGATAGTGAAATTCCCACAGCAGAATTTGAAGACGCCACAGTATCTCAAGTTGACAGTTGCTTTCTTATCACCTTGGCAAGCTCCTGGCAATGCTCCTCCCCACACTGAAGGGCATCTCAGGTTCATGGAACTAGTATGCTGTAATTGGTATGCCATGTTCTAGAGAACTCAGCCTAGACTGAAAAAAAAAAAAAAAACCAACGCATTCAGACACTGAACAAATGGGATCTGGCCAAGAAATGGGCTGGGCTACCTCCTACTAAGGCTTACTTGGTATCTGCAAACACATTTGGCTTCTCAGCACAGGTTTGACCCTGACTTTTCGAATGGAAGGTCTGAGAAGGCGCCTTAGCCACTCTGCCAAAAAAGTTCGTTGGAAGCCTAACTATTGCAACAACATGCTGTTCTGGGAAACTGGGTGCTTTCAAAAGACCTGGCAGTCTGAAGCCGACAAACTGAGCTAAGTAGACCATGTAGGAGACACCTTAGGGTTTTCTTGAATTTCAGATAAGGTCTTACATAGCCCTGGCTGGCCTTGAACTTGCTATGTACTAGAATATGCCCTTCCTTCTGATCCCCTTGCCTTTATTCCCAAGTGCTGGGATTACAGGCATGTTGTCACACCTATCTTGTATCAAAGTCCTTAATGGTCTTCATGTACCAATTTTTGTTTTTCTTTCCTCAGACTCACACTGGGGTTCAGGCTTGCCTGGAATTATTCAGTCCAGTGTGGCCTCAGAATCATGGCAGCCTTCCTACCTCAGCCTCCTAAATGCTGTGATTATGGGCACGTGCCATTAGAGAACAATACTTTGTATTCAGTTTTCTTGTCTGGGATTAGTGGATTTGCTCAATTAGTGCCCTTTACCTGTCCACAATTTTTCAAGTATGGGAAGGCTCATGGCAATCTCCAAGAACACAAGCTAGCTTCCCATTACTGTTATATAAAAAAGTTTATTTCAGAAATCACATCTTTAAAAAAATAACATAGAAAGGAATAGCTTATTCTGACCAGATATAAATTCATTTGAATGCCAGGGTGTCATGTGGTACAATTAATGAGATGTTCTGTGAAGAGAATGAGTCTTGTGTGATCCTTGACGTACACCAGCTCAAACGTTCATGTGGCTTTTAAAAGGAGAGAAAGGTACAGGAGGGGAGAAAACAGAGAAGAGCATCTTGATCTTGTAAATGCCAGCTCTGAAGCTACAGCCACTGAGACTAGCCCAGTGTCCATACCAAGTGAAGCGGCATCATTAATTCACATGTGACCCACATCTTAGCAGCTTATGTTGGAGTGCAGGTGTAAACAGAGATGGCCAGCCTCTGCTCTGTTGTGTCACAGCCTGAAAGCAACAGGGCCATCAGGAAGAAGAAAGCTTGTTGGGGACAGAATGGCTGTCCTTGTCCCCAACCAGCAGCTTTCTCACGGTTTTCCAGGTAGTAACCCCAGGTGGTCAGGTTCAAATACTGGAAAATCAGAATGCAAAATAAAAGTGCAAGTCTACACTTACTGTGGACAGAAATACAATTCTTTAGGACTGCAAACGCAAACCCAGTCATATCCAGTGGTGAGGCTGGGACAGAATTGTCATGCCAAAGTTCTCACAACACAGCTATGACTTACTATGGCCCAGTCACTACTTTATCAGTGAGCTTGCACTGTTTCCAGGTACTTCTGCCCAGGTACCCAGGGAGTTTTCTTCAGAATTAGAAAGCAGACTTATAAGAGGGGCATGCAGGGCTGGTTCACCTACAGGAATGAAAACACTGTCTGCTTCCCAAACACTCGGCTAAGAAAAAACATCCTAGAGCACTGCTGTAGCCTGTCAAGAGCGCGGTGCCCTATGCACCCCGGCGGGGAGCAATGGCGGCCTCTTGTGGCTTAGACTGAATATATCAAGTCATTACCGTTCATTTTTATTTTTTAGACAAAGGCCCTGGCTACCCTGGAACTCACTATTTAGATCAGGCTAGGATATCACAGAAATCTACCTGTCTCTGCCTCCTAAGAGCTGGGATTAAAGGTGCATGCCATTATGCCCATGTTTGGTTAGACTTGAGACAGGCGCTCATGTAAACTTGTTATTTAACCCAAGGCAGACCTTGGGTTCCTGATCCTGCTTCCCTGGGCTTACAGGCCAGTCACCATTCCTAATAGTAAATACTGCTAGTACCAAGAGTGTGCTGCAGGGATGGCAGAGGGGGAGCCTAGAAACTCTTTGTTTTATTGAAGTGAAGAAGGAGGAACAGTGAGGTTGTAGATCTGAGCTTTATTACCAGGATGATGTCACCTCAGGATGGGACTGAGAACCCTGAAAGGTTGTTCCACATGGTACAAACCCCTCGGACCTCAGAACTGCAGACCTCATGTGCCAAATGCATCTGGAAAGAAAATACAGAGGGGCAGGACAGGTGCAAGAGGTGACAAAGGAACCTGACAGCAGTCTGTGTGAGATTCCTGAGGCCCAGGAAGTACAATATTCTGTGCTTCTCCTGAAATGAGACAGAGGCCACACCAAGCCCTGCACTTACTAAGCTGGTGGGAAGCACACTGAAATCACTGTGACAGGACTGCACAGGTCTGTTTCCAACTCTTCCCACCACGATTCTACAGCAAGGTAAAAAAAGCTTCGACACACGAATCCAAGGCAGGAGCCAGGTGGCCACACAATGCCACAGATGGTGCGAACTGCTCACCACTGCAGCCGGTGGCAGGACACAGGGAGGAGGGCAGAGTCCTGAGACAAGAACCCTAGAGTGAGGCCAGCTCAGTCAGTGGTGGACCTCCTGTACCAGAACCGAGCTCGGAAGTCGTCACTGCATGTCATAAAGCCAGGGTTGGTGGGAGAGTGCACAATGCAGCGCACAATGTTGTTGTGGCCCAGGGACAGCAGGTTCCTGCGCTCAGCTGTCCTAGAGTCCCAGCAGCAGAGGCTGATGGTCCTTTCATCCGGCAGCAAAATATAGTCCTCAGTGTGGTTGAACACAGCCTGCGTCCGGTGCACCTGCCGTCCACTCAGACCCGCGCCTGCCACACAAACCAACATGTTAGGCTGTGGACCTAGGGGTGGCCTCCGACCCTCACGGTGGTCTGGCACTACGGCAACACTGTCACTTCCAGGCCCACCACCCAAGGCAACTTCACTCTGGTGTACCTACGTGTAAACACCAGCTTGGTGCCACATCTTCTATAACCTGGTGCTTATCTCCTATAGCTGTTTGAACCCACAGTGCTGGTCCCTGTGTAGAGTCACTAATGATGTTCTTGCTGCTAGGCATTCAGCTTGTATCCACTCAACAATGTTGTGTAAGATTCTTTGCACACCCCTTTATCTCCTCACATGTACTGGAACAAAACATGCCAGCACCTACCTTTCAAAAGTAAACTTTACATTTCAGGACTACCAATAGAAGACATTTTTTATGTTTAAAGTAATGCATAAGAGATTAAAACAGCCAGGGCATTTCACTACTTAATAAGGCTTTAGTTTTGGTGAACAGCCTCCTAAATACCCATGCGCTTCTAACTGGAGAAACCAGCGGTCACATACTATTCTCTTTCAGAGCACGCAGTGCAGATCTGTAAGAACACGACTACAGAGGAAAAACACACCCATCATACTTGACAGGGTGTGTATTTCTTAGGAGCTGTGACCGTGGGTAGATGGCTTCCTAATGAAAGCCTTCCGTTTCTCACCTCTCCAGTCCCTATCCATGAGGGTGCTGAGGATTAAAACAAGTGAAACACAAGCCTCATCATGCAAGCACACATGAGATGCTACCATGAGTGTCTATCTGCAACGGTGCATGTGGTAACAGGTACACGGCAGAGCACTCAATGCATTGCAGTGGATTCTGGCTTCTAACTTGTACTTGTGTGTATTCCTAACTTGCACTGATTCCCAGGATTGTTTACAGACATCATTCTGTGTGCATGCACATGGATTTATATTTTGAAGAGTGTGACCAAAAGCACATATTTAAATGTTTGACTTCACAATTACCTTTCTGAAATACTTACTAAATGACACATCAGTAAAATGAGCTGACATTTTAAAACTTTCAACCAATCAAACAAAACAGTCCCATAAGTTGTAGATGGTCTGATGAGCCAAGAAAGATATGCCCAATTCCATTTCTGGGGTTTACATTAAAGCTGTTCATTTTATAACCAACCGTCCACTTTAGGAATCAGGAAATCAGGAATGTGTCTAGACATTCCTAGGAAAAATAACCTTGCAACTCTCTACTAAAATAAACCATCTAAGCTCTTGGTAGCAGTCCAGTGCATGTCTGTCTGGGTGCATTGTCCCCTGGGAAGCAAGGGCTGTCACTTGTAAATGGAGCATTTTCATGTCCACTTTGAATGCTTCTGTAAGCAAGGAGCTCTCAGTTTTAAGAGATGTTTTCCAAAATGACAAAGTATCACAAAGTTACCAAGGCTTATGACAGACATGGCTTTTTAGGCAACTAGCTTGTGCCACACACAGAGGAATTGTGCTGCATCCTAGCGGCCTGGGTCATCAGTTCTTCCATGTCCCCCTCCAAGATGCTAACTCAGCCTCTTACAATACTGGTCTGGTGCAAGTGACAACATCTGTGTGTTTAATGTGAGATGCAAATATCCCACAGTGGAACCACCTGGAAGGTTTCCTACCAAACACCACTCAGCTGCTATGGAACAGAATCGTGCACAGCAGAACACAGGCCTCACTATGCCCAGACCTGAACTGAGTACTGCACCAGGCAAATTCAAACATACTCACCATAACAGGAGCCTGTAGGCATACCGCTAGGAACTAGAGACTAACAGCAACCACTGGGGAACTGAACTGGCTTTCTTTCCTTCCCGTCTGCTGGATCTATTTATCTATGGACGCTGGTGATCTCTTCCAGGGCAACCTGTATTGCCATAGGGATGAGGCAAAGCCTTCTCTGAATCCCTTTCCTCCAGTTTCTCACCCCTTAGGAATCTGACCCCCAAGAAATCCCAGCCTCCCACCTTCTCACGCACCTGTGTACCTCACCAGTGTCCGCCCTGTGGATATTTCCCAGAGTTTAGCTACAGAGTCTTTTCCACTTGAGAGGATGTACTTGGAATTCTTGGAGAAAATGGCAGAACAGACTTCTGCCCCATCATGAGCTTTCTCAAAGGTCGTGATGCAGCGGTTGGAGACGCCATCCCAAAGCTTGATGCAGCCGTCCTTGCTGCCAGTGACATACATGTTGGCACTAGGATTGTAGTTAACAGAGCAGATAGCATCGGTATGCTGGTCTTGGGGATTGCAAGACACAAAACACTGGAAGGTGTTGATGTCATAAAGGCGAAGTGTAGGATGCTGAGTTCCGACAAGAATAAAGTCTCCAGAAGGATGGAAAGAGATAGAGCGTAACATTTCAGCTTCCTGTGAGGACAGAGGCATAATGTCAGTCACCTGCACCTGGCTGAGCTGCAGGATGCAGAGGGGACAAAAGCACTTCTTGGGACGCAGAACACTAATACTATTTACAGGTCAGATATTCCTAAAACCAGACGGAGCTTCACTTGCAAATGAACATGGGATGAAACCAGATGGACTATTACAAATGGATCAAAGGAGTTACACTCATACAGCCATGAAAGATGAAAAAAAGCTTCTGTAATCTGTTCTTGGGCAGCAAATACTAAGGAAATCCCAGCCAATGAACGGCAGAAGGGTGCAACACAGACTCAACAGCGGACCACAAGTTGCTTTTCTGAAACATTTGACACTTTTAACTGAGCACTTTGGTGGCTGTATAAGTCACACTTTTAGGGAAGGTAGGCTTTTGCTTGTTTTATTCCTAGTCGTGAGGCTTGAACCCACAGTGTCATAAAAGTGACCCACCCCAACTCCCTTTTTGAGGATCTCACGCTATCACTCAAGCTGCCAGGAAGACTATACAGCAGTTGGCCTTGTACTGGTCCTCCTGCTCAGCTTCCTGAGTGATGGAATTACAGTGTTGTCCACCATGCCCAGCTTATTTGCAGTCCTGCTCGGGCAAAGGACAGCCAATAATCCCTACACCAATGGCATCTGCTCCAAATGCCACAGAAGGCATGTCCATTACAGTGTGATCACAGAGATCACTTGGGATAGTCATGAAATAACTGAATCTAAGAGCCATAAAATACTGCAAATACAAAGTCAAGTGCTCCCCTGATGTATCTAACCTGAATGTATTTGAAGGCTCTTTTTGCTGAGGGTTTGGAATAATCAAACAATTTTAGAGTATAATCCCTTGAGCCTGAGGCCAGGATCTGTTCTGTTGGGTGAAAAGCAAGACACGTGACTTCATCCACATGGTCGTAAAGAGTTCGAATGACTGGGTGGTTCTCCATGTTCTGTTGCGCAGTCTCATTCATCATGACCTGGACCAACAAGAAAAGGAGAGATAGATGCTCAAGGCACAGATGCACCTGGTCCAAGCCCACAGTCCCATGGGGAAAACCAGAGCTGGTGACAACACAGCCGTGCAGTGTGGAGCAATGGTAGGCAGTAATGGTACCTCAATTGGCATGGCACTTTTGGCCAACATTCTTTCTGTGTCCAGTATCTTTATGGAAGCGTCAGCAGATCCTGTGGCTATTAATTGCCCATCTCTGCTGTAGGTGGCCACACGGCATGGGCCTTTGTGGGAAGTGACATAACAGGTTTCATATTCGGAAGCCTCAGGCGACATTGTTTGTACATCTGCATCAAACTCCAGGTCAATGCCTGTGCCAGGGGCAACTGTATCAGAGCGACCAATTGCATACTGAACCGCACTGTCGTCATTTTCCATCCCTAAAGGGGCCAGAATCAAGAGCACGAGAAAAGCTGTTAAATGCAAAGACAGGTTCTGGATCTGAAGTGAAAATGATGTCCACCAACACCACCCAGTGCTAGACAAATCAGGAACCTTGTCCATGCTATGAAAGGTGCACACTGCTGCAGGCACAATGGCTTGTGGAAGGGTGTATCTCCACAGCCAAACTCACTCTTTAACAATACCTATAAAATGCGATAAGAACAGCAGCACTGCGGTTTCCCCTGTTTTTAATGGGAGTTCAAGTCACTTTCCCATTTGGAATGGAGAAATAGCACTTGGCTTATTTTGTGGTGTTGGAGACAATCCAGGGCCTCACACCTGCTGGCAAATAACCCTTCACAAGCTGTATCTCCAGCCCTGAATTCTCATCTTTAGAGACGTGATCAGTTAGTAGCAGCTTTGATGTGTTGCTACACTGCTAATATTAGTGAGATTTTTTGAAAGAACGCCATGCCTAAGTACACTAAAGTTTACAGACAATTTGTTTGTTAGGTGTTATGAGACTCCTGTGATCCCAAAGGTTAGGAGGCTGAGGCACAGGAGGATTGTACGTAATGATTCACATTACGTACACAGAGTTCAAGGTAGCCTGGGAGACATCAAGTAAGGAAGAAAAAGAAAAGTTGAGCATGATGCTGTACACCTTTAATCCCAATACTTGTGGGAAGCAGAGGCAGGTGAGGCAAGGCCAGGCTGGTCTATTACTAGTAAGTTCCAGACCAGCCAGTGCCACATTGTGAAACCTTGTCTTCAAAATAAAACACAGAGGCTGGAAAGGTGGCCCAATGGTTAATGTCCTTGGGTTCCATTTCTATTATCCATACAGTGACTCACAACCCTCTGTGATTCCAGTGCCAGGAGACTGGATGATCTTTTCTGGCTTCTGTGGGCACCAGGCACTCATGTGGTACATGCACATACTCAAAGGTAAAACACTCATAACAAAACAAAACAAAACAGGCTTGGAGTGATGGCTTGGCAGTTAAGAGCAATGATTGCTCCTTTAAAGGAGCTGGTTCAATTCTCAGCATTTATAGGGCAGCTTACAAACTGTCTAACTCTTGTTCCAGGGAATGCAACAACTTCTTCGGTCACAAGGGGTACTGCATCCATACAGCATTCATGCAGGCAAAACACCCAAATACACAAAATAACAGAGAAGTAATAATAAAGATCATTTCTCATAAAGACCTTTAATTTAGAAATAACCTCAAACACCACATAAACAATAACAGCAATTGGTACAGGAGGAATCGAAACACATGAAAAACTTGTGGCCTCTTCCCACGCACACAACTCTTATTTTTCAATATGAAGCAGGCCTGAACCATCACTCGGGACTTGCTCAGCCGTTTAAACACTTAAAATAATATTCAACAGAACAAGTCTTCAACATTATAAAATTTAAAGATAGCTAGAACTAAAGCCATAAAATAAATCTAAAGTTAAACATATTTAAAATTCCTCATCACAGAACATTTTTTGTTGATTTATTGATTTCCCCACTCAGGACAGTTTCACAAGTGGCATTATCAAGTCAAGGGAATAAATGTGTTCTGTGTACTGATATCTTTTTTTCTGAAAACATCTCCCGTTATGTGCACTTCCATGTCCTTACCCAGAAAAACGTGTGAGAGAGAGCAAGCTGTGATCACTTGCTGAAAGAAGCCAGCAGACTGAAAGTAACCCGAAACAAAACAAACTTCCCATAAATGTTGGGAGTGACATATAGATGCAGCTGGGTAATTGAAAACCCTGCTGAGGGTAAGGTAGGTACCAATGACTAATACAAGACCCTGTTATCTACAGAGATTCAGTCCTTCTGAGTAGGGAATGGGAAGATGAAGAATTCGTGGAACTGATTCAAATAACAAAGCAGGCTTCAGATGTATCTGTTAATGAGTGAATCACTGTGGTAGAACATGAGGAAAACAGAACTATCTTTAAGGGGATGAGAGATGACACCTGAGCTGAGACTTGAGGGGAATGCCCAGAAGATAGGTAAAACTACATCAGAACCAGCTTTATCATCTGGACTTCACTTACCCTTTCAGTACCCATTACTGTATTCTGCATACATCGACTTTGAAACTACATGGAAATAATTTTAATAACTGCCCCAGGCAAGCACCTAAAATGCCATTTGGGATGCACAAAACTACACCCACAGCTTACCTAGTTTGATCAGATGCAGGAGCTGCTCTGAGGGCGCACATACCGACTGGGGCTTGATCTCATTGATGAGGCCATTGGCAATGCTAATGTAACCGTCATATAGCAGCTGGCTAATGATCAGCTTGTAGAGCTGCTGGCGGTCCTTCAAACCCACTTTGGTTCTATACATTCTGCAGATGATGATGACAGTTTCCCTGACTGCTGTAAGAGAAAACAGGTGCTGAGTAAGAGGTAGAGGCACCCCCCAGTCACTAGAAGCCCAGATATCTCAGGCCAGGCATAATTACATCCATCAATCTCAGCCTGACTAGCTGCTTTATCTTTGGATAGTGCCTTTGTTTTTCTCAATTCCAGTTCCTCAGCTAGGAACCACTGGAGGTTAGTCAAAATGGTACATAGAAAGTACATATAGAAACTAATGTCACTGATGCTTAGAGTAGGATCCCTCACCATTTCTTCTCTGCTAAACTATCCACCTGCGACTTCTGTTGCTATCCCTTTCATGTCTTCTGTTAACACTGGTGTCTCCAATTGGCAGATCGCTAATGTTTTGTCAGATGCCTGGATCACTTTACACCAGCTGGAATGTAAATCTACTAGTGACTGGTGTGTTTATTTTTAAAACCTGTTTTCAGGCAACTGAGCCTATTACTGTAATTATACAACTTGATGAGGTAGTAAATGAACACACAAATACATCATAAAAAATGAGGATTAAAACATGAAAAATAAGCCAAGCTCAACGCGTTGGGGAGATTAATAAAACTGCTTAATAAAAATGTGTCAAAAGCTAAGCATGGTGGCACATGTTTTTAGTCCCTGCACTTGGGAGGCAGAAGCAGGCAGATCCCTGTGAATTTGAGACCAGCCTAGTCTATACTGGGCAGCCACCCTGTCACCATCAAAACAAATAAATGTAAAAATCTGAACACATGGTGTTTTCAGTTTTATTTGGAGGGATCTAAGCTCTTCAGTCCATGAAAATGAAACAAAGCCAAAGATGATGGTTTCTGAATCAACCTGGGTAGTATCAGTAGGTGTGTGGATAGATGCAGGAATCTGGGGACATCAAGCATGAAGGTAGGGCTGGAGATACAGCCTAGGATTACACTGTTTGCTGCCCGATGATCCAGGCTTAGTTAAAAAAAGACTCGCAAAGCCACACACAGCGCCGCACTGATGACCCTTACCAAGCACTTCCTACTGCCAGATGCGATGTCAAGCATTCGAACACTAAACGAAGCTATTCGATATGTTCGTGTAAATTAGAAACAAATGTATACAAATATATCCTTGCATAAGACATTGGGACACAACAGAGGATAAAATGAATTCCAAGAAATCTAGGGCACCCACTCAAGCTAAAGTCAGCCCCCAAGCCTCCCAGGGAACACCCTGGGCTGAAACAGGACATTTAAAGGAAAAAAAGGGGGGGGGGAGGGACGGGGGTGGAGAAGTTGAGCTTTCACTTTACTCATTCACAGATTTATATCATCGCCAGTTCTCCGGAGGGGGCACCGAGGCACGAGGAGCCCGACTCAGGGCTGCTAACACCCGGGGATGCAGGTGGTCCACGGCGAAGCCGCGCGACCACTTTTGCTCAGGGAGGATGGTAGGGACCCGCTGAGACCGAGGCCCTTTGAGAGCAGGGGTGCAGGCCAGGCCGGCCAACTCTGGGACACGGACTTGGGGCGAACCGCCTCTCGCCATCATCTCCGCTAGCCCCAGTCCTTCACGTGAGCCACTATAGACCCCAGCCAAGCACAGTAGCCCGTTTCCTTACGACCCTCGACTCCGTACCCGCTGATTAGGGTCTTGGTCTCCCGCTCTCTCCAAGAAAAATGGAGGCGCGAATCGTGCCCGATCGATCGCTCTGAGTGCATACTCACTGCGCACGCGCAAAGGGCGTGCAGCCGAGCGCCGAGCAACCTCCCGCTCACTTGCAAGCCTGCCCTTCTCGCCATCTTACTCACTGGCACGTTCGAGACGCTCATTCACCTCCTCCGAGCTGATCGCCTCCGCAGTAGCCTTGAACCCAAAGTGCTGTTGTGTGACCGGCAAACGCCCGATGCTTCGGAGCACAGCGGGCGATAGAACGGCCACAGAGCGGACGGGCGGTTGGTGCACCACTTCCGGGCTCTGACGGCTCAGTACGCCTGCGCCCAGCTACGGCACGGCGTGAGCTTCTAGTAATTGCGTTCACGGTGAGCCAATCACAGAACGGCGTCTCTCCAACTCTGGCCAATCAGCTTTCGGAGGAGAGGGTTTAACTCCTATTTTAAAAGGAGAAACTTTGAATCGTAACGGCTGAGCTACCGGGATCGCTTGGAGGCTTCGGTCAGAAGCAGGAACCTGCCCGTGGGTAGGAAGGGGACCGGGCGGGTGAGGACGAGCTGGATACCGCAGACCGAAGGGAAACGTTGAGTGGCCCTGGGGTAATGGGCTGTCTCAGTGGGTTTGCATTGTGTGTAGACCTGGCTGGCCCGGATCTCATAGAGATCCTACCTCTGCCTCCCAAGTGCTGGGATTAAAGGAATGCCGGACCATACCTAACCTTATGTTTGTTGAGACATAGTAAGTTCCAGACCAGCCAGGCCTACACTGGGAGACAGTGTCCCAAAAAACCCAAACCTAACAAAGCCCTGGCTCCACTGCAAATGTAGGAAATAGAAATCCCCCTGGTATAGCTAACCATGGGAAAGCTAAAATGCAGGCTCGTTTATTAAAGCTGGCCTCTGGGCTCCGGAGCTCTATTTCCTCACAGGCATTCTTCACTTAATGTTGCTGCCTCCTGCCTAGCCTCCCTGATCTTTGCATTATGGGCTCTTCAGTAACACACCCAGCTGTTTGCTCTTCTGAAAACGGGAACCCGAGCCTACTGTGGCATGACCAGTTTTCCTACTTGTAGTAAATCTTTGAGCTGAGTGAGAACTGTGAAAGGCATTTGGTGTAGATGGGAAGGTGAAGGACTCTGACTGGGGAGGTGCGGGCGGGGGAGAAAATGAGGCCGAGTCAGGAGGGTAGGAAACAAGAGCTAGAAAGGTAATAGGTAAACCCAGAAAAGGGGTCAAAAGTGATGATGGTCCAAACCTGCTCCCCAGGAATGCAAGTAATCGTGTTGGCTTCCCACAGTGGGGGAAGCTGAGAGACAGTGGGATTTAAAAGGCCCAGTGGGAGGGAGAGAGGAGCAGGTAGGACTGGAGCTTTGCTGTTTCAAGGGAGATGAGAGATCATGGCCTGAGGCAGCTGTGGCGCAGGTGGGGCTTTGTAAGGTAGGAGGTAGTTCAAGCAGACTGAATGGTGAACGTTGTGTACTAAAGCAAAAAGAACGGTGTCCAAGAGGGAAGGGACATGATGAAAGAAGATGTGACCTGTGCAGGGTGTGTATCTGGTAAAAGCATCCACCCCTTCTCAGCTTGCTTCAACACTTGTACTTAGAAAAGTGTGAAGGGTGCATGCTACAGGAGGCTGTCCCAACACGGAGCAGTGACTGCTGAGCATGACATAATAGCACTTCAAAGTACATGGCTCCCTTTAAATGAAAGGTTATGGTTTCTCTCTTCAGGTGACATGGACAAATGTAAAGAAAACTGTGCTTCCAGGACCCTTAAGGTAAACAGAATTAACCTATAATCACATTCATGTTTTTTAAAATAATTTTTAAATGAAATGCATTTTATTTGTGTTCACTTGTGCTTATGCTACTGGGTAGGTCAGAGGGCAACTTGCTGGAGTGAGTTCTCGCTATCGTGTGGGTCCAGGGACTCTAGCCCAGGTCTTCGGGCTTGGCTGCTAAAGCGGTATTCACTGAGCAAATCTGGACAGCTCACATGGAAACTGTTCTGCTATTGGAATTCTTCCCCTTGCCTTTGGGTGGAATCTTTCCTGACCTTGCCTGGGGGCATGGAGGACCGTGGGCCTCAATTTCTACAGGAGATGGCTTTGCACTTAAAACCTCATACCCTCTGAGCACTTGGTGGATCCTGAACCTCTCACTTAAGCAGGAGGAAGTCCATCTTCTCTGAGTGTGATTAGCACAGGTCTTAAGAGTTGTTTAAGACTGACACAAGTAATTCAGTGCAGAAATCATTACTCTTCAAGGCACCTACACTTGTTTCTTTGTCAAAGGACTCCCCCCCCCCTTTTTCCTATTGAAAACTCATTTCTTGTTAATTTCTATGCATTTTAGTTTTGGAGATTACATTATAAAAAAATATTTCTGTTGGGTAGGGCTTGGTGGGTGGGTATGCTTTTAATTCCAGCATTTAGGAGGCAGCAGTAGGCAGATTGAGATGGAAGCCAGTTTCCTTTATATAGTGAGTCGCAGCCTGGCCAGGATTACATAAGTACTCTGAAAAAGTGAAACCCAGGGAAATGAACTGTGATAATAGTAATATGCTTATGGAAACCCTGTGTAACCTTATATGTTTTGTTTGAATTTTTGCCTGTGTGGCTATCTTTGCACTATGTGTGTGCCTGGCACTTGAGGAGGCCAAAGAGGATGTCATATCCCCTGGGTCTAGAGTTACAGCTGGTTGTGAGCTACTATGTGGTATTGGGAACTGAACCCAGATCCTCTGAAAGGGCAGTCAGTGTTCTTGACCGCTCAGTAATCTCTCCAGCTCCTATTTCCATTTATTACTCACAATATTGATGAGTTTTATTACAAAGGAAACTCAATTGAGTTCTCAGGTTACCATCAGCCTTTCCTGAAGGCCGTAACGCCTGCCTTCTCTCCATTCCAGACCACAGTTCCCTTCGGCCCAAAACGGGTCTTGGTGACTGAGCAGATTCCGTCTCAGAACCTAGGATCGGCTAGCAGTGGCCAGGCCCAGCGGGTCCTGTGTCCTTCCAACTCTGCCCAGCGGGTCCCTCCACAAGCACAGAAACTTGTCTCAGGTCAGAAGCCAGTGCTGAAGCAGGTACCTGCTGCCACCGTTCCTCGACCTGGCTCCCAGCCCGGGAACCCCCAGAAGAGTGAGCAGCCACAGCCCGCAGCCTCTGGTAAGCTTTCACTGCATTGGACGTTCTTCTTAGTTGTCACTCAGAGAGCAAATGTATAGATTGCCATTTGTTCTTGAATCCTTAGTACCATGTCTGAAGAGAATTTGGCATGTCTGTGCGCAAGTATCGTGGTGCGGCTGGGCTCCCCCAGTGCTGGGAATACAGGTGTCAGTGCTGGCCTGGCCAAGGGGAAAGCTACAGGAGGTTCTTTGGAGCAGAAGGAAATGTCAGATATAAGGGAGACACTGCTGGGTCCAGGGTACCTGAGAAGGAGTCTGAATTCAGATGGTGGTGACTGGAACAGGGTTAGTGTTGATGGTTATTTAGCAGCTAGTGGGTGCTTACAGAGCTTCTAAGAGAGCCCTGACCTGCACCCTCCCAACCCTTACACAGGAGGGGCTGAGGCCCAGCAGTTAATTTACCCTAGGACATCTCCAGAAAGGAAGGTATGGGGGAATCTGCCACTTTGTTTAGGAAGCAGATGCAAGACAACTGGGTGATAAGACCTGAAAGATGAGTGGGGAAGAGATAGCTGTAATGGTGTAGGAAGGGAGGAAACGTAGGCTGGGCCCTCATAAGGAAGCGGAATAGTCTGGAAAATGGCAGACAGACAGTCTGGAGGAAACCTGCTTACATTACGTGCAGACCTGGACACTGGGAGGGCCAGAGAGCTGAAGCTTCTGTAGTGCCCTGAGTTTCAGCAAGGGAGAGGTGCCTGGGTCCTCCAGCAGAGGGAAAGAGGCAGCAACAAGCTGTGGAGGGCTGAGGAGTGGATGGAGGTAAAGGAAGCCTGTGCTGCCCTCTCAGCTGGCCCACCTTGCCCCTCCACCATCTGTTCTGATTTCCGTCCTTTAGAAAGGCACCTGGCTCTTCTGAGCTCCCCAGGACTGTAGTCTCAAGTCATCGGGATAGAAGATGACTAATGAACCATGAAGGAAAAACCAGTTTGGACCAGTATTCACATAGCTTGAATGGAGCCGCTGTGCTCTTTGAGTCTTAGGTGATGAGGACATGTCCCACACTTGTGCAGCTCTTGAACTAGCACACGTGGGCCCTGTGGTATGCTGGCTGCTGTGGTTTGGCTTCTGAGCTAGTGGCTTCTGTTTTCTTACATGCCTTTGGCAGGAGGGTGCTGGCTTGTATTTTGTTTCTGTGTTGATAATTTGTACAGCGCATATGGATGCCTGCCCAGCAGGTGGAGATGGTGACAGTGGTCGCTTGTGGACGGAGTTGCTGCTGCTTTCCTCTGGAAGCTCTTTCTGGGGAAAGGCTCCAGGGAGAGGATGGGCATCCTCAGTCTTGTTGGAGAGAGGACCTGCTCATATTTATTCTAGAAACAATGAGACGTTGTGTAGCAGGAGTTGGATTGTGACTTATGGTTCAATAGTCTCCCCTAGGAGGAAAATTGAAAAGCCCAGGCTTATCTGCGTGATGTACCTCTAGTATTTTGATGATGGGTTGGTTTTTGTTTGTTTGGGTAGTTAATTTTGAATTTTTGCAGACAGGGTCTTACTGTGTAGCCTTGGCTGTCCTACTATGTAGACCAAGCTGGCCTCGAACTCAGAGATATGCCTACCTCTACCTCCCAGGTGCTGAGATTGAAGGTGTATACCATCATGCCCAGTTATAGGACCATTCTTTGATTCATCTTTATTGATAGATTTTCTTTTTTTTAAAGGAACTTTATATAGTTTCTCTAAAATCATTATTTTAACTTATTTCATATAGGAAATAGTTCTGAAAAGGAACAGGCATCAAAACAGAAAACTGAAGACTCAAAAAAGTAAGCGTTCTTTCTCTTCTACCAGAATACTCATTTGGTTCCAGGCCACTAATCTTAATGTAATTTACCAGGCCCTCAAAAGTAGTTTTTTGTTTTTTTTTTAATTTTCTTAGCTATTTTTTGTGTAGAAAATCTTTATTAAAACTTATATAAAAAAAGTAGTAAGTAAAAAAAAAATCACATGCCAAAAGACTGTAACTCAGTGAACTTCTACACAATTTGAATAGCATTTGGAATGCCCTGTTGAATCTCTCCTGCTTCCATTATTGACAGTGGCTCTGTCTTTCCCACCAGAATGACTCTCCGCCCCACAGCCCCTTAGCTTCTCTGGGGATACAGGGAGGAGGTCCATATGGTCCTGAAAGGGTGTCCTGTTCAGTACTGTTGCTAGCCTGTGGTGGTGAGGGTTGTAAGTCAGTCTGTCTGGATCATAGTGCTGCTTTAGGCTGGGAAAGTTGGGCTTTAAAGCTTGTGGCTCATTCTGGTGATTTGGGGTTGGTTCTGAGTGTAGTCTGAGCATGAATAGGTTGACTGCTCATTGGCATGGCTATGAGCCATGGTTAGTGCTTCATGCTGTAATTGTTCACATTACGTTTTAGGAGGCAGTGGACTTTAGAAGATTTTGACATTGGCCGCCCACTAGGTAAAGGAAAGTTTGGAAATGTCTATTTGGCAAGGGAGAAGCAAAGCAAGTTTATCCTGGCCCTGAAGGTGCTGTTTAAAACGCAGCTGGAGAAAGCAGGAGTGGAGCACCAGCTGCGAAGAGAAGTGGAGATCCAGTCCCACCTGCGGTGAGTGGCCCTCCTTCCTGTCAGAGCCAGGGGGGCCGCACAGTGTGCTCCCACCTGCGGTGAGTGGCCCTCCTTCCTGTCAGAGCCAGGGGGCCGCACAGTGTGGTCCCTCCTGCGGTGAGTGGCCCTCCTTCCTGTCAGAGCCAGGGGGCCGCACAGTGTGGTCCCTCCTGCGGTGAGTGGCCCTCTTTCCTGTCAGAGCCAGGGGGCCGCACAGTGTGCTCCCTCCCAGCCTGTTTCAGGGCTCCAATGGGGTGGGGAGGGGTGGTGATTAGAGCTGCCCTTTCCCATAGATCCCGGTGGTATGGCCCTCAGGAAGCATCACTCCAGGACTTAAAGCAAGTAGTATACTTGGGCTCTTTTTCAACTGGAGGAGAATTAGGGAAAGATACTGGATGAGTCAGTTTATTTTGTTGTTTTGTTTTCCCTTTTTGCTTTCAGTGTTTTCCAAGTTTGACACAGATGCCATTCTTGAGACTCTGCCTTGTCTGGCTTACTGTCACTTGGCAGGGTAGGGACTTGGGGCAGTGAGTGATGCTGGCACCTCTGCCAGGCTATGTGCAGCGACTTGGCACCCACCCACTTCCATACTGTCTGCCTTGGTTGTGTCTCCTGTTTGCAGATCTCACTCCTATATCGAAGCATTTTCCTCATTATGCAGAGATTGGTGTTCAGCTGACAGTTTTCCACTAAGATAAAGGTGTCTGAAAGGGGCAGTGTGAACTAAACCCAAGATCTGTTTATACTTTGAAATCCATGTGTGGATACGTATAAAGTGTCGTTTTCTTAGCTGGGCTCAGCATTCAGATCTTATATGTGCTCTGTGACACTCACTGGCTTTATTTCCTGAGGGGTCAACAGTCAGTACATGCTGAGTTGGCTCTCAAGTCAGGCTTCATAGCTTTATTTTTGTTTCAGGCACCCTAACATCCTCAGGCTGTATGGATATTTCCATGATGCCACCAGAGTTTATCTGATTCTAGAGTATGCACCCCTTGGAACAGTCTATAGAGAGCTTCAAAAACAATCCAAGTTTGATGAGCAGAGAACGGCGACTGTAAGTGCTCATTCTTCCCTCTCTCATCTTCCTAATGTACCTTTCTGTATGGTGGAGTTGGTTCTGTCTTCATAGAAGCAGAAGAAAACCAAAGCAGCTTATTGCCTCAGGTATATATAGAGTGGTTGGCTTTTGGCTGTTTTTATTGTTGTTGTGGAAATGTATATAAATTAGTTCCCTTGTCCCTTGCCATTCTCTCTCTCTCTCTGTTTATTTTAGTATAGTTCTAGACACAAAAATAACAATAGCACAGAGTTTCTGTTTGCCCACATTGTATTTCTGTATTTCCAACAAGAACTATAGTTAATATTATACTTTTGTCATAAGTAAACCAATACTGGCGCATTGAAGTCCACACTTCAGAGTGCTTTTTTGTTTTCCTTGTGACTAGAAAGGTGTTAAAGTAACTTTTATTCAGCTGAGTTAATTGTCATCTCCTAGACTTACTACCTTCATCTGCTAACCTAGGCCTAGTCCTGGAAGCTTCTAGTTTCAGTACAATCTAATCTAGGCCTAGGATGCTTTAGCCTCTGAGACTAACTGCTGAGTAAGCTCACCCTTTCTAATTCTTTCTAAAATTTGGTTGGCTGGTTCAACTCCTCTCCAAGCTGACCGATTCAAATTGGCTTCTCTCAGCTTCTCACTGAATTGGCCTCAAATTAATTCTAGCAATCTGTTCTAATCTTCTAGCTCCTTCTCATTCTCCTTCTGTCTTCACCTGTGTCTAGCTTGTTCTCTCTTTGACCCCTCTCTGTAAAACTCTCCCAGTAAAAGCTGTCTCTGAATTCCACAAACTGAACTGCCACAAACTCACCCCCACTGCACTGCCTCTCAGCTCACTGACTCCACTGAACTGCCTGAACAGCACAGACTAGAACTCAGAGATCTGCTTGCCTCTGTCCCCTATGATTAAAGGCTTGTCTGAATTCCAGCCCAATCACACCGATCTAGAAGGTCTTTGGATATGATGTCTTGCCAGAGCAGCCCTGTTCTGAATTAAAATCTCTACAAAAGGCATGTGAGCACCGAGAAGATCTTGAAGAGCATTTTTTGTCACGGGTCAACACTGTGCATTTGTAATGTGACCGCAGCCAGTCTCTCCCGTCTTTAGCTTGGAATGCAGAGGACTTGTTTTATGATTAACCAGCACTACTTTATTTTGTTGTTCCAGTGTCAGCTGCTGAGAACTCATCCTGGTTCCCGTGTAAACCACAATTGTGGGGCTTCTTGCTGTCTGTGCTTTCTTTCTGGTGCAGAGTACTTGGCTTCATCTTTCCTTCTTAGCCTGGTCCTAGAAGCAGCCTTCCTTTCTCAATGATCTTGGCTCCTTTGTTGGAGAATGTTGGAAAATGCTGGAAACTGAGGTCTTGCCTCTAGGGAGTGCTTGTGCTGGCTGCTGCATCTAGGTCCTCAGCTGCAGAGAACAGGGAGTGTGTGTGTTTGGTGGTCAGTATTCACCCGTCTTGATGTAATGAGCATGTACTGATGCTTGAGCTCATCCATTAGATGTGGGTCATTGAGGACACCCCGTCCCTGGGCTTCACTGTATGCTGCACCCCAGCAATGAGAGCAGCATCCATGGCATGTGTGTGTGTGTGCATGTGTGCATGACAGAAGAGGGCACCAGGACTCCTTATAAATGGTCATGAGCTACCATGTGGTTGCTGGGAATTGAACTCAGGACCTCTGGAAGAGCAGCCAGTGTTCTTAACCTCTGAGCTATCTCTCTAGCTCACTATCATTTTCTTTTAATTGGCTATTAATAAGAAATAATCTATTTGACCAACTTTCTTCTCAAAGGTAACTAAGGAAATTGTCAGTTTCTGAAGTTTCTACTTTAGACCCTATATTCAGACATGAATGTCTTCTACACATTTACACCTCTCTACTTAAGGCTTCAATCCAAGCGTATGTGTGTGGATGTAAACCAAGAGTATTTCTTTCTAGATTCCTTAGTACTTAGAATAGTACCCTCACTTGTTTACTTTTTATGTAACTTAAATAACTGTAGAGTGATAGAAGGGTCTGTGTAGCCCCAGTCCCACAGCTTGGGGGTTGTGGGGATGTGGTGCCAGGGAGCGCTGGTTAGCCTCTGCCTCTGGCTGCCGATGGCTCTGGCAGTGAGGTCCACTGCCTCTGTCTGTTCATGTCACTGTCAGCTCAGCTGCTGTGGGAAGAGCAGCTTACTGCATAGTCACTCTCAGTTCACCATGGTTCAAAATCTAGTCTTGACTGTGGGCTACAAAAGAATGAAAAATGCCCTATTCAGTAATGCCTGTTTTCTGTCTTGTTTTCCTTTTGGGAAAACAAAGCTTCTTGCCAACTACGTAAGTACTTGGCACACTTTGACACACTGTGCCACCCTCCACTCTGTCCTGCAATGGCTAGAGCTGAGGTGGCTCACCCATGCTGAGTAAGTAGTACGTGCCTAGCCCAGGACTGGGAATAGAAAAGGGCCGATTTGCTGGAGAGTGCTGTCTCTCTTTTCCTTCTTTGCTTATATATACTTTTCATGTAGATTAAAACTTAACATGCGGGGCTGGAGAGATGGCTCAGAGGTTAAGAGCATTGGCTGCTCTTCCAGAGGTCTTGAGTTCAATTCCCAGCAACCACATGGTGGTTCGCAACCATCTAAAATGAAATCTGGTGCCCTCTTCTGGGTTGCAGATGTACATGCAAATACACATTGTATACATACTAAAAAAAAAATCTTAAAAAAAAAAACGTAACATGCTTTTCTTGAATATCCTGTTACGGCATGCAAAGCAGACTGCAGGACTGGTAACGAGCAGATTCTGCAGATCTGGAGGTTGTGGGAGACCAAGGCCTGTGCACCTGGTCAGGGCCCTTTAAATGTCTAAAGATGGCTTACCTGTTGATTGCTATCTGTGCAGTTCTTTCATGGCTGTCTGCAGCCCCTGCCTCCCCTGCCTCTCAAGAGGCACATTATTAGCATCAGGCTAACCAAGCCCCAAGTGAGTCTGTCAGTCTGCAGTTGTTATTTATAGACTTAGTCTTTTTCCATGGTGTTTGTTTCAAAACCTGAAAAACGGCTTAGTCTATCTATGTTGGATTAACTTTCAGCTGCCTAACTCCTGTGCATAAACCTAACCCTGCTCCTCCAACGCTTCTCCTCAACAGTACATCACCGAGCTGGCAAGCGCTCTGTCCTACTGCCATTCAAAGAGAGTCATCCACAGAGACATTAAGCCAGAGAACCTGCTTCTTGGGCCAGACGGAGAGTTGAAGATTGCAGATTTCGGATGGTCTGTACACGCTCCATCTTCCAGGTATGGGATTCTGGGTTAGCACAAGCCCTGGAGTGGAGCCTCTTCCTGCATTTGTGCGTGTGTGCGTCTGTGTGTGTGTGCGTGCACAAAGGCAGCACTGTTAAGTAACTGCTAGTCTGAGAGGCCTTGGCTGACCTAGGAATTCTTTGGAGCAGTTTAGACCCCAAAAAGTTCTTCCTGTGATCTCGGGCTCAAGCATGCTAGGCCTTGGCTTCTGGATGCTGAATGTCTCTAGAGGCTAATGGAAGAGGGTGAATTTAGAGATCTGGCTGGTGTGTAGTTGATAAACACAGGTGCGCGCTGTGGGGATGGGGAGCAGAGCCAGTTGTTTCTAATTTTGAAACCACAGTGGTGTGAGTGCAGCTCTGGGGATGCCGACTCGTGCTGCTTGCATCAACGGCAGGAATAGAACTTTACCGTTCCCTTTACAGATGAATCAGACATCATCTAATGCAACAGTTGAAAGTAGGCAAACTTTCAAACTTCGAAAATTGAATTTGGGTTTGAATGTCTCAGTGTGCATCTGTTGTCAAGATGTTGTCAGCTTTGGGGACTACTTTTTTCTTTTACTTGTTTTGAGATAGGTTTTTTGTTTTGTTTTTAGTGGTGTGTATGTAGCCCTGGTTGTCCTGGAACTTGAGCTGTAGATCAGGCTGGCCTGGAATTCACAGAGATCTGCTTGCCTCTGTCTCCCAGTGCTGGGGTTAAAGGTGTGTGCCACCACCGCCTGGCTTGGGGACTACTTTTAAAACACCAAATAGTGTTTTTAAAAAGCCTGTTAGAGGTCAGAGGAGAAAGCTCAGCAGGTAAACGTACTTGCAGTGAGCCTGATGATCAGAATTCGAGACCTGGTACCCATCTGGTGGAAGGAGAGACTGACTCCAAATTATCCTCCAACCTTGCCCTGTGGTATGCTCTTTCTTATGAGGGCATATGTGTTCAAACACACAAATAAATGTAGTTTTAAAAATTTAAAGCCTTTTTTTTTTTTTTTTTTTTTTTTTAAATTTAAAGCTCAGTGGTAGAGCGCTTGCCTAGCAAGCGCAAGGCCCTGGGTTCGGTCCTCAGCTCTAGAAAAAAAAAAAAAGACAAAATAACATAAAGTAGTGCAGTCTAAGGTCACCTATTTGTCTCCAGGAGTACTGTGGCAGGCTGTTTAACTGACATGAGTGGTAGCGTCTGTCACCTAGACTTGTAGGTGTTGTTATGATGGACTGTAACCTGTGCAGTCACCACTGGACGCTGGTCACGTCAGGATAGAGACATAGCTTGCAGGGTTTGGGAGAGATCACAGGTGTGAATCCTGACAGCTACTCCAGCAGGCTCAAGTTCAGTCCCCACCACAGCTGCCTGGGTGGGACCATCCTTTGAGAATCCCACTGAGTGTGTGTGTGGGCACCAGACATGGCTGAGTATGTCCTTGCCCCATCTCAGTAATGGTAGCCTCCATTGTCTGCTCCTGGTTTATTCCAGCTTTGGTTTTCAAAATCCAAATGAATAGAAAATGCTGAGTTGGTGATGATAGCACAGTGTTCCACAGCTCCATTGTAGAGCCCTGGACACTGGTATTATTGCTTTGTGGACATTTAAAGTCAGTTGTATGCTCACAATGTGTCCTCAGCGTGTATCCCCTGTGATAGAGGTGCTCTGCACAGTCACCGCCACTGTCACTTCTAAGGTTAGTGGAATTCTTGCTAGCTAATATTTAGCCCACACTCAGATTTCTTCAGCTGCCCATGAAATCTTAAAGCTGCTTTAAAATCAGAATTCAAAGTAAAAGCAGCATAAACACACACACACACACACACACACCCTGTGGAAGGTAAGGGAAAGAAATCTAACCAAGCCCTGTGTGCTGGTGCATACTTTAAACCCAGCACTTGAGAGGCTGAGTCAGGAAGATCTCAAGTTCAAGGCCAGTCTGGTAAGACTCTCTTAAAAACAGAAGAACTCTGCCAGGCGTGGTGGCACATACCTGTAATCCCAGCAGCAGCGGAGGAGAAGGCCATGACAATAGCTGCTTGGAGGCCAGTCTAGGCTATATAGCAAGACAATTGGGCTGGAGAGATGGCTCAGCTGTTGAACGCTCTGGCAGCTTTTGCAGAGTACCTGGGTTCGGTTCCCAGCACCTTCATGGTAGCTCACAACTGTCTGTGATCCAGTTCCAGTTCTGACACTCTTTTCTTTTCTGGTCTCCTTGGACGCAAAACATTCATGTGCACAGAAGACAGGCAAAATACCTGTACATATAAAAGAAAAGTAAAATCTTTAAAACTCCTAAGCCAAAAACAGTCAAAGTACTGAAGAACCCAGTGAGGTTCTGTGAAGTATGTGGCTGCCTGTTACATCATGTAGACTCTTACATTTCTAAGACTTCCCTTTTCTATCTATTTCACTGAGGAAAAAAAAAATCACATTGTAGTCCAGGTTGGCTTTGAGTCTCTGTCTGCCCTTTTGCCCTATTCTACTAGATGTTGCAATTACAGGTGTGAGTCAGTATTCCAAGCCTAAAATGGTGGTGTCACTTTACTGCAAGCTCATGTGGAACCCCAAATTGTATTTACAGAGAACCCTGTATAGCAACTTTGTCATTCTTTTCTGAGATGGGGTCATCCTTCAAAGCCCAGGCTGGCCTCCAAAATTCTGTTTAACTTTCCCACCTCAGCCTCAGTGCTACTGGGATGAGAAGTTCATTGTTTTCCCTAGATTTTCTAAGCAGTTCTGGAGTTGGATGGTCTGGGGGAAGTGTGGTGGCTAGAGTGACCTTCCAAACCTCCCTTCATCCATATCTACCTAGAAGTGGGGATTTAGGTGAGCACCAGCCTGGGGGATGTCCACGCTGCATTACCATTTTGTTAGTGTGTCAGCCCCAGCCTCTGTTGGTTTCAGGAGAACCACGCTGTGTGGCACCCTGGACTACCTGCCCCCGGAGATGATTGAAGGCCGAATGCATGATGAGAAGGTGGACCTCTGGAGCCTGGGTGTTCTCTGCTATGAGTTCCTAGTTGGGATGCCTCCTTTTGAGGCACACACTCACCAGGAGACCTACAGGAGGATATCACGGGTAAGGTGCTGTTCTTGGCTTCCTGCCGACGGCTGGTGGTTATTCACTTACACCCCTGACCCATGTTTGTGCCATTTTGTCATTGATTCTGCAGGTTGAGTTCACATTCCCTGACTTTGTGACGGAAGGAGCCAGGGACCTCATCTCAAAACTGTTAAAACACAACGCAAGCCAGAGGCTAACACTAGCAGAAGTCCTTGAGCACCCCTGGATCACGGCTAATTCCTCCAAATCTCCAACAGGCCAGAAAAGCAAAGAGGCAGCCAGCAAATCATCTTAGGAAATCCGGAGCCATGTGCACTGTGCAACTGTGAGAAACACCCCACTGAGACCTCCCAGACCCTCACCACTGCCCTCAGTGCGCCCCGCCGAGAGGGTAGTCTGAGGCCTTGCATCCAGGAAGCCCCACCTGAGCACATGCAGCGCTGCCCAAACCCCAAGGACCGTGCTGCTTTTTTTCTGATTTAGTAGTCTGGAGAAAAGGTTCTACTGCAGCTGTCCCCGTGGCCTGTGCCCCCAACGTGTCCTTACTGGGGCCTCATTGTACAAGTTACTGCTTTGCCTGACTCCCCAGTGATCACCTGTGTGGTAGCCTTCAAGCGCCTGAGTGTGTGTGTAATTTATTGGGTTACCAGGCCTGGGAAAGTTGTTGGAATGGATATGTACTTTTCTTCTAAATGTTGAAGGTTGTATAGACTTCCTTTTTCTTAAGTGGAATCCCTTCAGAGCCCTTGTTTTCAGCCTTCTTAGGCCCTTGTGGGGTTCGGACCATCAACCACTATAATGTGCGTAGTCTACCTGTATGGCACTGACTCAGGTGTTTCTGGATGTTTCTTATGTTGAAATTCTGTCATGTGTACAAACTTGTTAAATATATGAATTCATGTTGTGGGATTTGTTTCTGGATGTTAACGGCTGTTTCTTATGTTGGAATCCTGTCATGTGTGCAAACTTATTAAATATATAAATATATGTATAGCATCTACCTGAAGTACATGGGTAATCATTTGGTCACCTGTTCAGTGTTGGCTTGAAGTGAGCAGATGTGGTGTTTTCTGGTCCACTGGATATGTTCTTAACATGTACGGTTTACAGCCACCAGTGCCATCTGTCCATCAACCAGAGGGGGACGTTGGATTAGAGAAACAGGTTTTCATGACCAGCACAGGACACTAGACTGGAGGTGCAAGTGGCCGGGGTAAACTATGTCACCTGGACCACTGCCACACTTCAGAACTGAGTTGTACTGCAGAGGCCATCCTCTTGGAACAAAAAAACCTTCTGGTCTCCAGTCCTGTGCTAAACTTTGTTCATGTACTTTGTTCCCAAACTAACTTTGTTCATGTACTTTGTTCCCAGTACTGTTCACCTGAGCTGCAGTCAACTGTGATTAACTACAGGGATCCAAGCAGAGTATGGGACACTGCCTCCTACAGCTCATGCTACTAGCACATTCCTGCCACGTTTCCACGGTGCTCTTCCTGAATGGCGGCAGTGATGGCTGACCAGGTGACAGACAACACATAATTTTACAGAGATTTTTATTTGTTTCACAGAATCTAACCTGCCCACCCAGTCTGCTTAAGAACACTAGAGGCAAACAATGGCTTACATCTTAAAACAGTTTCCTTGATGCAGTTCCGCTAAGGAGAACTGGTAGGAGCAGATCTGCGTGTCTTGCTGCTAGGTCTATGTGGTGCTTCAGTCTCTCGGCTCAACCCCCATCTTCTGGCTGCTGGGTACAGGCGTGGCAGCCGAGTGGGTTTGGAAGATACATGGCTGTGGGTACAATGAGTTTTTTTGCTGCTTTCAATGTGTTTCTTGGCATGGGTGTTGCTTAGGAACCTGAGTGGGAGAGTAGCAGGGTTGGGGATCCAGAGCCTGAAGCTGACATGGCTGTTTCGGCACAGGCAAGATGGAGAGGCCCCAACCAGGCATCTGTCACTGGCCCAGGGCATCTTGCTCAGCTACGTGGATGTCCTTGGAATTAGTTTCTATAATGCATCCTGATTTAAAATCAGTAAAGGCTTTTGGCAATGGGCTGCATTATGAGGAAAATAATGTAATCTCACTTTAAAGATCTCACGAACAGAGAATTTGTCTCAAAAAAAAAACCTCTTAAATGTTAACAGACAAATGACATGGGTAACTGTGGGCTAAGAAGCTGTCGGCCAGATCTCTGTAAACAGTTCTTTCTTCTGTTTTTTGATTGTCAAAGTAACTTAAAAGGAATTGTGAGCAAGAAAAATGAATGCAATCCTTCCCACCATGCAGCTGAGCAGACTCACAGTTCAAACACTCTCTCCTATGGGAGAACTGTATAAACTGACATGGTATGCTGAAGGGAAGCTCTTGTAGATATGAGGGAACAGCCAGAGGCATCTGTAAGCCTCCAGAGCAGAGGGAGAGAAAGAAGTAGGCTGAACATGGCCAGGGCTCTCGGTTGGAGAGGGGAGAATAGCACGGGACAGAATAGAGAGGGCACAGTGAGAGAGTAGCAGGGGCCAAGAAGCGTGGTAATACCTGGGTTAATAAAGATGGTAGCTAAGGGAAAGGAAGCCTGTGAGCCTGGGCCAGTTTAGGGTAGAGAGGAGAAGGGCTAGGAACACTTTGGAGTTGTGATACCAGTATGCCCTTTGATACGCTGCTAGGCGCCACGGGTATATGTAAACAGGACAGCCATATATCCCTTCTGCCAGAGGTAAGGGAAATGACTCCTTTTGGTAGAGGGCAACCAGTTTCACAAGTCCCTGAGGAATTCTAGGACTAGAACTATAGTCCAGGTGAACCTATTTCTGGTTATTTGTGCTGTATTGGGGAATGGAGTTTCCTTTGGATCTTACAGAACAAGTGTTCTCTGGCAGCCTGCCCAGAGAGGAGGCTTGAGTGATAGAGCAGCCAATTCCTGCCCTAACTGCTCCTGTTCCTGGAGGAGGAAGCCTGAGTCTGGGTCTCTGCTTGACCTTCTATTCTAACCTCCCTCTACACTAGTGGTTCCCAACCTTCCTAACGCTATGAGCTTTTAATATGGTTTCTCGTGTAGTAGTGATACCAGCCATAAGATTATTTTCATTTGCTACTGTTTTAAATCCTAATGAACATTATTTTTGGAGATGTAGGTTTGTCAAAGGTGTTGCAACCCACAGGCTGAAACCTCTGGCGCTGAGGCCAGTACTGAGACCACTACCACCCCTGAGCTGTTGGTCCTGGGTTTCTGTAACAAAGCAGGATGAGCAAGCCGCAGGGAGTAGGCTAGCAAGCTGAACCCTCTCCATGGCCTCAGCATCAGCTCCTGACTCCTCCTGCCTTCAGCTTCCTGCCCTCATTGCTCTTGATGAACTGTTAAATGGAACTGTGAATGAAATAAGCCCTTTCCTCCCCAAACTGGTTTTGGTCACGGTGTTTCATCACAGCAATATCATCTTAATTAAGACATCTCTTTTTTTCCCTAGCTTGTATTTTTTCTTGGTTTCTTTATGGTTAGAACAGGCATTATTTTCCTTTTTTCAGAATGTGGTACAAATATTTTATGCATATGATTTATTTCAATTAAAAACATTCAGTGGCACATTGTAAACATGTCAGCTCTGGAATGCCTCAAGTTTCAGCTAGCGAAGTGGCAGCCAGGCTCGGTAGCACACACCTTTAATCCCAGCACTCGGATAGCTAAATGGATTGTCCAAGAAAGCTAGGATGCTTTTTAGCTTCTATGTGAGTGTTTTGAGTTCCCCTGAAAAAGGGCATCAGGAGCCAAATGATGACATTACAATTGGGCAGCTATCCTATATTTTACAAACAATACTGCCCCGGATCTATGAAATTTCAGACTAACACCCCCATCACATCCAGACAAAGGTGCTCTGGAGTCAATGAAGCACACGAGAAGTTCTTGCCTGTTTTCCCCAAAGCAAGTCTGGTGAATGTCAAGGGCTTGATGTTAATGTAGATTGTGATTACGGACTGTTAATTTTTTGCTTCATTAATTGCAGCGCTGGCAGCTGTGTCCAGAATATTGCACATTAAACGCGGGCTGCTGCCAGTGCAAATCGGGGGAGTGGGAGTTTTAAAAGCAAGCAAATTAACCATTGCTTTTTAGGAACCTGAGAAAAGACTAGCTCCTGGGCTTGCGAACAGGATTCCTGCCCCACTGATCTAGAAGGAACAATTTGTAGGCAATCTTGTTTTGTACTGGGATTGAATTTAGGCCTCCTGTGTGCCAGGTGAGGACTCTTCGCTGTTGACCACGACACAGTCTTACTAAATTGCTAAGTAAATTGCTATGCTGACCCTAAACTAGCTCAAGCAGGCTTGAATGTGGGATCCTCCTGCCTCAGCCTCCTGAGTTTAATGGCCTGCAGTACCAGGCCTAGCTGTCAGCTCACTTGGATGCCTTAGTGACATTTTAAGTCACACACATGGCCCTGTGAAAAAGAGCGTTAGAAAAAAAAAAGTAAACCATCTGATTTTTGCTGGTAAAAGTAAAAACCGACCCATAAGGAACATAACAATTAGCCTCTGCCCCTCCCCCAAAAAACCCACCCTGAAAACAACTAACTTCTAAAGTAGTTTAGAAGCCACTGGCTTCAAGGCTTGGTGGCTGGAGGTTTAAAGAGTCCCACTCTGCGGAAGTATCTGACGATGAAGGGCACAGAGACCAAGGTGATGCTGATCCTCACGGGTGCAAACAGCTTGTGGATGGCATAGGCCACCACGAACGTGCTGGTGCCTGCGGCCATCTTGGATTGCACCAGCGACTCTTTAAAGCCAAGCTTTAGCAGGATTGCTGACATGTCTACGCCACTGCAGGGGGAGAAAGGCAAAGAAAACATTACGGCCAGGGGTTAAAGGAAGAAAATGATTTGTCTAGCTTAACAGTAGTTTGACTTTTTATTTTAAAAAAATGTTATTTTTGTAGATGTGAGTATGGGCAACACACACGCTGTGGGTTGCTTGTGGAGCTCTGAGACGGCCTTCAGGAGTTGGTTCTCTCCTTGCACTGTGGGTTCTGGGGATGGAGCTCAGGTGGCCAGGCTTGTGTGCTAAGCACTTTTCACCTGCTGAGCCATCTCCCCGACCCAGATGAACTATGATTTAAAAATGCATTACAGTACAAGGATGAGTATGTAGGTTTCAGCAAACAAACCAATAACAGGAACAAAATCCATACACGGATTAGCCTACCTTACAGCAGGGAAAACAAGACAAAGAATGTTTTTGAGACAGGGTCTCATGTAACCTAAGCTGGGATTACAGGTGTGGCTGATGCTGTTTGAGGAAGGGAACCCAAAGGCTTTGTGAATGATGGCTTCTACCAACTGGGCTGCACCCCAGCACATCTTCCTTCCTTCCTGTTATTTGAGGGCAGGCCTCATGCTCAAGACCAGGGCTGGCCTGGAACTTTTGGTCTCGGCCTCCCAAGCACTCCCTCGTCCAGCCACAGACACAGTGAATGTTGTTCAAAAACCGTACCTGGAAACAACTGTGTAAAATATCCCCAAGGATACCAGTGAGATCCCAATGTGCAGCGACACGCCCACAGCCCCGTATTCTTGGAAAACCTTCTTCAGCTGCTGCGATTTGCTTAGCTTTTTCTCTGTGCTGTTGGCACTGCTTCCTGGCTCAGTGATTCTGCTGGGCTCCTGTGCACAGACCAAGGGGAGGTTAAACTGCTGGACACCACTGGCTTTTACCCTTATCTGAGCTGTGCACCCCTACCTACTCAGATGTCAATTATCATCCGTCCCACTAAACCTGGACTAGGTCAGCAGAATGATGACAATGTCCAGGGCATTTCCTACCGAAGGACTTGGCAGCTGGGGTCTGGCCATGGACCTTGGGATGGGAATGTTAACTTGGATTTTTCTGGGTGCGACCAATGAAAACAACGGGGTGATGGCGGGTGGTGGTGGGGGGCAGGAGTTGGAGTCCAAGAGGAGGAGGTGGTAGGAGGTGCAGAGGTCTGACAATGCTGCACTGTTGCCTTACTGATATGAGGGTGTGGCCAGGGACCGAGCAGGAGGCCTTCAGAAGCTACACAAAGGATTCTGCCCTGGAACCTCAGGAGGAAACTAGCCTCGCAACTTGACCTCAACCCAGTGAGGCAGAGTTTTGACTTCTGGGATCTAGCCCAGGAGCTAATGTGTCAAGCTCCAGAGGAGCAGCACAGGCTTTTTATCAAGGCCAGAGGTGTCATGCTTGATTGGAATAACTTCAGGAAACAGCTCTGGCTAGGTCTGCGAGAGTGCTTCCAAGGGGGTTAAGGTAGACCCACCCTGAACGTAAGTGGCACCATTCCTGGGACAAGACTCTGTGCTGAATAAGAAGAACGGGGGCTGAACACCAGTGTTGATCTCTCTCTGCCTTCTAACTGCAGATTCAGTGCAGCCTGCGGACTGAGCACACAACTCCATGTCTACACTACCCCGAGAGGGTTGGCATAGGATGGAGCTCCAAAAGCCACAGGCCTTCACTGAGACAGGAAACCTGAGGGGAAAGGCCGATTCCTGGACGAAATCCTGACCAGGATGTGTACAGAAATTATCCATGCTATGAAGCATTCTGTTTGTGTGTGTTGGTGACTGCCCGTGTGAGCGTGTGCACGTGGACACACGCTGTGAGCACAGGCATGCATATCACACAGTGTATATGGAGTTAAAGGGCAGCTTTGTGGAGTCCAGTCTCTTCACCCGCCGTTATGCCTGGGTATTAGTTACTTCTCTGTTGCGGTGATAAAACACCATGACCAAAGGCAACTTGTAAAAGTTCCTTTTGGCTCACAGTTCCAGAGGGACAAGAGTCTGTCATGGTGGGGAGGCCTGGCAGCAGGCAGCAGGCATGGTGGTGGGAGCAGGAAGCTCACAGGTCATATCAGGAACATAGAACAAACTGGAAGTGAGGCAGGGCCACAGACTCAGAGGCCACACTCCCCCACACAGCGCCACCAACTGGGGCCAAGTGTCAGTGCCCACGGGGACATTCTCATTCAAGGTACACAGTGGGTACCAGGAATTGAGCTCAGGGTTGCCAGGCATGCAAGACAAGAAGTGTTTTACCCACCAAGCCATCTAGCCGGTCATGTGGGGGCGATCCTACCATGCACTGGACGTAAAAGTTTGCTACATACAAACAGAGACCCCAGCCACTCCTGGGTTAAACCAAAAAGCACTTCCCAAGAGTGCTTTAAACCAAAGGATTTTTGAGTCTTCGTCTCTTGATGGTCACCTCTGGCTATTGATCCTGCAGATGGGTACATTTCTCCCTGATAATAAGTGTGTTGCAGCTGAGCAACTCTGCAAAGGCAGGGGAATGAGTATGCTAGAATCCCCAGGAGATGGGTCAGGGCTCCCCTAGTGAGAAGAAAGCGGCTCTGTATTCTGAGCAGCAGTCCTTAAGCCTGCCAACTGTACCTACACAGCCAGCCGTGTCTCGCTGCAGGGGATCATGGGGTCCTTACTTGCTGTGACACCGCTTGCTGCAGCTTTGGGTTCTCACTTTGCACCAGTGGGATTATGGCTGAAGGCCCTGTGTCTCTCACCAGCACCCAGGTGCACAAATGCCTCTGTCTGTGGATGCTGGTCAGTGGGCAGTGCAAGCGCTCTTCTGTTTATGCCTATGCCTGTGAGCCCAGCTTTGATTATTTGCAGATCTGGGAAAGGGCCTGGGCACTGGGCCTTGTCATCAGTCCCAGAGGTGACTGGAAGGTAATCTTTAAGCTTAGAGAAGAAAGCCCTTCTCACCTGGTCCCCTGTCCTGGCGCTACTAGCTCAGGATGTGCTCCAGGCAAGTATGAGTGTGTTCATCCTCCATGACAGATGAAAATGCAAATGCTATGTCCTCTGTGGCCTTTTAAGTCTTAATCAAATGGTGCCTTCACTAAGTTTCCCAAGGCTCCCCTTTTAAATTTTAATATTTATTTTATGTGTATGGGTGTTTGCCTGCATGTATGTATCTGTGCACCATGTACATGTCTAGTGTCCTCAGAGGCCAGAAGGCCCAAGATCCTCCTGGAACTGTAGATGGTTGTGAGCTTTCCTATGGGTGCTGGGAATTGGACCCAGGTCCTCTGCAGGAGCAGCCAGTGCTCTTAATCACTGAGTCATCCCTCCAGCCTGTTCTCTCTAAAACAAACAAATGTCTGGTTCTAATGTTTGCGCCTCCAGCCCAGCCAGAGCTGCTGTTGATTTTCTAGCTGAAAGTCTGCCTTTCTATTCTCCTCTCTGGGCCAGAAGGCCTTTTGCCAAAAGTGAGGGTCTGAGACAAAGGCCGCCTCAGCAGAGACAGCTGTGGCTGCTCTGGGGCATGGAGGCTGGGCCATAACTGAGATTGCCTGGACCACAGGTCAACGGGCTTTTGACTGACACTGGCCTGATGTAGGTGTAGGCACTGGGAGGGTCTGCAGACTGTCCTATCAGCTCAGCCACGCCTTCTGCAGCCCAGGGGGAAGGGATACTTATCAGAAAGAACCAGAGCTTCTGCAAGCATTTCAGTAGAGGAGTTCTGGGCTCAAGAAGGAGACAATGGCAAGGGCTGGCCAATAAAAGAAGGTGCTGGCAGCTTTTCTTCTGCCCTCCAGAACCAGAATATCCTGGAAAAGTCCCTCCTGTTGGGAATGACCACTTTTGCAGGGCATGAAGGACCACACATTTTTCTTCCAAGTTCTTGAGGGGTTTAAAGAAGTTAGACCAAAGGGGTTTATGAGTGTGACCTGCAAGCAATGGGCATTTGCCGATGCCCATTCTCCACGAAGCGCTGCTGTTTACTACCCAAATGCGCTCTGGACTGCCCTGAGTGTGTGACACCAACCCACTGACCCACAAGCGCTCTGGACCATCCTGAGTGTAACACCGACACACTGACCCACAAGCGCTCTGGCGGGGACACAGCTCAGTGGTACAGTGTCTAGCACACACAAAGCTTTTATTTCCCAGCACAGTATAAACCATCTTGGTAGTATCAGCCTATAATCCCGGCCCTTTGGAGTTGGAGGCAGGATGATCAGAAGTTCAGGCTTAGTGTGTTGAAGGACAGCCTGGTCGGAATACATGAGCTCGTGTTTCAAAACAACCAGAGGAAGCCACATTAGAAAAGGGGCAGGAAGGCTGATCACATCCCCATGAACAGAAGAGCATCTGCAAAGCCCGGAAGAGCTCAGTACATCATATGGACAGCATAGTGGTTAGCGCAGTAGTTAGCCCAATTCCTGTCCCCGCACTATAGCTCTGTATCTTCTCTGGGTCAGAGTGTTGCAGAGTAGGGGAGAATGCAACACACCAAAGAGATAAACCTCAAAGGAGACTGTGAGTTTAGGGAGCAGAGGACAACAAACAGTGAAATGCCAGGGTGAGGACACACCAAGCCGAGCAAGGAGGGAGTTAGGAGGGGTGCTGCATGTCAGATAAGGGAAGCCAGCAAGCGGATTGCATAAGAGCGCACCGCTCTGCCCCACCCCTCCCCCCATGTCACAAGTGGCCTCCACTCACTTGATCTCTGTGACCCTGAATCATGAGTTGTAAAAGGACAGGCTTCTTGTGTGGTCTCTCTCCCCCTCTGCCACAGTGCCGTCCTTGCTGCAGGCAGAGGCTGGCATGCCACTCAGACACTTATTTAATGTCTAGAACATTTGGAGACCCCAGCTGGCCTCTGAGTGAAGGCAGCCAGGGTGGAGGTGGAGTGGCTTGACTGAGGCTAGGGGCAGGCCCTTCCCCCACGGCTGGTCTCTTAAGGAGTATCTTTTGTTCTAACCTGTTTAGGTTTTGATCCTGCTCTGATTCCATCCATCTATCAACCAGCAGGAGAAACAAGCTTGGCTCCTGGGCTCCGGGAGCCTTGGAATGGTGTGTGCTCACACTGACGACAGCAGCTGCTGGGGTTGGCATGATGTAGAAGATGCCAGCTAGCACGTTATCTCCTATCACATTTACCCTCCGGGAAATGACTAATTAATGTCCCATTTCATAGAAATGGAAAAGTGATAGCATTTGATCAAGGTTACATTGACTGAGCAAGCAGAGACGGGGATCCTAGGAGCCTGAGACCACATTCATCCTTGCTATAAACACACACCCTCTCAAGGCAGAGTGCAGGCTGCCAACTGGGCTGATGTGGCAGAACAAAGTGAGAGGTTGTTCTAGATCAAGAAGGCAGAGGGGATCAGAGCTCCAGCAAAAACACGTAAGGGGGGGGGGGAGATGCACACCACTGGTAGTCAGGGAAGGCTTCCTGGGGGAGAGGGGAAGCAGCCTGGTATAGTCTGAGAATCCTGCCCTGTGCCCAGGTTCAGAGATGAGGCGAGTCTGCCAGGCGGGAGAGGAGAGGGAAAGGAAGTCCACGCATGTTTGTGAGAGGCACCTGAGGTGAGCGGCCAATCCCAATGGCTACTCACTGAAAAGCTACAAGGGCAGTCAGAGCTCAGAACTGCCGGATTCATGGCGGTGGTCTTCCAGACTCCTCCAGACCTTGTGCCACGACTTGATGCTTCTGATCTCGAAACTCCACTACTTTCTTCAGAGACCTACTTGAGATGCGCTGCTGTCTGAATGGAAGCTAGTTTTCACCCTTAGCACCCAGGGAAAGTAACCACAAGGAAACAGGATGGTCAACCTGCTAGAGAAAAAGGGCGGAGCCACTAGCAAAGGGAGGCGTTAGAGACACCGGTACCTGCGACCGACACCGCCTCCTGGGCCCAGTGCCCAGGCCTGAACTCAACTTCAAAAGGGACAACTCCAGGGGCCGGCTTGGACGTTCACATCGAGTTCAGGGCCCTTGCGATCTGCCTGGTAACACTACTGTTTTGGCTTTCGAAACTGGGACTCGGCGGGCTACTCCTTGACCTTGGGCCGCGCACCATACCACCCCAAGCCTCAGTTTCTCTGGCTGCTAACTGGAACGAGATGTTTCTCAGACTCTAGGGATTCTGAGAACTCGGGGTTTCCGGAAGTAACCCATTTCGGATAGATGCAATGCAGAAACTGTCTTTGGGGCTAGCCCTGGCACGGCGCTTGGGTCACCTGGAGATCAGTGTCAGAGTGGGTGTGGGGAGGCTTACCTGGCGGCTGAGGCAGTTTTCGCGGGCCGTGCGCAGCAGCCGGGCGTCCGGTCCCGGACGGGACGAGGCCAAGGCCCAGAGCGGTGGAGCACAGGAGGTGGCGGATCCCAGAAGACAAGGGGTCCGGGACCGCAGCCGGGCGCCCACTCTTCCCGCCGGACCAAGCAGCGCCAGCAGCCCGGCCATGGCGCACCGCTAGCAATGCTCCGGGGCTGCCCACTGGGGAACCGGTCCCAACACCGACCAGTGGGCGGGGCCGGGGGTCGAGCCCTCCCCACTAGGCCACGCCCCACCCCCTCCAGGCCCCGCCTCCGAGCGGAGCTGAGCGCGGGGTTGGCGGGACTTTATAGCGGAAAGCAGGCTTTTGGGCTCCACCCATCAGCTCCGCCCTTCGCAGAAGCAGCCTATCTCTGGGTGGGCGGGGCCATCCGGCGACGCATTCTTTTATTTCCGTCCCTCGGCCCCGCCTCCCTGGCTAAGTCCCGCCTTTTGAGGCGGAGTGGGCGGGGCTGGAGACCTGCCAAGTCCATCAGCCTGGTTCTCAGGCCAGTTCTTTGTGGAATGTGTTTTTGCAGAGCTTTCCAGGATTCTTGAGTTTCCGGAATGTAGAGTGTGGCTGGCGGTTGTTTCCAGCCTAGGGCTCAATGCATCCTTTATTTTTCCTCCCAGTAAGAATGGGTGAAACCTGGAAGACTGATGCTTGCCTTATCACTACAAAGAAGAAAGGAACTATAGAAATTAACTCTCACTTGAAGAAGCCCTCTAAGTGACCTGCTACATTGTTGGTGTGGAGAATAGTTTGGTCCTTTCACAGATAGTGAAAAGTACACAAACCAGGTTGCCCAGTGACTCCACTCCCATAGTGTCCCAAGAGAAGCAAAGACTCAAATTTCTATTCCAGACTGAAATGTGACAAAAGCTCACTCTTTCTCACCTGGTGACTTTCTGTACTGCCTGAAAACTTGAACCCACAGGAAAGCTTTGCTGGCGTTAGATATGGCCCCTCTACCCTGGACCACCAGAGCCATGAGCCAAAATGAACCCTTTTGTTTTTATAACCTAAGAAAGAAACAAAACTATGACCTCGATGTAGTGGTGCATGTCTGCAATTCCATCACTCAGGAGGCTGAGACAGAAGGGTTAGGAGTTCAAGGCTGGTCTCTACCACGAGAGAACTTGTGGTACAAACGTGCAAAAAAGACACCAATATTCACAATAGGACAATCTAGATGTCAGCTGGGGAAAGGAACGTCAGACTATGGCACAGTTCTGTAGTGGAAGTCACTCATTAGGGGTTAAAGGGACAATCTGGGCCTGGGGAGATGGCTCAGCAAGCAAAGCACTTTCTGTACAAGCTGAGCCTCTGAGTTCCACCCTGGAACCCCGGTAAAGGGGAAAACACAGGGCCACTATCTCCACAAAGTCATCCTCTGACATGCACACATACCCTCTTACATACAATAATAATACAATTGTTTTTAAAAGGAACGAGTCAACACCTCCATCCCAGGGAAAGTCTCAGGACAGCCGTGCCAAATGAACAATCCCAGCTACAAACACAACATGAGGCAGGATTTCATTTTCACGGAATGCCAAAACAGGCAAAATCCTGGACCCTAAAGAGATCAGTGGGCTGTCTGGGGCTGAGAGTGGGAGGTGGGCAAGGCTTCAAGGAGCAGGGAATGGCTGGGGAGTGAGGGGTCACTGCAGCACACTAAGCACAGGTCACTTTTATGCAGTGCAATTACACTCCAGTGAAACCATTTCAAAACAGTCCTCGAGATAGGCACCGTGGCTCAGGCCTATTAACTACAGTATTTGTGAAGCAGAGGCAGGAAGATGGTGACAGTCACAGGCCAGTCGCAGACTCAGTCTCATTAACCCAAAAAACTATAATGTGTACAGCTAAAATTTTCAAGATGTGTTAGCTGCATTTCAGCTCAGCCAAGCTCTTACAGTCATAAAGCACACTGGACATGCGTACATTCTGTTTATGATCGTGTGTAAGAGTGTCTGAAGAAGGCAACATGGTCCTGTGTGGACTGCTTGTGCTCAGGGTGTTCAAGGTGTAAAGACTAGTTAAGGGTATAATCCCAGTCAAACTGGTCCCAGCTGTGCAATCCGGAATCAGTGGCTCAACATCACTGAAATGCAGTTTTTCACTGGTAAAATGAAGACACTAATAGTCTCCCTCATAAGACTGTTGGGAGAAGTCTTGACGCAGACCTTAGAAAGGGCCTTAACCTCCTGCCTGGTGTACAGAGAGAGAGGGCATATTATCTAAGATGCCTCAAGGGTGTCTTGTCCAAATCTCCAAGGTCAGAGAGGCCTCCTGACAGCACTTCATCTCGAGCGCCTCCTCTTTCTCACAATGCTCTTGTGGCTGGGTCTCCTTCATTCACTCAAGCCTCCTGCTCTGGCTTTGTAGAGACTGAGTTTGTGGGTGTTGCTTTATGGTTCTTGGGTGAGAGAAAAACATGTTTAATTTTTCCCTTTAAATTTGGCAGAGGATGAGTAGGAATGCTGTGAAATTCAGCCACACCTTAACCATGTGTTCATATTCAGCGGTTAATACCATGTGTGTGCAGTTGTTATTAATGAACACGTTCAAGTAGAGGTGTGTTCAGAATACAGCAAATGAAAGTGCCCCTCTTCCCAGCTGTCCCCTATAATTCACCACTGCCAGTAGTAACTCATACCTATGTGCTCTGTGCCACATGGAGGATGGCATCCTTCCATCATGCATGCATTTGATTGGCAACAAGGCTTTTCACCAGTAAGAGAACTTTCCAGTAGCATCGGAGTACAACAAGCAGCTATGAGTTAGTCTGAGAATTTCCAAACTATTCTGCATCTGAAACAAACATAAGCAGAATGCGAATAGGAGCTGAGGTTAGAAGGGGTTTAGGTGACTTCAGGTAACCATGTCAGGTAACTTCTCATCTGAGTTACTTTTGGAGGAGCTGACACAGGCCACTGTGATTTCTTGTCTCTGGCTTAGAGACAGCTTGAGCTAACCTCATATTTACAATCTTTCATGCTTTGGTTTCCCACTTACTGAGATTGCAAGCAAGTGCCACTGTGCACAGTGTGAATTCATTTTGATCTGGCAACTTCCCACCTTGCATCTGAACAATATTCTCAAAGACCTCTCTTCGGTTAACCATTTGGTGGTTTAGTCTCAATTGTCCCTCTTGACTGGGATGAGATTTGTCCCAGTCGGTCTGATCTGATGACACACTGGTGGGGAGGGTGTCAATTGACAGATGTTAGGGACTAAGTGCCAGGAAATCTCTTGATAAATAAATACCTACAAAGGTAGACAGAGACATCTTAGGCTAGCCCATTCTTGAATTTAGTTTTGTCTGCCTTGTGGATGATATGTCCTCAAATGTTAAAAGGTACAGGCACTCTGCTTCTACGGGATGTCATCAGACAATAATTCAAAGTTTTATAAGAATGCAAAAGACAGTCACCAAGATCACAAATACTTTAGAGGAGAACCAGGGCTGTGGAGAACAAAAGACTCAGCCCAGCCACTTGTTATGCCCTCTCTCTCTTTCCTTCTGTGCTGGGCTCATTAATGCATGTATTCTCCACAGACCCTTATTTTATGCATGAGGAATTGAGGCTTGGGGAGTGCAGCCTTTTGAGTGAGCTCTCTCAGCAGGAGAGTCATCTGCAAGGGATTGGATCCTAGTTTCCTCTGCATCTCTGACAGGGGGCCTGGTGAGACTCCTCAGTGTTATAAATTGCTCTGAGTCAAGGGACCAGTTCTCTGTGCTTTGGGGACTGGCTGTCCGGGACTCCCGCAGAGTTGGGCTGAGCCCCTCCAGGAAGGGTTCCCAGCTGCCTTTCTATCTGGGTCATTGTGCTTCAGCAGACTGATCAGCGAATCACTGCCAACTACTATTAATACCCTGAGACCTCTGCAGGGGAAGCAGCACTGGGGGCTTCTGTTTCTCATGCATCAACATTGCAGTTGCACTGGCTCCTTCAGCCTGCATCCCAGAACCAGCTAGGAAGTATGCAAAAGAAGGAAACCCCTAAAACAAGCCAGGTGTGCTGTGGTACACCTGTAATCCTAACGTTTGGGAAGCTGGGGGAGAAGGATCAGAAACTCAAGGTCACCTTCAGCTCCATACTGAGTTGAGGCCAGCTTGGGCTATGGAGAAGCCTGTCTATAAAAAGGAAAAAAAAAAGCCTCATGCTTTGGTAAATATGCTGGCACCAAGGGAGAAGAGTCACTGTGACTCTTCATGGTGGCAAAACCAGTTTCAAGTAGGAAAAGATGCAGTGAGCTAAACAGGAGCCCCTGTTTTCCTCAGACTCTGGTGGGGATACCAACTGGAAAGGGAGAGGAGAACAAAACATTCTGTCAATAAGAAAGGAAATATGCAAGAAACTCAGTTTGTATAGAAAATGAAAGATCATGCTTCTAAAATTATTAAAAATGCCAAATGATGGGCATTGCACCAAGGGACAGGGCCTCTCTTAAGGCCAAGGGCCTGTTGTCCTCTGTGTTCAGATTCCATGTATTAGCTTGGTTAGGCGGGGACATTGAGACTGCATTTCACAGATCAGCATCCTGAGAGCTAACGGGCTTACACTGCTTGACCAGCCTCACTGAACTCCCTTTGTCTAAATACAATGTGTACCTCCGTGCCAGACAATAGATTGGGTGCCAACTGTGGGGCTGAGCCTTCCTCTGGGCCAGAGTCCCTCACAGGATGGCACAGTGGCCTTTGGCTTCCATTGAAGATGAAGAATCTAACTCAGAGTTAAGGGAACATCACTCAGATTGCATGGCTCATAGAACTGCAGTGTAAAGACTGTGGGCTTTGCTGCCAAGAGCTTCGATGAGCCCTGCCTCGCCTCGGTGTTCTGGAGGGTGTATAGTACAGACTGGCTGAGACCACCGTCTCAAGTTTGGCTCCCAGCTCTGCTCAAATGGGCTGAACTTACCTCCTGTGGCTAAGTCTTTCAACCTATTACAGCTATGGCACCAAGCCTTGTACCTTCTGTGGTACCATGAGAGCCTGCAGAATTGACCAGTACACAAAGGGTGGATGGTGTCTACTTAGTCTTAATTTTTAACTTGCCACAGCCTAGAATCATTTGAGTGGAGAGCCTTGATCAAGGAATTGCTTAGATTTGCTTGGTCTGTCGTTATGTCTACGGTGGATTATATAGATTATCAATTGATGAAGGAGGGCCTAGTTCACTGGGGGCAGCAGGTAGCTCTGGGATGTAGAGAAAGCTAGCCAAGCATGAGCTTGAGGGCAAGCCAGAAAATGAGCTAGCAAGCACCATTGCTCCATGGTTTTTGATTTAAGTTCCTGCCTTGGGTTCCTGCCCTGACTTCCTTCAGTAACGGATGGTGACCTGCAAGCATAAGCAGAACAAATCCCTCTCTCCTAAGTTGATTTTGGACATAGTATTTGTCACAGTATCAGAAGACCTAGAGACGTTCAGTGGTTCAGTGAACCTGAACTGAGGAGACATTTTGTAGAGACACTTGCTGGGGTAGGGAAGAGGTGGGGTACCAACATCTTAACTCTCACCTTTCAGGTTCTGTCCTCAACTCCTGGTTTTCTCCTGTTCTTTGAAAACTGCATTAAGTAGATCTGGGGAGATAGCTCTGCTGGTAAAGTGTTTGCCGGACAAACATGAGGACCTGAGTTCAGTCCCCTGAACACACGTGGAAAAGACTTGTTGGTACACACTTCTAGTTCTGGGGAAATGACAGAGAGCCAGATCCCTGGGGGCTTGCTGGCCAGCTAGCCTGGCTTCATCGGTGAGCTCCAGGCTAGTGAGAGACCCTGTCTCCAAACACGAGGTAGAAAGTGACTGACGAAGCCCATGGCTGACCTCCCTCCCCCGGTGTCTCTGTCTTGATCAGTTTCATGTAGCCCAGGCTGGCCTGAACTTGCTCTTTAGCTGAGAATAACCTTTAACCTTCCTGACTGTCCTGCTTCTCCCTCCCATGCCTGAGATTACAGGCATGCACATCTTCACTTTCCATCTCGTTTTAGGGACCGAGCTCCCAAGGCTTCCTGTTAGGTAAGCACTCTGCCCCCTGAGCTACAACCCCTGCACACCAGGCTTTTCAGAAATCACAACATGCCACAATCCTGGCAGTGGAGAGCATCCTGAGCTCTGAACACTTAGTTTCAGAAATAACTGAGAGTGACATTTCAACATACTATCATGTAATCTTCATAATATCTATATCGTGCATACATTAAGAAAAGCAATTCTAAAGTGAACACCTAGTAGCTCCCCAAATCTCAAATTACCCTTTGGTACTGCCACGAAGACCCCAGAGTTCTTCTGGAATATTCTATATATCACACTTTTCTGGGGTGTCCATGCAGGATGTAGGGTTGGAACTTTTGGGCCTGGAGGACTGATTGGGGACTCAGGTTAGGATTTTGTTTGTTTCAAGAAAAGATACAAACCTACAAAATAAGGAGCACTCACCCACCATGGAGCTGGCTTGAAGCCCACCCCAGTGACACCCTGGTGGCCTTCTTACTGCAGCCTGTGGTGACCTGTAGCTGAGCTGGGGAACCCAGTGGCTGTTGGTTACTCTCAGGCTTTCCTTCTTTGGGTTTTATTTTTTTATTTTTATTTTTATCCTGTCGGTATCTGTGTGTCCTTATTCATGAGGCTTTTGGCTGCTGTGTGACATCCTGAAGAAGCTGTAGTAAGAGCTGGTGAGATTTCTCCAGCTTTCCCAGCAACTGGTCCCGTGTAGATACACCAAGAGCCTTCTTTGACATGAAGAAAAACAAAGAGCTGGAACAGTGAGACGGCTCAGCGGGGAAAGGCACTTGCTACCAAGACTGACAGACTCATAGCGGCAGGAGAGAACTGACTCCTGCAAATTGCCTTCTGACCTCCACATGTGTATTATTTTTCTTGTGTATGAGTGTACATACATGTGCATGCATACACACACAAATATGTGTTTAGAAAACATGAAAAGCCACTGAATCAACCTGAGTGGAGATGGAATGCCTACTCTCCCAGGAAAGCCCTTAGGGAAGGGGCAATAGAAGCGGATGCAAACAAGAACCTTCAAACCTCATGCTTCAGCTCGTCTTTGTTGGAATTGAAACAGAAATATGATTTGTAGCCTGTACGACTCTCTAATGGTCAGATTATGAGGTGCTGGCTTTTCGCAGATCAGACTCACACCTGCACGACACAGAGGGAAGACGTTGGCACCAGGAAAATTGGCTGTGTGTCTCAAGAGTAATGAGGCAGAGACTGAATGACAGATAACCAGCCTTCCTTCTTAGGGAGCAGCCTGAAGCCCTCATTGTAGAAAATGATTTCCGCTCGTAGCAGGAGGGAGGGGAACCAGTTTGGCTCGGGCTCTGAGGTAGTTCTCAGGGTTGGCAGAGAAAGTATTGACCCTCTTCCCACTGGAAGCTACCAGAAAGCAGGTGCTAAGCAGTTTCTGTGGCCTCTGAGATGGCAGGGCTGTGGCTCCTGGTGCTCATGTCCCTGTGTAATCTGCTGGTGGCCTTGCCTCTTGGTGCTCATGCCACTGTGAATCACCAACTCCTGGTATTCACGTTCCTGGGAAATCTATCTCAAAGCATTGCAGAGAAGGAAGGAGCATCTGTCACCTTCATCTTACCAGGATGAAATACATGAGGGAAGTAATGTATAAAGAGAAAAGGGTTTGTTTAATCATGGTTTGGGATAGCAGAAGGATAAGGAGACAAAATCTACAAGCGCTTACAGGATTGGCCTAGTACAAGGGCAGAAGCCATGACAATATGGCTGCCACTCAGTTCTGCTTTGCATTGCTTGCTATTTGCTCCTCTCAGCAAGCTCTCAAGTCTCTGGTTAGGAGGCCAGCACATGAGTGAGCTCTGCTGAAGTACTCCTCCCAGAAATGGAGGAAAATGGGGTCAGCTGTGCTCATGCATGTCTGATATGACCTTTCCCTTAGCTTTGCCGGTGTTCTTGCTGTTGAGATTGATATGCTTGAACATCATCTTCAGTGAGGCAGGGAATTCTGTGGTGCTCTCTTAGTTAGTGTTCTGTTGCTGTGAAGAGACACCATGGCCACAGCAACTCTTTTCAAGGAAAGCATTTAATTGGGACTGGTTTACAGTTCAGAGGTTTAGTCTGTTGTCATCATGGTGGGGAGCATGGTGGCACACAGCAAGACATCATGCTGGAGAGGTAGCTGAGAGTTGTACTAGATCTGCAGGAAGCAGGAAGAGAGAGACTTTGGGCTTGGAATGGGCTTTTTGGTACTTCACCTTTTGGAAAGCCCATCCCCAGTGACACACTTCCTCCAACAAGGCCATACCTCCTAATCCTTCCAAATAGTGCTACTCCTTGGTGACTATTCAAGTCTATTTGCTTAAGGGGGATCTTTTTCACTCAAACCATTACTGGTGCCATGATTGAGACCATTTCTCAGCCATGGATAGATTGATGATTCCCTTTTCCAGTGTTGTGGTCACCACCTGACTTTAATAATTGAATCCACTGGCCTTTTTCTAGCCCCCATTATTCACGATGTCCTACACCCTCAGATCCTGGCAGCAATCCCGTCTCATCCATTCATTTATTTGTTCATTCAGTGCACATCCAACACCCATGGTCATCGTGAGCTCTGAAGCTTCTGCCTAGCGAAACAATATCCTAGGGTGGCTACATGACAAGATCTCTGGAGGCAAACAGATCAAAATTAAATTCTGGAGCTTGTGTCTACTAGCCATGTGGCCCCAAGATGTGAAGAAAACTTGTGTGGGTAGGTTGGGGGGCTGGAGAGGTGTCTCAGAGGTGAAGAAAGCTTGTTGCTCTTGCAGAAGACCTGAGTTCAGTTCCTCGGTAGCTCACAAACACTTGCAATTTGAGCCTTAGAAGACCAAACATCCTCTTGGCTTCTTTGGGCATTCTCACTCACATGCATATACCCCATAATTAAATCAGTTATTTGTAAAAAACCCTTGAACATCAGTTCTCTTGTTACAATGTGGGACACACACATCTCTGTGATGTTTTGGAAAGCAACCCCACTATGCATGGGTGCTCAAGGGTTTTCTTCAAGTTGCAGCCTCAAAAACTGCCTGTGGTTTTTCTTACTGCTCTGACAAAACATGAGGCTAAGCAACTGCAAGAGGAAAGGTTTATTTTGGCTCATGGTTTGAGGGGATAGCCAGTCCATCATGGTGGGATGCTTGGCCAAAGGAAAGGTCCCAGCTGTTCACCAAGGAGTTTGCTCACATCTGGCACATCCATCAGGAAGCAGAGATAGAACAGGAAGCAGGCCAAGGTCCATATCCCAGAGATCCACTTCCTGCATCCAGGCTCCACCTCTTAAAAGTTTCATAACCTCCCCCAAACAGTACAACAAGCTGGGGACCAAGTGTTCTAATACATGAGCCTGTGGGAGATACTTCACATTCAAACCCTGACACCCTGGACCCAGGCCTTCCCTGCCCTGTAAGCTGATGTGACAACTGTCCACCTGTTCCAGAGTAACACTGTTCTTTGTTTTTCGAGACAGGGTTTCTCTGTGTAACCTTGGCTGTCCTGGACTTGATTTGTAGACCAGGCTGGCCTTGAACTCACAGAGATCTTCATGCCTCTGCCTCCCCGAGTGCTGGGATTAAAGGCGTGTGCAGCCACGCCCAGCTCAGAGTAACACTGGTCTTGTGTGGCTGGCCCCATGGAAGAGTTTTCCCTGTATGGATTAGGACAAGCAGAAGATTGGCTCAATGCATGGAGGCAAAGGGCTTTTTATGGATTCAGGTTTGGCCATCAGATTGCCTAGTGTGCCTGCCCTTCTAACTCCCACTTACCATGTGAGTAAGCAAGTCTGTCCACACCTCTGAGCTTCAGCTTCCTTGTCTGTAGACTGGGCACAAATACAGTCCCTGCTTCATGGGGCTGCTGTGAGAGAGAGAGAGAGCGAGAGCGCGAGAGCGAGAGCGCGAGAGAGCGAGAGCGAGAGCGAGAGCGAGCGAGAGAGAGAGAGAGAGAGAGAAAGAGAGAGAGAGAAGCACTGGCTGTCATTGGGAGGGAAGTAGTTGACTGATGGACAGAATCATGGGGCATTCCGAGAATCACAGTGCTTTTCAGGAAGAGCCCATCATTTCTCAGTACTCAGGAGGGATCTAGAAGAACTGGGCCGGTGAGGTCGGAAGGGTGTTTTGTGTGAAATGGTCTCTAATGGCAATGTGGGAAGTCATTACTAATAACGGTGGAGGGAGCTCTGAATCATGTCTGAGAAGTGTCGATATGGCCGGGGCTAAAGTCAGTAACTGCAAGGCCAGTCAGAGCCTGTTCTGTAATTGTAATTGTGGAAGATTTAAAAACTAAACATTTTTTTAAAAAAAAAATTATAACTCTAACTCGCTCACTGCGAAAAATAAAATTCAACCCAAACTTAGTGGAAATCAGGACACTCACTTCTTTGACCTATTTTGAGCTGGCTATTTGGAGACACTGCAGACACGGGGACAGCTCTAAAAAGATGACCTTCTGCAAAAACAAGGTCCGCCTCTAAAAGAAACCTAATAGGACAACAGCAGGGAGAGTCTACTGTGAGGAGGCCTGTCCCCAGAGACAAGGCCCAGCTACGGGCTTTGAGGGGGCTACGATGTGTTCATGTTAGTGGCCTGCTGATGACCTCTTCCCACTCAAGCCCCCATCCCTTTCTGTGCTCAGAGCACAGTGTTGTAGGAGTGTCAGCCATTTGAACAGGCAGAGAGCATTTTCCTCATGATGGGAGTGAGCTTATTTATTCATTCAGTGACTGTCTCTTGAGACCTTCTCAGTTCATTACAAAAAGGAGGAATTGGGAGTACTGGGGAGACACTGGGCCAACGCAAGACCCCAAACCCCACATCTGGAGCTCCTGTCTGATGTCAGAGCACCGACAGCTTCACCCTTCTGGCTCTTCTGCCTGCAACATCCTTCTCTCTTGGTTGGTTCCACTCTCTGTGCAAAGCTCTCTCTCTTCTTGGCAGACATCTCAAGGGTTTGCTCCCTCCAACATCCTGGCATCTCCAGTGCAACCCAGGCTTCATTCACAGTGTAGGCAGTGACCTCCAGGGCTTCCCGGAGGATGACTGACACAGCCTGCACTCAGCAACTTTCCTTAGCCATGGAGGAAGATCCTACCACCCTTTACTTCTGTGTTCCTCATGACTCTAAAGCCAGAAGCCCATGACTGATGCCACCAAGTTTGGCTGCCTGCTTGGGATGAAGCCTAGCCTCCCCCCTACCCCTGAATTATATTTGCTTTGACTTGATTTTCAGGAACGGAGAATTTCTCAGGCCTTTTCCTTACACAACTTGTAGAATCAGCTGGATGGGGTGTCACTCCCTTTATTCCATTTCTCTTTCAGCACAAGCCTTGGCTCCAACCTTAAATTTCCTGCTGTACTTTTTCTTCCTAAACTGTACATTTTGTATTTCTTTTTGCCCCCTTGTTCTTTTTCATCATAGACATGTAATATAATGGTAATTACTAACCATGTAACAGAGTTAATATTAGTCTGTCTTGAAATCTCCTCTCCCGGAGAAATTAGTCCCAAACTTTCCAATTTAGCAGCAAGGATTCTTTTTCCTTTTCAATTCTAGCTATCTCTCTGTGCATTCCCTCCCTCAATACCATCTCTCCTCCTCACTCTGATACTCCTGTTCTTATCTCCTAATGCTGCAGTTCACCCATAAAATCTATTCTATTCCTCCCCTTTCAAGGACATCCATATGTCTTCTACCTTAGTCCTCTGTACTGGTGGTTCCCAACCTGTGGGTCACAACCCTTTTGGCAAACCTCTGTCTTAAAAAAATGTTTGCATTATGATTCATAACAGTAGCAAAATTATAGTTATGAAGTAACAACAAAGATAAATTAATGGTTGAGGGTCACCACAACAAGAAGAGCTGTATTAAAGGTCACAGTGTTTAGGACTATTGGGAACCACTGTTCTGTGCCTTTCCTCTTTAGGTCTATGTACTGTAGCCTGCTTATCATTTACTTAACAGCTAATAGTCACATATAAGAAAATATATACAATACTTATCTTTCTGGGTTTGTGTTACCTCACTCAGAATGGTTTCTTTTTCTTTTACTTTGTTTTTGTTTCTTAGTTTCTTTTTCTAATTATGTCAATTTGCCTGTGAACTTCGTGATGTTATTTTATTTAACTGATGAGTAATACCTCATTGTGTAAATTTACCACATTTTCTTTATCGATTCTATTGAGGGGCATCTAAGCTGTTTCCAGTTTCTGGCTATGATGAATAGAAAGCTATGAACATGGCTGAGCAAGTATCCCTGTGGTAGGATGTAGTGTTCTTTGGGTTTATGCCCAAGGGTGGTATAGGTGGATCTTGAGGGGGATAGATCCCATCTTTCCGAGGAGCCACCACACGGATTTCTATAGTTGCTGTACATAGTTTGTTCTTCTACCAGCAATGGAGGAGTGTTCCCATAGCTCCACATTAAGGGTAAAAACAAAAACAAAAACAAAAAACGAAAAAACCCACCATTCTTTGTCAAAGAATATATCACAAGAATAGTCTCTAGTCCAGTTGTTAACACTGGTGCCCTCTGAAACTTTGTGAGCTGGGTCTCCATAGTCCATATTGTTCTCAGCACTATTGCCTTCCAAGTTCATACTAGGATGATCTGTTAACCCACAGCATTCAATTATACAGCATCCAACTGATTTTCTAGTCTAAAATACCAAAGTGTTCCCCATTTTATTAAAAACAGCACTGTAGGCCCATTCCAGCTCCTGGCACCAACTCGTGCTTAGTTATTTTTCTATTTATTACTGCGAAGATACACCATGAATACGGCAACTTATAGAAAAAAGAGTTTATTTAAGGCTTACAATTTCAGAGGGATGGTTTGAATCCACGTCCTTCATGGCAATGAGCATGACAGAAGGTAGGCAAACCTGGAGCTAGAGTAGTGTCTGAGAGAGCTTACATCTCAGTCCTCAGGCATGATAGAAGAGAGAGAGGGGGGAAAGGGTGACAGCTAACTGGGGAGTGGTGTGGACTTTTGAAAAGCGCATCCCCTGTAATATACCTCCTTAAACAAGGCCACACCTCCTAATCCTTCTCAAACATTTCCACCAGTTGGGGACCAAGAACTGAAACATAGGAACCTATGGGGGCCATTCTCATTCAAATACTATCCAGAATAATAGTTGTAAGTTTTCTTTTGGAAACACAACAGGGCAACTGCACAAATGAACTCTAAGAGACTATAACAACACGTACAGAACCTGCACAAGCTCAAGCTAGACTGAAATCCCAGGATGAAGGAGTGAAAGTGGGCACAAAGTTCCACCCCTAGCCAAGAAGTTCTTTGCAAATGATAGCTGCTAGGAGACGGAAAGCCAGTTTTCCTCAATGGAGTGACACTAGCTATAGCAACCATACTCAAGGGCATCCTCATACTCGGGAGCAGTTGGCCAGCACAAATTGGATGTTAGACTCTAGGTTTTTCAGTAGCTTTTTTGGCTTTTGTTCTTTTTTTTCCCCCCAGAGAGGAAGAGCTGGGTGTGGTGGCGCAAGCCTGTAATGCTATCACTCTGGGAGGCAGGTAGATCTCTATGAGGCCAGCCTGGTCTCCAAAGTGAGTCCAGGACAGCCAAGGCTACACACACACACACAGACCCTGTCTTGATAAACAAACAAAAACAAAACCCAACCAACTAAAAAATAGAGAGAGAGAGAAAGAGAGAGAGATAAAGAGAGAGAGAGGAAGAGAGAGAGAGATCATGAAGGGCATAAGGAAGGATTTAGCAAGAGTTGGGGACTGGGAGATAATATGATGAAATATTCTGTATAAAATTTTCAAAGAATACAAATTAAATGCAGAATCCCTATGGCTCTGTCAGACTTCCCAGGCTACACAATTCAAAATTGGTGATATCCAAGTTTCCTTCTCTACCTGATTGGACCTGCCAAGAGAAGGCCTTCGGTTCTCCTCTTCCTCCTCTTTCTCCCCTTCTTCTTCTTCCTCCTCCTCTTCTTTAGAAAGGGTCTCACATAGTCCAGGGTGGCTTCGAAGTCACAAACTAGCTGAGGATGACCTTGAAATTTTGCTCCTTCTTCCTCTATCTTCCAAGTGCTGGAATGACCAGCCCGAACCACCATGCCTGGCGTATGTTATATTTAAAAAATGATGCCAGGCATACACAGATCTGATAGGAAAGAGTTTTATTTGATAAAGGTGGAGAGAGAGAGGGAGGGAGGGAGGGAGGCAAAGAAAGAGAGAGAGAGAGAGACCCCACACATGGTGAGGGGTCCCCAGGAAAGAAAGCAAGTTGAGAGGATGACATAAACTCCAATTTGTCTCCATTTTAGGAGCATGCTTGACTTTAAAAGAAAAGTCATTAGTCCCAGAAACTAGGCCATAGATCGCCAGCTCCAGAGACAGACCAAGAAACAGCCTGGAGATAACCACAAGAATGGGAAGATATCTCATCTCAGGTTGGGGCATCTGTGCTGGGCAGCCTTATCGCATCCTGTAGTTAAATATCCATGGCGCAGGAATGCAGCCCACTGACCACCTGGACGCAAGCCAGTCAGGAGTTGACCCTTGTACTTCTCCGGCACCCACCAATGAGGTTTTAGATTACCTAACCCTTGCTAGAATTCCCCTAGTTTCCTATGAAGAGGCCTGTGTGCTTTTGTCTGGTGTCTGTTGCCTTTTTATTTTTTTTTAATTTTAATTTTTGTAATAAGTGATCCCACCCTTGGATGCAGGTTTCTTGCTTTCTCGAAATAAACACTCTTGCCAATTGCATATGTGTGTGGTGGTCTTCAGACGTAACAGAGGTAGAGAGAGCACAAGAGAGGAGAGAGAGGGAAGTAAGAGGCAGGGGTCTTTTTATTCTGGGCCCCTAGTAGTGGTGGCCAGTGATGACATCACAGGGGGCTAAGCAACCTAGGAGTGGGCTAGTATGGCGGCGACTTGACTTGTGAACTAACATTCCTACCTTTTCCTATAATTATAAAAAGGGGAAGAGGTAGAGAGGTGTGGCGAGGTGTGAATGAGGACATTGGACTGTTTCTCATGCAAGGCAAGTTATTACATATAAATGTAGGTTTATTGGTGGCAACTCTTGGCTGCATGCAAGGGGGAGAGAGAGAGAGAGAGAGAGAGAGAGAGAGAGAGAGAGAGAGAGAGAGAGAGAGAGAGAAAGTAAAAGCACCAAAATGTCTGGATTACATGGTGAGGAGGAGGGGAAACCCCTGCCCTGGAAAGCTTAGGGTAGAGGGCAGGGTTTGCCAGCCATGCACTGCAGCAGATAGGGACTGAGGTATGCTGGGAGAACCTGGAGCTATTTGTGTCAGGCCCATTAACTTACCGTTCCAGCCTTTTGTTGCTAATAAGTGAATAAGGGGTGAAGAAATCAATCATCTTTAGCTACTTCCTGCTGACACTCAAACATGGGAACCTCCATTTACTTGACCACTGACAGTAATTAAAAAGGTCTCATTTTGGATCTGTCATCTAAGGGATACTTAGATAAGGCCAACTTAGGTTGCAGAGGTATGTAAGCTTAGAGGCCCTTAAAGTGGGTGCTAGGTATAGAAATCTGACATTCTCCAGAAGACATACCAGAGGAGAATCTGGAGGGACAGGCGAATGGACTATTCCCATGGGGAGAATCGAGTCAGTGACCCTTCAAGGCATCCCAAGAACAAGGTTTGGCTCAAGGAGATTGGTGCAATCTGTTCCAGCAACTCATCAGTGCTGGTCAGAGACCAAGGGCACAGTTACCCAGACAGACATGGTTTACCTGGTACCAGGATTTTCAGCAGCTGCTGAAACTGTGCTGGAAAGGATCTCACCTAAGTGGAAGGTCTTAACACTACGTCAGCGAGAAGGAACAACTGTAGATGTGAAGACCATGGTTGGGGATAACTCCACTCCACCGTGAACCAGAGAGGTGCCGGCAGTCTCTCGTACAAAGGGAAGTGTTTATGCCAACCAGAACGGAAGGCTCACCAATCAGCCAGTGTTGAGTGCAGGAGGGTAGCAATCTAGTAGTTGGGGGAGGAATCTTCTCTCTATCTAGAAGAGTGGATGTATATAAATCTGGCACAATGAGAAACAACTTTTAAGTCTATACTTAAAAGATATACCAAAGAAAATTTAAAATCTTGAGCTTGGAATCATGATAGTAGATTGTATAGTGGAATGTTTTTTTTTTATTAGAGTCAGATTAATAAATCAGAGTTCTAGTGATAAATGTTAAAGCTCTGGACAGTTAATACAATATTAGCATAGTAACAGGAAAAATATGATGCATTTTTGTCTATTTAGGATACCTTAAATTGCCTTAGACCTTCCAACCTTCATAACTTGCATTTACCAACCTTAAAACACCTTCTTAGACCCTCAAACATTCATAACTTTTATTTACCAACCTTAAAACATCTTCTTAGACCCTCAAACACTTTTTAGCTTTCCTTCATATAACTTGCATTTGCCAATTTTAAAAACACTTTCTTAGACCCTTAAACATTTTCTTAGATCTTCATAACTTCAACTTCTGTATTCTTAGACCTTGTGTTCAATTATATACCATGAGACATAGGTGAGACTGCCGGGAATAGTGACTGTAAAGTAAGTTCTTTTAGCTAAAGGAAGAGTAAAAAGTTATATTTGAAACCTGTTTTTTGAATTTGGTAATAAGGTCGTCTGTCTAGACTTGCAGCTCTAGGAGTGAGGCTTAAGGCCTTGTCTCCTGCATACGGAGAGGACTGAGAAAACATCTGAAGTCTCCCATGACAGAAGTTGGCAATGTAACCACAGGATCCAAGTGTGAGGTTAAAACAGACCTGCAGGGTTACCCTGGGCTCAGTGAGGGTGGGGGAGGTCACTGAATCTAGGAGCCATCTGTCCCCCGCTAGGCTAAGGAGCTTGAAGTCTGGAAGTGTTTACCGTGCTTGTGCTGGTTGAGCCTCCATGGCTGGGCACAGAGGACAAGCCTGCATGGGAGCATTTTGACTTCCACAGACCAGTCTGCCAAAAGGCAGGGCATGGCTTGTTGAGGCCCCGGTGGGGCCAGTGTTCTTCCTGGCTGCGTTTGAAACAGGTCCCTTGCAGAGTTGACTTAGGCTGGACCCCTTCTGGATGGGGCATTGCAGGCCTCTTGTTTCCTCTGCAGGAATTCTGATAGCCGGAGAGCAGCAGCCTGGGGCATAGTTTTCTGCTGTAGCTGAGCCTGTCGGGAAAAGCCCCTCTCAGGCTTTAAAGACTTTAAAAATGGTTTTGCCAACTCCCGTATGGGGGTTCAGGGACCATCCTCAGCTTTTTAGTTAAGATGGCAGTGAAACTATGTCTGCATCTGTAGGACTACAATAAATATATTTTTGGACACATTAAAGGACTTGATTGTTTACAACATGATGATTATTAATTTGCATATGTTAATCATCAATTAAAGACTAGATTTTAGGTTCTGTCCCTGTTAAATTGGAGCCTTAAAAGTCATAGGCATTGTCCATAAAGAGAGTATAACGGTTTTCTGTATGACTTAGTTTATAAAAAGTCCATAGATTATAAAAGTATAAGGCTACAATTTAGAAAACAAGACTAAACATATTTATAAGGTAGTGATTTTCAAACGTTTTGAGAGTGAGATAGGACACAATGGCCAAGTTTTAACACGGTAAACAAATGAATGTCTCTAAAATTAATATAGTATATAGTGTAAGGGCATCTAGACAAAAACTTCTATCCAGTAACCCCGAGTTATGAGCTTTAAAACTGACAACATTGTAGAACAGTATAAAGCAACTGTAAAATTACATTTGAATTTGTTATACCAAATCCATTGGCCAGAAAACCTAGTGTTGAACGCAGATCAACAGGGAGCTGGTGGCGGGAGAAGCAGAATTTATTCATGCGTCCAAGAACTATGTATATATGTAGTTAAGATATTTTGTTAATCTGAATAGACTTTTATAACCTTGAAATTTTAGCATGATATAAAATTATTTTGAACCAGGGTTGAATCATATATACAGCAGGTTGTAAAACAAAACTTAAAATTTATATAAAAATCCATACCAATTTAAAATGAGACTTGTTACTTTGTTAGTCTAAAAGGAGATAACACAATAAACAGAGAGTGAATTGTGACTAAGCAGTCTTATAAATGTTCCTTTATAATATGTGGTCATCTTAAGATGGTGTAGTCACATGGTCTAAATGAGAGTTTGAACTTATGTTTTAAACGTCATGCCCAATGGTAAATTATAAATCTTTAGATAAGTTTACAGTGTAATCTTAAGTTGTTGTTTTTTTTTTTTGAGAGTAGGGAAAGAAATGAGAGAGGATATTTTATTTTTAAGAGTTGGAAAGCATAATTTTAGAAATAATAATTAAATCCAACAGCATGGGAGAACATACAGAGACAGACAGGACTTTGGGAAAAGAGACCCAGGAAATCACAGAAAAGGTAGGAAAGGGAGAGACTGCGGCTTTGCAGCCCTGAAAACAGTGGGGTAGAAAGTGGTGGTGAAAGCAGCGGCAAAACCCCAAATTAACACGGCGTTTCTCCACGTGTTGTGCACAGCCTCCGTGGTGTGGCGGGACGGGAGGGGCTGCCTGCGGGAAATTTAAAAAACGATGGATCGTGAAAGGCCAGAGCAGAGTACAGTGGCTGTAGCTAGAAAGCACAAGTCCTAGACCAAGCCAATAAGCTGGTGATGGGGGTGGTGGCGGCGGGGGAGGGAGTAGCCCAGCTTCTGAGCGTGCAGCCTTGGGTCCCAGTGCATAGAGCACTTGGCGGTGACGGTACCAATGGTGGAGGGGCAGGTGCGCACAGCTGCAGCAGAGGCAGGCAGGCTATCCGGAAAGTCAGAGCAGATGAGGAAAAGTGCAGATCGCGGTAACAGGAGTGAAGAGCAAGTGCTGTGGGCAGGCAGGAAAGAGAATGGGGTCCCAGAGTGAGGCGATGGTCTTCAGCACCGATGTTATGATATATTTAAAAAAATGATGCCACACATACACAGATCTGATAGGAAAGTTTTGTTCGATGGAGGTGGAGAGAGAGAGGGAAAGAAAGCGAGGCAGAGAGAGTGTAAGAGAGGGGGAAGGGGGGAAAGAGGCAGGGGCCCTTTTATCCTGGGCCCCTGGCAGTGGAGACCAACGATGATATCACAGGTAGCTAAGCAACCTTCAAGTGGGCTAGTGCACCGACTTGCAAACTAATAGTGTTTGAAGGGACCCAAGACTTTGTGCACACTTTCTACCTCAGCCCTGGCCTCCAGTCTGCCTGAAATTTCATTAACCAGGGAAGACTGAATTCAGCCTGTAAGAAGGGACCCTCAGAGTCAAACATCCAGAGGAATTCGGTCCCAGGCCTTTGACCCCTTTTCACCTCCCCACCCTAAACCATTCATCCATCACTCTTCCAGAATCACTCGTGCTTCCATTCATTCCCAAGAGTTATTTGAACCTCAGCCCTCTGACCTTCTGTTTTTGAGTCCCATTCCTTGTTTAGCTGCTGTGCTTCTGCACAAAAATACACCTGGGTGCCGTCTCTCCCGCTAGCCTGCCTATTTTCTATTGCTTGTAGTAAAACCCTCGGAATTTCAGAGGAAAACGGGACATTCCAAAAGGCTCCAATTAACACTGAGCAAGATATTTAATGAGCCACCCCCCCGCCCCCGCCAGTGAATGGGTCTGAAAGATCCCTGCTTCCATGGAATGCCAATGCTTACAATTATTCTCAGAACTTGCCAGGCACTTAATCCCGCTGTAAGGAGCACTGCTATTAATTATGGCTCCCTCCCACCCCCCCCCCCCAGCATTTCTTAGA
>CM053766.1:122727453-122801041 GCA_028658305.1 Pachyuromys duprasi
GATGATATTTGGGGCACACACAGTGGGTTTGGGTTTGTGTGCATCCGCTGTATGCAGGGCTGTCTGAAATGGTCCCTGAGGCCTTCTCTGTGTGGCCCGGGGACAGACACCCGAACTGTGGTTTTTGCTGGCGGATGTGTGCAGCTTTCGCCCTCAGTGTGCGGTCTGGTCAAGATGGTCCCAGGATCCTCTCAGCTGTGGGTTGAGACAGAACTCGGGTTCCTCCCAGATCCGCCAGCGGGCTCACACACTGACTGAGTTTTTGCTGGCGGAAGCGTTCGGAGGCGCCCCTGCAGTGTGCGGACTGGTCAAAACGGTCCCCCAATCCACTCAGTCTGTGGTGGTTCCGGCGATCGGTTCGCGCCCGCCACACACCCGTGGGTTGAGGCAGAACTCGGGTTCCTCCCAGACCCGCCGGCGGACTCACACACTGACCGAGTTGTGCTCTGCAGCGTGCGGACTGGTCAAAACGGTCCCCCAATCCACTCAGTCTGTGGTGGTTCCGATGATCGGTCTGAGCCTGCAGCACACCCGCGGGTCGAAGCAGAACCCGGGTGCAGTGTGCGCTCGCAGGGTGCAGTTCAGTGAAAATGGCACCCAGTCCCTCCTGAGTCTGCCCGCGAGACTGTGTGATCCAGTCTATAATCGAGGGTGCGGGCACCCAGCACAGCCGCTCGTCCAGATCAGAGCTGTGCGCCGCTGGTCACAGGGAAATTTCTCCAGGTAATAACTGGGTGTCCCCAGGGTTTTCCCACTTGATTTTCTCACCATAGGAGTTCCGCTCACCTGACACTCACAATGCTGGCGTTTTAGGTCCCAGAGTTCAGTCTCCTGGTCGCTGCGTCGTTTCTGCTCTCCTACTCCTCAGACACGGTGTTCTCTCGTGGCAGCCATCTTGGATCTCCCTGTCACAATTTTTAAGAGTTCTGTTTGATGACTTCCCGTCTAGGCTGCTACCTTTTTTGGGTTGGGGCTGGGATATCGGTTGTCACAGAAGGCTTCTATGATTCTCTTTCTCAACTGCCAATATTCTTAACCACTGGGCCACCTCCCCAGTCCCTCCGAAAGAGCTTAACTTGAAATCATTGCCTGTGTCAGTTAATCTTTATTGTCGGTTCGACTAAATTTAGACTCACCTTGGAGACATAGGTTAGGTAGAGGCCGTGAGGACATTTCCAGCGAGGTTTGATGGAGGATGAGGACCTACCCTGTTTTCCCACCATGACGGATGGTGTTCATTTTTAAATCGTGGGCCAATCAAATCTCTCTTCTGTTCAGTTGCATCTGTCAGGCATTTTGTCAACGAGAGAGCTCAAGGATGCTCAGGAGGCTGCATCAGCTCATGGGCCCTTTGAACACGCTGAGAAGCTGGGTTGCCTCCTCCCCCATTTCAGACCCAGCCTTGTTGTGTCATCCAAGGCCCCTTGTCTGGGGATGTGCTGGTCCCAGTAACTCTGTCATGGGGGAGGGGGAGAGAGCAGCAAAACAGTCCAAGAATAAAACACTGTGCTCTGAGAACAGCTGAGAAAGAAGGCAAATCATTTCTGACAGAGGTTACTATGGCCTGTCCGTAATGTAAAAGTGCCTGTGATGGAAAACAAACGAGGAGAGGGACGTTCAACCATGGAATAGTCAACCATGTTGGGAAGGAAGTCCAGCCGTGAGATGTCCAGCCACGGCGAGAGTGCTCAGGTGAGAACTCCAGCTGGCAGCCTCAGCTTCCTCGGTGAGTTTCTGCTGGATATGGTGAGCACCTGACTTGATTTTTTTTTATTTGTCTGTCCATGTATCAATCTCTATCAATCATCTACCGTCTATGTATGTATGTATGTATGTATGTATGTATGTATGTATGTATATATGTATGTATGTATCTATAGCCTGTCAATGTATCTATATCAGTCAAAATCTATCACCTATGTATCATCTATATATTTATATATCATCTATCTATCTAGCTATCTATCATCTACCTATCATTTGCTACTTATGTTTTTTTTTTGTTTTTTGTTTTTTTTTGTTTTTTTACTTTTGCTTGCTATTCACTTAGTAAGCTCATTCATTCAAGTATGGCTATCACAGGTCATTCTGCAGACTATACAGAGCACATGGTAAGCCCAAAAGCTCACAGTAGAGGCCAAGATGCTCTTTAAAATATCACCTTGAAAGCCATGCACCATTGGCCTGTTAACTGCTGTTCAGTGCTGGGGCTGTACAAAGGTGTGGATTCCAGGAGGTAAGGATTATTGGGGACCTCTTTAGAGGCTGGCTAACACCTGACCGCTGTTCATTCCACCACAGAAGCACTGGTAACCAATAACAATACATACTTCCCCAGGCGCTAAAAGCAAGGCCACCCCCACCACCTTCACACAGTCTTACAATAACACAGAAGCCATTTATCAGTTTTCGGCGTTTAGAGGCAAGCTGCAGCGAAAGTGTGAAAGACTTAGACTGTGAGTTCAGAAGGGATTATAAAAACTGTTCAGCACAAAAGCTGAGGGACTTTTGACATGTTGTGAAGTGGATGGGATGGAAATAGAGAAAGCAGAGCACAAGTTAACAGGTATTTTCCAAAAGCAGAGGTCAACTGATGTTGTGGGCAGCTGAGCTGATGGTGGGCACACCTGTGGTACAGGCACTGTAGACGTCAGGAGGTCAGGGTCCTGAGTTAGAGGCCAGCCTGGAAAACATAGCTGATCTGAGGGCAGCTTGGGCAGCATAACCAAAACAAACAGGACAAAATATCTGCAGCAGCAAGAAAAATGCCATGAAGTTCTAGAATAGTCCCACAAGTACTGAGCCGTTCTTACGAGGAACTGAATCAGACAGCAACTCTACCAAAAATCATGCACTGTTCCCTTCCCTCTGTGTTCCAGTTTAGGTGTAGATGTGCTGGCTTCTGGATCCTATGGAAATATTTCCTGAATGCCTGGGGCCCAGGTCAGAGGGCACATGACTCAGAGGGGCCCAGAAGGAAAGCTACAGAGTGTCAGCTCTGGACACAGGAAGTAAGACAATCTCTTCTGTCTTGGGCCATAGAAGTGCTCAGCTCTGTCACGAAGCCCATACTATCATAGCACCTACCCGTTTTAACTTTTAACCCACCCAGCCATGTTGGAAAGGGAGTCCAGCCATGGTGAGAATGCTCAGGTGAGAACTCCAGCTGGTAGCCTCAGCTTCCTTAGTGGGTTTCTGCTGGATATGGTGAGCACCTGACTTGGTGTTTCTGTCTGTCTGTCTATGTATCTATCTCTATCAATCAATAATCTATCATCTATCTCTGTAAATGGGTACTGGTTATAGAACTAATATCTTTCCAGGCTTTTCATTTTTACATTTAATTATACAGATGTATGCATACTTTAAAATTAAGTGACTGATTCCCTCTTTTAATTTTATTTCAGAACAATGGCTTCTTAGAGGTCCCCATGGTACCTATGGTGGGGGAGGGTATAGACGAATCCAAATACCATCAAAATATGTGACAGTACCTGCCATCTGTGCAAAACATGGTCCCATCTTTAGAAGATGCTGAAAACTGGCTTTCATCATCCATCTCCTACTCCCTTCATCTACCTAACAAGATGGGTTGCACCAGGGGCTGTCTTAGGTTTGGGGGACATTGCTGTGATGGAGCTTCCTACTCGGGGAAGTAAAGTTCATCAAAAAGATGGGTGACACCTTGACCAACCTCTTCAGAGCAGGGGTTCCAAGGCCAGGCCAGGTAGATATCTCTCAGACAGTGAATCAAGCAAAAAACTGCAATACACAAGGTGGCTGATCATGACAGAAGCTATGGAAAGGAAAGAGGAGACAAGAGGGACTGCAAGTGGCAAGGATGAGAGGAGAGTTGGACGTTGTCATAGAATACCCTGACCAAAAGCACTGTGGGGAAGAAAGGCTTTATTTGGCTTACAATTCCAGGCCGCAGAGTCCATCTTTGAGGGGAAGTAGAGGCAGGAACTCAAGTATAGTCAGATCACATACACAATCAAGAGCAGAGGGGAGTGCGTAAATCCCCACTTGGTTCTTATCTTTCTCTCAGCTGGCTGGCCCTCTCTTGTACAATTCACGACCTTAAACCAAGGAATGGCGCTGCCTACGTTTGATGGAGGCTATGATGCACCATTCTGTTTTGGTGCTGGCTTCAGCACTATGGCCACGGACAGCTCTGTGCATACACAGGGTGTCTGTTTTAAAGCAGTGTTTCTGAGTCGAAACCAAGAGTCATCAACTAGAACGACTGTCACAGAAAAGAACAGTGACTAGTGTTGGCCAGGGTGTGGAGGAGCAGGACCCTCATCGTGATGGCTACTTTTAAATTTCAACTTGGTGCAACTTCGAGTCCGCCTGATCTCCGTGGAGAAAAAAGGCTGAGCTATTGAGAACTGACAAGGGGGCATGCTTCATTTCACATCAGCCAAACAAAACATCCATTTCTGGACTGGGAAGATGGCTCAGTTGGTAAAGACTGTGCAAGCATGAGGACCCAAGTTTGAACCCCAGAACCCAAATAAAGCCAGGCGCTTAGCATTATGTCTGTAACCCCAACTCCTATGGGGAGGTGGGAGGTGGTAACAGGAGCATATCTGGAAGGTTAAGGGCCAGCTAGCCTGGTCTAAGCAACGGCAAACAACAGACTATCTCAAGTGAGGGAGAAAGCAAGATCCAAAATCCCAGGTTGTTGTCTGACTTCTGCATGCTGTGGTGTGCACGAGTATGTGCACACATGTATACGCACACACACATTCACTCACATGCACACATACACACAGGAAGAGCCATTTTAAGTTTTTTTTTCCTGCTACCCTAAATGGCACTTAGACTTCCATGTCAAACATTTTCTGTGCAGATGCGGGAGTTGAAGCTTGCACACAGCCCATGTGTGAACCATCAGAGACAGAAGCCTGAGGCCAGCCCACAGGTGAAACCTCACGTGGCTGGAGGGTACCTGCTGCAGCAGAGCACAGCTCTGGGATCATGCAGGCCTGGGTTAAAGTTCTGCCTTCCCGTTTGCTTTCCACTATTTCCAAGCCTCGGTTTCTGCCCTGGGAACAGTGCTACTTATCTTGGGGGCTTGAGCGGACTGGAGACAATGATTAAAGCACAGCTCGAACAACTCTGGTACTAGGCTGATAGTGATCAGGACTCATATGAAATACAAAGTCACAGTGACCTGTGGACCGGATGTGTTCAACCTTGGGCTGGGACTGCTTTGGAATTTGGTATAAAGCAAGAGCTAGCAGAAGTGAACCCCACCTTCTTCATTTCCTAAGAAGTTTTTAATGAAAGAGAATACCCTAGCCTGTACTACTGTGAGGTCTGTGGAATTTGGTGCAGGGTAAATAGATTCTTTGCAGAACAACATTGAAACCCTCTTAACACTGAAGTGGTACAACACAGTCCATTTTGTCTCCCAGGCAACCAACAAACTAGGTTCCATCCCAGGTTGAAAACAATCTAAATGTTCTTCAGGGAAGGCTTGAACTTGATGCACATATGCCAAGGGTTACATTTCTCAGCTCCGGCTGCAAATCCGGTGTGGACTGATTCAGAAGGGCTCTGCAGTCAGGGTTCAAACACCATTATAGAGTATCTTATCCTCTACTTCATTTCCAGGCTGGGTACAAGGCCACCGTGAATCTGAGCTCTGTAGGTACCCCTCAGGTGTGCCAGTGGGAGACCTTGAGTTTGTCTGTCTTCGGTACTTTGCCAGTTGAAGCTGGGCCTCTGGCTGTGACTCTGGGATTGGCTCCTTCTCTGTGTTGACTGCTTTCAGAGGGCTCCTCATGTGGTGTGGGGAGACTAAGCATTGCTGCCCTTTGGCTCTGGATGTTTTTCACTCGCTTGACATCCTCTGAGACTCCCGTCACTCTCTCTTCTGGTCCCCAGCTCCTGAGTCACACCGGACCCTGTTATGTCGATTCTCATGTCTCTCCCCCAGGCCCCTTGAAGTCTCATCTAATGCCACCAATCTCACTTCATTCCTGTTACCACAATGAAATACTCAGACGAAAGCGCCTTAGGGGGAGAAGGGATAATTTTAGCTCCCGCCCGTCGTAGCTAAGATCTGAAGGCAGCAGGGACTTGAAGCAGCTGGTCACACTCACAGCCAGGGGCAGGGACAGCATGGCTGCCTTTCTGGCTGCCAGTGCCCCCCTGCTCCATCTTTATCCACTTTAGCCCATGAGAGGGCACTGCTCGCCTTCAGGGTGGAGCTTCCCACTTCAATCAAACCAACTGAGAGAATTTCTCATGGGCTTGTGGGCAGGCCAACCTGATCTAGACAATTTCTCTGTGATTTTAGATTGTATCAAGTTGACAAGCCAAACTAACCATCGCACCGCCCGAGGCTCAAGGCTCACTGTCATGTGTGGCAGTCTGGGCCACCATGCTTACGGCACCATAAGAGGCTAGGGGACCTTGATGGCATGCCAACCAGCCCTCCCGTGAAGCCTCCCACCAGAGGCGGTCTCAATCTTTCCCCAGCTCCCGACACTGGTGTGAACGTATCTCTGGAGCACAAACTGGGCTCAGAGTTCTGTTCACCTAAATGCTTCCATGTTACACACGGAGCCAACAAAGAGCCTGCGTCCAGGCCTTCTACTTCGACAAACACACTTCTATGATGACCTAGGGGTTTTGAATTTAAAGTTTGTTATGGTTCAAATGAACGCTTAGTCCCCACCTGGCGGTGCTGTTTGGGAGGCTGCAGAACCTTTAAGGGGTGGAGGCTAGCTGGAGGAAGTGGGAGGGATACCAGGAGTTGAGGGTTACGGGCTGCCTGTTTTCTAGCCTGAGTTTGCTTTACCTCCTGGTTGGTGCCAGTCAACAAGCCACTGCCTTCTGCCACTTCAGACTAAGCCAATCTAGCTGCCATGACCCCTGACCATGATGGATGGCACCCTCTCAAGCCAGAGCCAGAATAAACCTTTCTTCTTAAAGTAACTTGTCACAACAGTGAGGAAAGTAGGTAATGCAGAGTTCCTCTACTCCAGCAGCGTGGAGAGAGCTGGCCTCTGCACCTTGCCTTCCTCCCCAAGGGGGAGGACATTATACATCTTCAGCAAGCTTCTATGTCCACGTGTGACAACCCCGAGGCAAGGAGGAAGTTGCCGCGTTGTTTGGAGGCAGGTGTGGGTTATTTGGCAGGAAATTCTGTGTGGGGCACGTAGACTGCCAACTGGGGAAACCAGCATGGAGCTAGAGTGAGGTTGAGATGTGCCCAAACCCCCCAAAATCTCAATCTTGATACTGGCTGGAGTAAGGATTTCTCCCTTCCTGTTCTATGCTTGGATGCCCTGTGCACATGATCTTGACTACTACCTCTGCGATTCTCAAGGTAGTCACATAGCCTAGCACCTGGGATTCCTCTCCATGCAAATAAAGGATCCCCACAGCCTGAGATCATCTCAGCCACAGCCAATGATATTCACCCATCCTGAGAATCCCTTCCCATTCCCCAAGGTTCATATAGTCCTTGTTCACTCCAAATAAAATGCACAACCTGTTTTTATTGAATGTCACTGCAAGAGCTTGGAGCCAAAAGGCTGTAACACTTGAAGGGATATTTTGGAGAAAGATTTCTACCTCTAGGTACTCACCAGGGCACTGGGACCCTTAGACCCTCCCTGCCAAGCTTCATTCCTTTGGGTCTGGTAGCCAGATGCTCCGACAGTTCTGTACTCAAGGAACAGGAAGGACATCTAGGAGCAGGGGTAAAAACACAACAGTTAGCTTCAGATACACCAGGATCATGTGGAAGTCCATGGAGAGTTGACTCAAGTCCAAAGTCCAGTTACCCTGAGCACCATGGTCTTGGTTGTCATGTGAGATGATGTGTTAGAATAGCCCTGGCCTGGGCATTGGCTAGGGTGGGTTCTCAGAGCTCCGATTTCTCTGCTAAGGCCTCTATTCATGGCTTCCTTTTATTGAATTTCTCTTTGACATTTTATCAGAAGAAAACGTCCAATGCATTGCAAACATTAAAAAAAATTATCCCCAAGGGCACCCTAAGTGCTGCATGCTTCCTGGCCTATAAATAATAGGTCATCTTCAAGCGGAAGGCTCCGGGAACCACAATCTGAACTGTACTTTCACATTCTTGAACAGGACCTTCTCGTGCCTGCGTGCAGTTGGTCTTTCCTTGGATGCTCTGCCCAGCAGCAGAGAGTGGGACCCCATAGAGGGAGCCTGATATTTCCCATTGCAATGTCCTCCCTTCTTGTCCTGCTTGAGAGGGGCGGAAGAGCAAGGTGTGACATGCTGTGTTGGACTCCAGACTCTACGGTGGGGGTAGGGGGAGGGCTCAGGTCTACTAACAAGGCAATTTAAAGAGAAAATTCAAAGAAGTCTCGGCGAGAATGAAGTCCTGGGTGTAAAGCAGCTTCACAGAGACACCTGGAAAACTCTGTGAAGTGTACATGATCTCTGCAGGGCTTGATTCCAACACACACACACACACACACTCACACACACGGGGTGGGGGAAGAGAGAGACCATCATGTTCCTCTCTTAATTCTTTTTTAAAAACTCATTTAAGTGTATGGATATTTTGTCTGCATGTATGTCTAAGCACCGCTTGTGTGCCTGGTGCCTCTGTTGAGGCCTGAATAGGGCATCAGATGTCCTGGACCTGGAGTTATAGATGGTTATGAGCCACTATATGGGTGCTGAGAATCCAGCTCAGGTCCCCTGGGAGAGCAGGCAGTGCTCTTAACCACTGAGCATCCCTCTGGCCTGGTCCTATGTTTCTTCAGTCTAGCATGGTTTGGTTGAGGAAGGGTCTCACTCTGTAGTTCACACTGGCTTGGAATTCATTATGTTGTCCAACCTGGTTCCAACTCTCAACAGTTTTCCTGCCTCAACCTTCCAAGCGCTGGGGTCACAGCTGTCAGTCACCAGGCCTGGCTCGATGGAGCCCTGTTAATGACGGAGAAAGTGCGCCCTCAGGGGCTCCTAGCCTCGTTTTCTCTGTGTTCCACACACTTTCATTTCAAATGTTAGAAACCCCAGTTGCTGGAGGCTGGCATTATTTCGCATTCTTCGTCGGTGGGATCTTGCCTCAGATGGAGCATGTTTGTTACCAACGTGTCCTCCTGGAAAATTACACATGGCAGTTTCCTCAGCATGGGAGCTAGGGCCTCCCCCTAGCCCCATGGGTGTCTGAATTGCCTTGTGGAGATGTGCTGGGTCCTCTTCCCTCCTCCCCTTTACTTCTCCAGAAACAGAGTCTATCAATGTTATACAGGACAGGATGGCAAGTAGAGTCCGTTATTTCCTTGTTCTGTCTCAAAATCTTTTCAACCCTGAGAATGGGTCATTAGGGTTAAAGAACTCTGTCACACCCTGATAATAATTCTCTGTCAACCTGTCTGGGTTTAGACTGACCTGGTCGACATTTTGGGATGGTGATCACACAGCACTGGAATCACACTGCCCGATGAAATGATCTTTCGCCAAAAAGAACATTTTCCTCCAAAGCCACTTTAGTTGAATTTTTAGTCCCTAAAATGCACAGGCTGCCTCTTGGCTGATACATCCAGGCTCACATTTCTTTCCCTTTGCCCTGCACTTCCACACAGGGTTCTTGTTCCTTCTGAGATGTGCTTGGTACCATGTGTCCAATTGGGAAAGCATGGGGCGTTCTGCTCAGAGTGAAGGGAAATCGGCAGTCAGGGCCTCGTCTCAATTTGCCTTAATGAGACATTGCTGCAGCAAATTGGAAACTCAGAGATAGTATTTCTTCCCTGAAAGTAAATGTGAATGTGAAATGTGAATGGGTTCTGGTCGTGACATTTTCCATTTCCCTAAGAATTTTGATCTTTGCAATTTGTGTTTGTTCTGGGCTGTTCATATGAGGTTGTTCTGGGATTGAAGGGAACTTCAATTCTGATAACATGTTAATGAATAATGAATGGGTGGAGTGGTCAAAAAGCAAGGCAGAATCCCCGTTAACAGAGAGAGGACTTCTGAAGGCCTCAAGCCCCCCATGTGCCTGCCTCTGGGGTCTGTTTGAACAGAGTGTGAATGTATGGGTCAAGTCATTGATTTGTGGCTTGAACCTGAACTGCTTGAGCCAGGAAGCACTTCACGATTATGGGTTTCTGTTTTTAATAAAGAGAAAAATTAATAGTTCCAATTCTGGGAATAACACAGTGGTGTTATTAAAATATTTGGTGGTTTTTATTGAAGGGAAATTAAACTGGTAAATCCCCTATGAGGGTAATTTGGAAAATCTATTAAATGTAAAAGGCATTTGGCCTTGGAGCCTGCAACTCCACTTTCGGGAGCTGTTGCTGGGGACAGAACAGTATTGTTCAAGGTTATGCGTTACAGTATGTTCTCCATGGCATAATTTAAAGATCCCTAAGTATTCACTAATAAGAGCCAAACATGTAGGTACAGATGAAAGGGGCATCAGGAAGTACAAGCCAGCTCATTAAGCAATGACCTCCAGGAGATCGTGGCGAGGGAGAAAAGCCAGGGGGTGGAATGAAGAGTTTGGTACACTGCCTTCTGCACACACACACACACACACACACACACACACAGACACACACAGACACACACACACAGACACACACACACACAGACACACACACACACACGCACACGCACACGCACACTCACACTCCACAGTCTCTGGATGCCTACAGAAGGCTCTCGTAGGAGTGGATAAATCTGGTCAGGGAGCCTGAGAGGCAGCACACCCAACTCCCGTTTGTTCTCTTATTTCTCAATCTTCCTCCTCCTTTTTGTTGTTTTGAAACAGGGTGTTACTCAGTAGCCCAGGCTAACCTGGAACTCACTCTGCAAGTTCAGGCTGGCCTGGACCACAGCACCATCTTTCTGTCTCGGCCTCCCACGTATGGGAATCATGTTGCCTCAGGTTTTACATTTTTAAAAAAGATTATATTAATTTTATCTTATGAGGATTGGTGTTGCCTGAGTGTATGTTCCCCACATGCGGGCAGGTGCCCTTGGAGGTCAGAAGAGGGCATCTGGTCCTCTGGAACTGGGGCTACTGCCAGTTGTGAGCCATCGTGTAAGGGTGCTGGGATTGAACCTGGGTCTCTTGGGAGAGCAGTAGGTGTTCTTAACTCCTCAGTCATCTCTTCAGACTTCAGGGTCATTCCAACTGCCCTAACTCTGGTTTTAGCAGTTTAGCCAGAAATTGGCACTAAGCAGGTTTGTTTTTGTGGAAGGGTCCTTGGTGCACGGTGCTGACTAAACTAATGGCTGAGAGGCTTTGGTCCTGGAGGGACTGCTGAACAACGAATGGGAACAGCTAGAGACCAGGGCATGCCTGTTCTGGCACTGCATGCGATCCCATGTCAAGCCCTGGAAAATTTCACTGTAAAGTAGTTTAAAAGCATAAATCAACTGTCCTGTTGACCCAGGAATGGGGGGGGGGTGTTATTCCATCCTTCTTATCAAAGACAAGACTCCTGGAATCACCCCCTACTCTGCTTCCTCTGGTTCCTTCACATCCCCCATCCACAAATCCTGCTGATTTGACCTTCAGAATATATGGCAATTGACAGGTCTATCCCTCTGGCCCTTCTCTGCACGTGTGGGAGACTCTCCAGTCTGGGACACTTGTGCTGTCTGTGGTATCCTTCTTCTAATATCGCCACATGATCTTCCTCTTCAGCTTTGTGGGACTGCCATTTCTTAGCCCTCTCACTTTCCAACAACATGGATCTCCTCCTCCCCTGTGCCCCCCCCCCAAGTTTTACTACCTTCTGATGTACTTTGGAAATTTGCCTACTTCTTATTGTTACCATCTGTCTTCCCCAAGAAGAAAGAGGGGCTAATGAATGATGCTTCCTTCTTTTAAGGAGCTGGAGCTGGAGTTACAGATGGTTGTGAGCTGCCAGGCATGGGTGCTGGGAACTGACCCACAGTCCTCTGCAAAAGTGGCTAGGGCCCTTAACCTCTGAGCCATCTCTTCAGTCCCATACACTGTTCTATTATTCCCATTTTATAGACGAGGGAACATAGGTCCAGAGTGAGCAAGGAATTTTCTCAGGGTCATTTAGTTAACAACGGGTCAGATCTACCATACAAAATAGGGTCTTCCATTTCCATTGTAGGCTGGAGTACCAGATCCAGGAGGCTCAGCCTAAAGCAGCAAAGTCAAGAAAGATGCCCAAGTGAGGGGTGTCTTTTGTAAGTTGTCCAAGCTGTGTCACCGGTGTTGTTGCAGGCAGACCAAAATTATTGTCCATATCCGTGTGCTACAAAATCACCACGAGATGTGAACATTTCCTGATAGGAATGTTGTTTGTGCCCTTTGTGTGTGCTTACCTGTGCCAGCATGTTTGTGGAGGCTACAGGTTGATGACATACATCCAGACATCTTCCTTAATCACTTCTCCACTTTTTTGTTTTTTGTTGTTGTTGTTTTGAGACAGGTTCTTTCAGTGAGCCTGGGTCTAGCTGTTCCAGCTAGGCTGGTTGGCCATCGAGCCCTTCGGGTCCACCTGTCCGTGCCTTCTCAGTGCTGGCTGGGCTGTAGAGGCACACCACCAAGCTTCACTTTTCTGTGGGTTCTGTGAACCAAACTCAGGCCCTCATGCTTGTGTTGCAAGCTCTTAATCAATCGAGCCATCTCCTGTACTGGATAGCGACAAACTTTAGATGAATATTTTGGTTTCCCAAACTCAACATTTGCTCTGTGTGTGTGTGTTTGGGAGAGAGAGAGAGAGAGAGAGAGAGAGAGAGAGAGAGAGAGAGAGAGAGAGAGAGAGAGAGAGAGAGAGAGAGAGAGAAGTTTTCCATGTAAACCCTTAATGTTGTAATAACCACTCAGACCATTACATTTCTTATACTGTAAATAAGCCCAAATTTTCTTCTTACATCAGACAGTGACACAGGAACTGAGACAAATGATGACCAGTTTCTGGAGCAAAATCGTTCAGCAAATTCCTCACCACAAGTAAGCAATCAGGCAGTCAAAATAGTAAGTTGATAAATAAGTGAAAATCCCCAAGGCTCCCATGAGGTGGGTCCTCTGAAGGGATTAAGTGCTACAGGCTCTGAAGACATCAGCGTGTGTATCTTGTACTTGAGAGGTAATCCACCTACAGGGATTAATACATAATCTAGCAACGAGCTGGATGAAAGTTTTGGGGTTTGGAGTCTGTGGTGGCTGATCTTGGTTATCAACTTGACAAAGCTGGGGAGAAGGACAACTGAGGAATTGTGTCCATCAGATTGACCTGTGGGCATACATGTCTGGGGGGCATTTTCTTGATTGTTAATTAATGTAGGCAGCCCAGCCCGCTGTGGGTGGTGCCATCCCTAGGCAGGTGGTCTTGGAGTGTATGAGAACGTTGGCCCAGAGGAAGCAAGCCAGTAAGCAGCATTCCTCCAAGGTCTCTTGCTTTAGTGCCTGCCCTGACTTCCGGAAATAAACCCTTTCCTTTCCAAGTTGCCTTTGGTTAGAATGTTGTATTACAGCAACAGAAAGCAAACTTTCTGTTTCAAGGGGAGTTATTTTGATTGCTTACTTGTGGTGGAAAGTTTGTTAAATGAGGCTTTCAGAGGACCTTTTCACCACAACCACTCAAAGAGAAGATCTCCACATTTCTGAGGTCTGTGGTTTTGCCATAGGCTGGTAGGGGGAAAGCCAGCTCTAGAAAGAAGGAAATGATTTAAACTGCTTCGGTATTTGTCCCAGTTCTATAGCTGTGATGAAACACCATGACCAAAATCAACTTGACGGGGAAACAATTTATTTGGTGTATACCTTCTTATCACTGTTAATCACGGAAGGAAGTCAGGACAGGAACTGAAGCAGGGCAGGGACCTGGAGGCAGGAGCTGATGCAGAGACCACAGAGGAGAGCTGCTTACTGGCTTGCTCCTCATGGCTTGCTCAGCCTGGTTTCTTATAGCTAAAACTAAGGTCCACCAGCCCAGTGGTGGTCCCACCAGTGATGGGCTAGACCCTCCCCATTAATTAATAATAAGAAAGTTCCCTACAGGGTTGTTTGCCCAACCTTATGGAGGCATTTTCTCAACTGAGGTTCCCTCCTCTCAGGTGACTTTAGCTTGTACCAATTTGACATAAAACCATCCAGGCAAAGACGAAGATGGATCAGATGTTAATGGAATGGTCAGGCAGCCAGATAGCAGACCCCAGCATGGCAGCAGCTCAGAGGGGGGCTTAAAGACCATGTGGCAGAATGCAGGAGGGCTCCCTTCCCAAGGGTTTCAGAGGAAGTTGGGGAGGTTCTATGCCATATGGCTGATTAGTAGCCCATGGTATAAACTTTATAGTCAGGCTGTTTCTGAATCAGATATGAGGATGGAGAAAGTAAGAATCTAGAAAAAAACAAATTACTGTAGTTTGGGGAAGTTATCACAGTAGAACCGATGGTTACAGAACGGTGTTGCCCTGGGTAATGCTGATCATTCTTTAGCATTTATGCATAGCACAGACTGTAACGTGTGTAAGTATACATACATTACCACACACAAATACGCATATCAGAATAGTTGAATGGCAAAGGTGTTATTGTCAGCCTAGTTCTGCAGTTGTGACACCCTGCTTCTCTCTGGGCGCCTTTCAACTTTTCTGTGGGTTGTGCTGTGTGGGTTGGGTCCATCTGTCTGTTGTTCTGTGTTTTTGTTTTTTCTTGTCCAGTGGGAGTACTGGAAGATTGCACTCAAGTCACGCCAGAGGATGGCATGCTCCTTATCCAAGAAGCAGTATTTGTCAAGTGTCCTCTTGTCCAGCTTCAGCTTCTGGAACCGGCTGCTTCTACTTGCCCTTCTGGTCCTTGCTAGGTCTGAGCCCCATTCTGCTCTGTTCCCCTTAGTCATGTCCGAACCTTTGTGAGTTGATCATTGTTCAGTCCTCTTCAGTTGGCTCTGTCGTTTGTCTCACAGCTGCACGCTGAGAGGAACACTGGGGCTGAAACCACCAAGGTTCAGGAAATTCAGATCAGGGACAGCAGAGGCTTTAGAATCTCAAGCTAAACTAGAACAAGAAAATGATTGTGCTCTCCTGGAAGAGTTTTGAAATTAAAATACCCTCTATGCAAGGGACTACTGTTTAGCTTCTTTACCTCTTTGTGTGTGTGTGTGTGTGTGTGTGTGTGTGTGTGTGTGTGTGTGTGTGAGGGAGGGAGGGAGGGAGGGAGGTTAGAGATTTATTTCAAGGATCCTCCTCTATCATTTTCCACCTTATATTGGGTCAGGGTTTCTCACTGAACCTGGGCTCATCAATTAGTTAGACCGGCTGCCAGTGAGCCCAGCTGTCAGTGAGATCTAGCTGTCTCTGCCTCATAGCACTGGGGTCACAGGTCACACACAGCTTTTTGTGTGGATTATGGGTGGCCAAAGTCAAGTGCTTGTGTGGGAACAGTTTTCCCACGAACCATTTCCCTGGCTCCATCTTTGTCTTGAAATAGTTGTACCAGCCTTGATAAAGAAGGGAAAAGGATAATGTCCCGAGTCCTATTCGTGAGGATGCAAGATGATGTGAGAAGCCTTGGCATACAGCTGTAACCACACAGGGTTAGCCCTCTGTGTCTGCAGGTTCTAACTCAAGTTCAGCCAATCACAGTTTGAAATGATTGAAAAAGGAATTTGCATGTGTATTGAATAGGTACAAAGTTTTTTCTTGTCCTGGTTCCTGAATAATACAGGGTGACAACTATTTCCATAGCATTTATAGCTTAGGCATTGTTCTTTGTCCAGACATAGCTTAAAGCATGCGGGAGGATGTGCATAGGTTATATGCAAATATTTTGCCTTTTCCCATTTTGTATGAAGAGCTTATTCATCTTTTGTGTTCTTTAAAAAAAATAAACACATGAATTTTAAAGCAATTTCCATCTCTCCGTCTCTGTGTGTGTATGTGCAGGTAAGGGGGTAACTGTGGGGGTCAGTTCTCTCCTACCATGTGAGTTCTGGGGAACAAAATCAGGTCATGAGGTTGTATCTTTATCCACTGAACCATCTTACCAACCCTGTTTCTTTGCCTGTTTGTTTGTTTCTGTGAGGTAGAGTCTCACATAGTTCAGGCAATCCTTGAACCCACTACGTGTGTGAAGATGTCTTGAGCTCCTGATCCACCAGCCTATACCTTCAAAGTGATGGAGTGACAAGCATGTGCCACTGTGCTCAGCTCATCTTGGATTTTGGTATTCACAGGGGTCCTGGGATCAGTCCTTCATGGGTTCTGAAGAATGAATATATATTTACTTTAGCCATAATCAATAGCCTTTTCTTAATAAAAAATGGCAAAATGTTCAGTTCATTATATTTGTGTGGTTGGTACATGTCTTAGTTAGGATTACTATTGCTGTGAAGAAACACCATGACTAAAGCAACTTGTGGAGGAAAGGGTTTATTTGGCTCACCATTCAGAGTCCACTGAGGGGAGCTAAGGCAGGAACTCCAACAGGGCAAGAACCTAGAGGCAGGAGCTGATGCAGAGATCACGGAGGAATGCTGCTTACTGGCTTGCTCCTCATGACTTGCTCAGCCCATTTTATTATAGAACCCAGGGCCACCAGCCCAGAAGTGTCCCCACCCACAGAGGGCTAGGCCTGCCCCCATCATTTACTAATTAAGAACATGCTCTATAGGCTTGTCTGCAGTCTAATTTTCTAGAAGCATTTTCTCAATTGAGGTTCTCTCCTCTGAGTTGACCATAGCTTATGTGAAGTTGACATAAAATTAAGCAGCACAGCACATTAACATCTACTATATTCTTTCTTGCAGGCAAAATATGTTTAATGGTAACAAACTGTTTCCAGTGAAACTTTTCCTAAAACCCAAGACTGTTGGCAGAAGAGAATGTGCCACACCACTGTCCATGGCTCTGTAATGGTTTGTCTTCTGTTTCATACATCTGGCATGGGCTGGCAGGGGCCTGGACTTTTTGTAGTCCTTAATTGTTAGAGCTAAGAGAGACCCTGCTGTTCCATAGCTATGCTGTCTGGAAGTGAGGGGAATGGTTTTTAATAAGTCAGTCTGACTCCTTGACAGGCCTCAAAAGTGGCCTCAGACTGAACAGGACTGAGTTTCTGCTTCTCAGAACAGGAAACTACAGTCCACGAAAACCAGATACAATAACTCAATATTGTCCCAGAAAACTGAAAACAATAATTTAGGTTAGTCCTCAAGCACTTGATCAACCAAATTACAGGTCAGTTAAAAAACACTTTGTCTAGTTATTCAAAATGGTGCTTTGTTACCTGGGCATACTTTGTTACCTGGACACTCCATGTAGTCCCCCAACTGCAGAACCAATTGTAAGTAGCCCCGAGTCCCCTAGATCAGCACCAACCAGTCAATGAGAAGATTACCTAATCACACTAGGGAAATACCCTAACTGTCTTTAAATTGAGCCTGCATGCTTACTTTAAGGTCGCCATTCTATGGAATGGTGGCCCCAGCATGCCGGCAATTTCTGCAGAATAAACCCTGTATACTACCGAAGTCTGAAGTCTTCTTTCAGCAATTCCCAGACCTAACAGAAGGTCATATGCCAGCTATCATGCTCACTGGTTTTGAAGTAAGAAAACATCTTTCCTGCTCACAGCCTATTGGCTGGGACTAGTTACATGGATAGTTACATGACTAGTTATATGGAGAAGTACATGGCTATTTGGTGAGCAATAAAGATCTCTGCTATATCACAAAAACTAAGAGGCTTGTTTGATACTTTATACTAGTTCTAATGTCAACTTGTGATCTGATCGAGAATGTCCCCCATGGGAACATGTGTTTAAACACTTGGTTCCTAGCTAGAGGTGTTGTTTGGGGGGCAGCTGTGGGAGGTAAAGACTTGCTGGAGGAAATATTGTCACTGAGGGAGTTTTGGGGGTTTGTAACCTGACCCACTTCCTGTTTTTTCTCTGCTTCCTGTATGTGGATGCAGTATGATCAGCTGGCTTCCTGTCCTGCTACCCAGTCCTGTCCCGCTGCCCAGTCTTCCTGCCTGTTGCCATGTGTCCCCATTACGATGGCCTCTGACCTTCTGGAACTGATGAGCTAAAAAAAAAAAACCCTTTCCCCACCAAGTTGCTCTTCTCTGGTTATTTTATTTCAGTGACAGAAAAGAAATTAATCCATATCCCATCCTGTTGTTATATATATTTAATTTAAAAATTGATTTCTTGAACTTATTTTTATGTATATGAATGCTCTATCTTCATGTACACCTGCATGCCAGAAGAGGGCATCAAATCACCTTGTAGATGATTGTGAGCCACTGTGTGGTTGCTGGAAATTGATCTCAGGACCTCTGGAAGAGCAGCCAGTGCTCTTAACCACTGAGCCATGTCTCCAGCCCATATATATATATATATTAATATTGTATATTACATTACATATAATATATTAATATATATTAATCGCTTGAGGCAGAGTGTCACTTTGGAGCTGAAGCTGGCATCTAACTTGAGATCTTACCTTGTCTGTAGTGCTGCACTCACCGTACCTGGCCTCTGTCCGTTTTGAAGAAGCTCTTACGTTTGTTTGTTTAGAGAGTAGGTTTTACTCTGCCAGTCAGGCTAGCCATGAACTTGTGGCAATCCTCTTCTCAGGTTCTTGGGTGCTGGGATTACAGGCTTGTATCTCCACGTTTGCTCTGAAGCAGGATTTTAAGTTGCACGCGAGGGTGGACATGTTCTTAAAATTCAGTGTAATTTGGGAAAACTGTGTCAGTGAGAAAGTTAGGGGCTGCTACTGATGCTCTGTCTCACAGCTGACCACGAAACAATGGTCACATTAAGAACTCCCCACCTTAAGCACTAGAGCTGTTAGATTTTCCCACACACCAGAATGTCCCCATTTAGAATGCAAGATACCAGTATATTGGTCCCAAGATGTGAGTCTTTATTTTTATCCCTCCATCTGTCCACACATCTATCTGTCCGTTTATTCACCAATCCATCATCCACTTATTACTTACACATCAATCCATCATCAATCCATCCACCTAAGAAATTAGCTAGTATGTGCCAAACATTGTGGAAAGCCAAAAGATGGGAAACTCAAAAGAGAAAGACACTGTCTCCACCCTCATGGAACCTAGTCCATTGAAATGAAGGATGATAGTGTGAGGCCTCTACCCCTAAGTTTCTATGTGACGAATATTGTACCAGTCACTAAAGACGAGGATTGTATGCCAAGGAAGCGTTTCACCCCAGTAGCTGCTTCTGTTAAGTGTTTTATCTAATTTGGTATTTGTCCTATAGTTTGATGTAAACTGTTATCTGAGACTATCTAGAAGCAGGCACTGCCTTATTTATGAAGAACTTTCCCTTGGAGAGTAGGGAAATGGTGACATTTAATGTTTATACTGTGTTTATTAAATTCAGCTATCAGTAATGTGGCAAGTATTTACTTCTAAACTGTGCTGCAGACATCGGTGAAGTGCTGCAGCGTTCCCTTGCAAATGTCAGCTTGCAAAGCTCTCTGGTGTTTTAGATGGTTCCTCTGTGGTTTTCTCCAGGGCTATCTGCAGTTCATCTCTCTACCCATCTAACCCCTGTGACTGAGTCACCATGGGCAGACCAGTACCAGACTCAGTTCATCCCCAAGTCATAAAGCAGAACTCAAAACCTTGACCATAAGCCCTGTTCTGCTCCTATTGTTTCCCAACTTGAACTTATGACACTGTTACTACCCCCATTTTTCCAGGTGGGGAAACTGAAGCAGAGAGAGACTAGAATTTGTGTCTAGGGTCAGCGATAGTAGGCTTCCCTGAAACGTTTTTGGTTCCCTCTCCTGCGTTACCGTGTTGCCTAGCACAGTTCTTGCACTCAGATGAAACTTGGAATAAGGGAAAACAGACAAAGGGACCAGTGAGTTTATGATGATGCAGACATTTATACCAGGGGGAGCGAAGACCCCAAAACCCTGCAGAAGCTGGTGTGTCTCTGTAAGAATCAAAATGTATGGGCTGGGACAGCTAAAGGGCAGAAAGGGTTGAGGGTGGGAATGAGGTTGAAAAGTTTCCTATTTTGGCCTTCAGATAGCCGTTGCTAGGGGTAACCAGTGAGTAGTCAGCTAAAGAATGCCAGGTGGTCGATAACCATCTCCCATTACTGGGGGGGGGGTTGATAGGGCTGGAAGGAAAGAATGTAGAAAACAAGCTCTTTTGCTTCTGAAGACCAAACTACTGTCACTGTTAACCAAAATGGAGGAGTTTTACAAAATGGCGCAGCCCTCTCTGACGCTTGGAGCCCACAGTGAGCTATGGTTTTTGATGTGAAGCCCAAGCTCTTTGAGGGACTTGTACATCCTCAGAACACCCCCACTGCACTGGCACACAGTAAGCCCAAGGTTGGTGCTCATCTGAACCTTTACTCTGGTCTTGGAGCACCGGTCCCACTGAGGATGAGGTTGTCTGGCCGAACCATTCATATGCTATTCATATACTTTACTTGCCCAAAGGCTCTGTAATTATCTTACCACTCACAAGCCCTCTTCCCTTTGTTATGTAAGACTAACCCAGAAGGCTGAATTTTCTTCATGTACAGGAAGAAAACCTCTCGTGATTAGAAGATACAGTTAGAATCCCACTGTGGAAGGGAGTCACTCAGGAGAAATGAAGAATGTAGAGGGAAGGCAGGGACAAGAGCCCCAGGAAAGACCTTCTGTGACCCACAACTGTGTTTGAGGTTCACAGCCTAAAAGAATGCTCTTTCAGAGGCTCAACTGCCTGGTCCATGTACAAAAAACAAAAAAGCAGCAAAATTGCTTTGGAGCCAAAGATTGTTGAAATTAATTGACTAGGGTAATGAACATAATTCTTATAACAAAAGGCACACTGGATGCATCATTTAATAAAAGCTCTCCCCATTCAACTGCAGAGACTCCTTGCAAGCCAGCTGGGGGCCTGGTTTAACATTTGCATTTGAGCTTAATGATTGTTGGATAAACTCAGTCTGATCCTGGACTCCCGATCTCTGATCTGCCTCTGGAACTTGCAGGGCTGTTGGGAAAACAAACTGATGATGCTATAGCAGAAAAGCAGGAAAGGAGTAGCTGGGAAAATGTTGGCCAAAGCAACTTTCAGTAGATTGGCATTTGCAAGGACATGGTTTTCTGTTTGTTTAACCAAGAAGGGAGTTTCTAGGATCCAGAATTAGAGCAGGGCTTCTGCAGAGATATCAAGCAGTTGTATGGCTGGTAGGAAGGGTGGGAAGGAGAGAGAGAGAGTGAGAGCCAGAGAGAGAAAATATACGAAAATACTAAGATTAACAAAGGAAAGAAACCAATGGTCAACATAAAAAATGAATCTTCCCATTCCCTGCCCCAATCTAGCGCCACATGGAGTACTATGTCCCCAAATTTGGGAGAAGGTGGGTGCCATGTAAGTATGTTATAAAGAATGGTGATTCTCCAGACTTAATGCAATTTTGAACTTCTAACCTCTCCAAGGTCTCCGGTCCACTTTCACCTTGGGGAGTATTCTCTTAAAAGAGGAAAAGAAGACCATGTGTTAAACATTTAGTGTTTTAACAGGCATCTAATGTGGCCTTGGGGCTGCCCTGCACTATGATAGCTGAGCAATGTTTACCTGGATGCTATAGGGCTGAGCAGAGCCAGCGTGGGCTCAGAGTTTTACAGTTCTGTTCCTGCCTGCTTCAGTTGACTCCCCTTCCTCTTTCCTCCAGTAAGTGCCTGTTTGCAAAGCTAAGAGTGACACAGCTAACCAGTTAAACAAGACAAGAGCCTCTTTACTAATGGACAAATGTTCTGATGGCCACCACAACATCTGTGACTGTGAACTGTGATAGAAACTTCCCTTCCATGGTCATGGGGCCTGGAGACCACCCTCTGACTCTCATGAAGACAGGGCATCTCACACAGGTGCTCAGACCACAAAAGCCGCAGGAAGCTGCAGGCTGGGGTCATACTCTTGTGAGTTTTAGCTGGGCCTGGTCAGCTGGTGGCTGCTGAGGTTTGTCCTGAGATCTCCAGCTCTTCTGGTCCTGCCTGGTTTTTGGAGAGCCTGGGTTCCATGACTCTACCACCATCCACACATCCCTTATCCAGGACCACAGGAACTGGGAAACCCACGTGGATCCTCCTGGACTCCATTCACACTTGTAATGACTGGAGATGGAAGGGAAAGACTTCAGGAAAAGGGACTGGGGTGGTTTTGAGTGATGTTAGAAATGGGTCTGGGATCCCAAGAAAAAGGCACACAATCAGCAAGGCCAAAGGTTTTACTTTCTGCAGAAGGGTATGTAGCCATTCCAAACCAAGTAAGCAAGCACACCCAGCAGGGAGCCTGATGATCTTATTCCTAATACAGAGGGGTCCTGTGCCTCTCTCTGAGGGGTGAGTACTTTGTATGCATGTGGCTTATTCAAGACAGTGCAACTGATAGCAAAGTATAAGATTTGATAGTAGGTTGCAACCTTGAGTACATACTTTCATGCTGACTGGGGGAGGAAGTTTTGTGAAATGATGTCTTTCATAATATTAACTCTCAGATCACACATTGCATTTCATATCATGCATGGGTGTGTGTTAGAATAGCTACAGATGGGTTAAAGAGCCTGCATGGTTCAGAGAAGTTATCCTAAAGGCACAGGCATACTGCTGAGATGAACACAAAGCAATGCCTCTGTGGGGACCAGAGTTGACCTGCAGGTTCAAGGCCATTTGGAACGTAGTGTTGTTAAACACAGGTCCAAGTATGCAAGTCCTAATGTCAGTGTGAGGAGGCCATGTGTCACTTGGGCAGAGCTGGAGGTCCTTCACTGTGGCAGCATTTTTAGACAAGTCTTGTAATGAAATGATCAGGTGACTGGGTCAGCAGGCCAATCACATCACAACGTTAAGTCAACACACACACTCAGACACACACACACATATACGCGATTATATATGTATATGTGTGTGTGTGTATGGAGGCTGGAGAGATAGCTCACAAAGCTGGGAACCTGGAGCACAGTGTACAGTCTGAAGGCAGCTCAACAAGTAGAAGAGGGACGGGAAGCTACATAAGGGACAATTTGGAGAGACAGAGAGAGAGAGAAGGCAGTTTTACCCAGAGAATTTTACAGAGAGAGGTTGAATGAGAGAACAAGCTATATACAACAAGAGAATAAGCTGGAGAATAAGAAGGGGCCAGAAGATTAAAGTAAATTGCTGGAGTTAGTTTGAGGCCAAACAGCAATTTAGAGGCTGAGAGAGAAGTCAGATTGAAAAGTTAGCTGGGAGAGGAGTTAGAGCCAGAATGGCTTGGTTGGACCAGTCAACTATGAGTGGAGATAGAACTAGAAAGGGTAAACTTACTAAGCAGTAAGTCTTAGAGGCAGAAAACATTCTAGGCCTAGGTTAGATTGTACAGAGCCTAGAAGCTTCCAGGACTAGGCCTAGGTTAGCAGACAGAGGCAGTAAGCCTCCAGAAATAGGGGAATAAAAATTCCTTTCGCATATGGCTCAGTTGGTCTGAGATTCTTCAAGCAGTTTGGCAGGTCTCTGCTCTCCCATGCAACTTAGCCTCTCTGAGATTATTTTCTAGCGGTCCTTACTGTTTATATAAACTTGGGGAAGGAGAAGTTTAGTAAATCTTGTGAGTTTTCAGGGACCTCCTGAAAACTTTGAGTTGTTTACTTCCTGAGCTTCCCTGTGGGAATGAATGTTCCACCTCTTCCTAGAACATCCTGTGTCTTAAAGAGCTTCCCTCCAAGATGGAAGGTCTAGGTTTTATCTTGAAGGAAACTGCTACACAACACACCCAGAGTGGTTCATCCGTAGCCTGCTATCCTGGAGGACTTTCATCTATGGTGTAGGCAGATGTTGTGTGTCTTCTCTGCTTGGAGCTGCCCTTTCAGGCTTCACTAGCTGTCCCCTTCTGATGCTCTTCAGGTGGCAGCTGTGGTACATGCCTCCTGGAGCTGGGGCATTGCCTCATCCTGTGTGATCTTAACCTTCACTTATAGGTCTTTAATCAGTCATGAACTCAACCTGAGCATGGCTCATATTATCATGAGGTAATATTTTCATTTTCAGATTCCATGACTCATCTTGAAAAGACCCTTATAAACTTGCAAGTGGGCTGAGTTTCGTGTGCGGCATTTCCATGTTTTAATTATTTTTTCTGAGGAACTGTCCTTCTCAGAAGACATGCACTGTTTGATCAAACAATAGGTTTCAGAGGAAATATCTCTCTGGCAGCCACTTAATTAGAAAAAAAATCTTATTTCAGCCCTGAATCTGGTCATCACTAGCGAAAATAGCCCTCTGCACTTTTCATGTATCTGAAATGATTAACAGCTTTCAGGGGGACCAGTGAGTGCTGCTACTTTCAATGACTGGGATTTGATCATCTATCCACCGGATCAAAGCTGTAATTGTTCTCTGACATCCTGCATAACCCATACTGTGACAAACCTCTCCTAGCCATTCAGTTTGATTGACACATTGAAGGGCTGGTGAAATTCTCCATCTCACAGGCAGGGAAGGCAAGACTTCAGAGAAATTAAGGGGCTTACTGGCCATCTCACAGATGGGAAGGGATAGCAGAGGAAGGGTCAGCCCTAGGTCTCCCTGCTACACAGCTGAGCTCTTCCCAGTGAGTGCTGCCTTGTTGGGGTGCAGAGAAGCAGCCAGCTCTGATACCTCCAGTTTCAGGAGTCCAAAGGTTAAGCACAGATGGAAAAGTAGAAGGTCATCCTAGATAGTAGCCTGAGTCCCATTACCTAGGACACACCTCAGTCCTTTGGGACTCAATTTCTCCATTTGTGAAGAAGAGCACACAAACGTCTGGAAATGTTATGTGGAAACAACCTTCGTCATCTGGAGTTCTCTGTGTCACCACGTTCCTCTGTCGATGACCTCTCATGGAATCATGCTCTGCCACACTTGCTCCTCCCCTCTGCCTACTTTGTCCTCAGTTTCTTTCTCTGCAAGTCTCCCCTCAGCTCACGTGAAAGCGTGTGGTCATCTTGGAGTATCTGGAAGAGAAACCATTTCTGTTTACTTCCATAGTAAGAATACAGACTATGTCCAGTCCAGATAAGCCCAGAGGAAGACAGGAAGCATCAGGAAGGCAGGCAATTACAGATTCATCACACAGAGACAGTCTGTCTCAGGAGTTGGTGTGTTATTTCCAGTAATTTCTTCCTGCTGAGTACCAGCCTCATAAAAACCCATAACATAAATACAGTGGGCTCTAACCCTGTTTCAAAGATGGGAAAGTCAACACCCAGAGGGGCATACCAAGTACTGCGCCTCACATATGTTAGCCGGGTGTGGGGTTTTAACTGCATCTTTGTCCCTGGTTCTAAGTGAGTAATCAAGAGATGATGTAGTCACTGCTCTCTTTAATTCTCTCTTTAGAGAAAAGGACACAAAACCGTGCGCTGCTTTTTTGCTTTTTGGGGAGGGGGCAGCTGAGGCACAGTAACAGATAAACGGATACTGAAGTCAGAGCCTGTCCCAAATTGGGGGTTGACAACGGAGTTAATGATAGTTCCTTTTAAAATGATTTTAATGACATGTATTTATTCGAGTGTGTGTGTGGTGTGTGTGTGTGTGTGTATGTGTAGGGTGGAGGCATGAACCTCCAAGGTACATGTGGCAGTCAGAGGACAACTTGTAGGAGTTGGTTTGCTCCTTCTGCCAAGTGGATCCCACGGTTGGAACTCAGATTGCCAGGACTGGTGGCGAGTGCTTTTACCCACTAGCCATCTCGCCAGCCCATGGCAGCTTCTTGCCGTCATGTTATCATGAACTACTTACAAAAACGGTGGCTTACTGAGACCACAGACTCTGATGTCTAAATACCAGGAATTGGTTTCTCCCAGGCTGGAGTCTGGCAGTCTGAGATAAGGTTGCAAGGATGATAGAGGTCTGGTGAGTGTTTCCTTCAGGCCTGATATATCTCACAGGGCAAAAGGCCACAGGGCTTGCAGGGTTCCTTTCATTAGGGGACTATCCCATTGAGGGGGCCTCCTCTTCTAGGCCTATATTCCCCCCCCCCCAAAAAAAAACTTCCACTGCCCACTGCTATCACAATGAGGGGTAGGATTTCAACATACATATTCAAGAAACACAAACATTCAGTCTTTTTTGTTTTGTTTTTCAAAATTATTTATTTATTTACTTATTTATTATAATTTATTCGCTTGTGTCCCAGCTATAGCCCCCTCACTAGTCTCCTCCCAGTCTCACCCATCCTCCCTCTTCTCCCCCTCAGCTACTTCCCCAGTCCACTGAGAACCTCCTCCCCTTCTATCTGACCTAGCCTATCAATTCTCATCAGGTCTGGCTCTATCTTATTTCTCTGTAGCCGGGCAAGGCTGCACCAACCAGGGAGAGGTCATCAAAGAGCAGACCACTGAGTTAATATCAAAGACAGACTCTGCTCCCCCCTCCCACTCTCCCCATCCCTCCCTCATCTCCTCCCCGCCCACTCCAAGTCCACCAACAGGGGAGGACCTCCTCCCCTTCCATCCAACCCCAGCTCATCCTGTCTCCTCAGGGCTGGCTGCAATGTCCTCCCCTGGGATCTAGCCAGTCTGTCACTCCCCGGCTTGTATGGGGGAGGGTCAAAGAGTCAGCCATCAAGATGATGACTGAAACAGTCCCTGTTTCCCTCACTAGGGTCTTCAGACCAACACCGAGCTATCATGGGCCCCATCTGAGCAGGGGTTCCAGGCCACATCCACACATGGTCCTTGATTGTAGAAACCGTCTCATACAAGACCCCTGTGCCCTGCTCAGTTTGGTCTTTGTGGAGCTCTTGTTCTCCCCAAGTCTCACCAAAACATTCGGTCTTTAACATATGAATTACTTTTGTAATCTTGAACTTGACATTCAAAACTTTTCTTTACATATTTAAATAACTGCAAAGATTATTAATTTTGGCATATCATAAAAATTGGCATCTTAAAATAAAAATGTCACATGTTTAATAAAAACCATCTCTAATGGAATCCAAACTTACCCTAATTCATTGAGAGATGCATGAAAAAGCTGGTTACATTTGTATCTTGTTCTCTTTTGTCCTTGAATACACAGTTTCTTTTTTGCATTTCCATACACATTACTGCTAATAAAAATGTATGTTTTTTTCCTTCAAAGATTTTTACGGCTCATTCTGATTGTCTGCAAGCCAACTATATACATTGAAGAAAAAAATATTGCTGCTTGGCACTACAAGGCTTCTTAAAGAAGCCTAGATTGAACTGAAATCTAATTACCATTAATATAATCAAGCTACATAATACAAATTCATTATGAAATAGGAGACATGATTACTGAGCGTAAAGGTAAGGGGTTTTGGACTGTGTCTTAATAAGATGGTTAGGGCACTAAAAGCCAGGCTCCAAAGGAAGAAATTACTGATCTAATGACAGAGGGTGTAGCTTTAATTGTCTCTTTTCATTTTTTTTGGCAATGTAAATGCCCAAAAGACTTATTCACACATGAATAAACTGATGGAAAGAAAGGGGCTCTGCAACAGTGTCCGCCGTCCCATTGTCTAAGCTTCTTCTGAGTAAGACACCAGAAAGTACCGGGGATTCATCACACAGTTTATTTTTAATGATCTGTGACTGACAGCTCAGTTGGGTCTGAGCACCACATTGTGGGAATGGAAGAATGGTTGCTGCTGGGACTGTGGAGGGTCCCCCAGACTTCAGTCTCCTTCATCTCCCCCACATTGACCTCAGTTTGTAAGGAACCTCTTTGTGTGGAGTCTTTGCAGTGTGGGGCCTTGGGAACCCTTACCACAGTGCAGGGAGAAGGGAGGTAGCAGTTCTCCTACACAGGGAAGGTTATGAGAGGAGGCGGGAGGAATGTGTGTGATGCTCTGAGCATCTGAGGATAGGAATCCCCCCCACCCAGGCGTTATTAGAATCGGGGGTCTCAGAACCTGGCAGTTCTTCCTTTAATATGATTCTCAAAGACCTACCCTCGCATAGCATTTTCATGGCATATAAACCCTGCTTTGAAGCCTGTCATTGGAGACAGGATGAGGTCAGAACTGGATAGACCATGGTGAGGGCTGGGGTTGGGGGGTGGGTGCCAAGAAAGCTGACGTTTGGAGACCCTCTGGAAAGAGTCCAGTCATGACAGCAGGGAGAAGGAAGACTATAAAAATCAGGATTAGTCCATACTTCTCCCCTTCAGGGCACAGAATCTTGGGGAGTTCTTTGTATTTGTCAACCTTGGCTCTCACCTGCAAAATGGGGATATAATGGTGTTGCCAACATCAGGTCCTCGTGAGACCTGACAGAGGGGAGAAAAGGCATCAGGGCTCCAGGCTGGCATAGTCCTCAGAGCCCTCAGAGTAAGGTAGTGGTCCTTACTACCTGAGGCAGGGAGAATGCTCTCCTTCTCTTTTGACTGGACGAGGCAAAGAGCCATGTAGTCCAAAGTGCAAGCCCACCTTGCTCTTCAACCCCACCTTTGGGCTCCAGGATCCTGGAAGGGATTCACTGTTCATAGGTCTCCAGACTGTCTCCCAGGGATGTATATGTCTTCCTACTGGGCCGCTCTATCAGCTCACCTTCCCTGACTGTCTCCCTCAGCCAGAGCCTTTCAAGGTTGTGAGACAGAGTGTAAATAAGGAAGAACAAAGGCAAAGTCAGTGTGTTGTCAATAGAGCCAGGAAGCCCAGTAATATGTAGTCAGAAGTTTCCAGGCTAGGGCCAAAAAGGTGAGAGAACCATGATGGAATGTGTGCTGAGGGCTTCATGGATGTCTGGACTTTGAGGGTAAGATAGAAGGATCAACATAAGTCTGTGTGTGTGTGGGGGGGGTGAGATAGTCCTTTTTAACTTGATTTAATTACTTAGAGATAGGATCTCCCATAATCCAGGCTGGCCTGGAAGTCCCTATGTAGTTGAAGATGGCCTTGAACTTCTGATCCTCCTGCCTCTACTTTCCTCATGCTGAGATTATAGGCTTAATCCATCATGCCTGGGCTGTGTGATGTCAGGGATGGAATTTAGGGCTTTGAACCTGCGAGGCAAGGTCTCTAATAACTGAGCCACAACCCTAACCCTATCTCTCTGCCTCTTGTACAAATCCCTGTTGGTTATATCGCCAGGTATCCACCCCCCTCATTCCTTACTCTGCCCATCTACACAATGGGAGTACATAATAGTTTCTTGCTTTCAGGGCTATCCTGGGTGTTAGGACAGAGATTTGTCAAGTTGTCAGACTAGTTGCTATCCATTCATAAAGACACCAATGCTTCTTATAAACATAGAAACAGGGTTCTGGAGAGATTGTACAGTGGTTAAAGAGACTCCCTGCTTCTCCAGAGGACCTGGATTCAGTTCCCAGCACTCACATGGTGGCTCACAACTATCTGTAACTCCTGGGGATCCAAAACCTTCTTCTGACATGCATAGGCTTTATGCCTGTAATACACACACACACACACACACACACACACACACACACACCACAAAAAGCCCAAAAAAGCCTAAATAATCTTCATTCTCCACTGGACTTTTTCCTCTGTGGAACATAGATCAGCCACTGATCTCTAGGCTGTGATTTGTGGCCTGAGCTTCTCTTAGCATATTTCTCTAGGGAAGGTACATGAGGTGGCTTGGTGTGTTTCTGGACGTCTACTGGGAGAAAACAAAGAGATAGCACGGCTCAATCTGTACCGATGCTATGATGATGGCTATGAAAGGACCATTAAAGAGCAAAACAACATGCAATTAGCCAAACAGGCAACGTCACTCTCTTTAGCCTCGGCTTTCACAGAGCTTTCTGTGTCTATTTTGGGTGGTAGCAATGAGACTGAAGTACCCAAAGGACAATAGAAAGGGTCTCTGTGAGCTCATGGGACTTTGAAGCGCTGCAGTGGCCATTTCGAGGTACACAGTGGTTTTGTCTTTGAGCTTGTCCTTTGTGATAGACAAGTTCTGGTGGGACACACAATGTATGACGAGGTAGATAAAGTATCTACAAGGCTGATAGGCATGTCCAGCCTGTGGTTTGTAGATCACATGCAGTGAAGGATAGCTTAGGATGTGGCCAGACACAAAATGGAATACTTGCTTAAAACATAAGATTTCTTGTGACTTATTAATCAATTAATCAATTTGTAATTCAATGTGCACATAGAACTGAAGACAATGACTCCTTCAGTAGGACCACATACCCCTGACTCCACATCCAAAATTGTTGTCACCCTTTTCCCCATCCTGATATCAGCCAATTAGTTATTTTGAAAATAATGACAAAGAAGGGAAGAAAAGTAGGTCCACGTTCCATTCCTCACCCCTTACTCATTGAAGGCTGAAGGTGGTCAGTGTTGGTAGAATGTGGATGGATCAAACAGACATGAGCTGGGCCTGGTGGTGCAGCCTGCCATCCCATCTGCTATGACAATGGAGGCCGGGGCAGGTGGATCACAAGTTCAGAAGGCTTTGTTGGGTTACAAAGTGAGTTCTGGGCAAACCTGGGCAACAAGTGGAGCTCTGTTTCAAAATAAAACGTGAAGGAAAAAAAAAAAGAATGGGTGCAGCTTGGAGGGGAGGGGCCAAACTTGCGTAACAAAAACTTAGCACTGGGGGAAAAAAAGGAGGGGTGAAATCATTTACACCGACTTTCTGCAACACGTCAGAGCTTTCTGGTTGTAATAAAGTGCAATAATTCAAGGTGTAGCACTTGGGCGGCAGAGGCAGGAGAACCGGGAGGTCAAGGTTAGCTTCAGCGATATAGTAAGTTCTTGTCTCTATGAGTCTATGTCAAAAAATTGTTTTTAGTTATGAGTTACAAAGCACGTAATTTCAGTTTATGTGCAAGTTAAATGTGGTTTTAGTCATAGGATTTTAGTCTAAAAATAAGGAGGCATCTTGCAGAGGACCTGAGTTTGGTTTTTGTTAGATTCAACTCCCTAAAACGATAATTTGAGCTCGGCTCCATGGTAATGGAATCTGACCCTGTAAATACCCAGCATTCCTCAGGAACCTTGTAAAGTGGGTTTTGTTTGCCAGGGGAAGGGAAGCCTTTTCTTTTCTTTTTAAAAATCTGCCACAGACCCTCTCTATATAAATACAAGCAAGCTGCCAACAGATCAGAACTCTAGGCTAGTTCCAGGCTGCTCCACTAACCTGCCACCTCCTGCCACTGCATAACCTGTGTAATTGGCATAACTCCCTCACCATTTTGGCTATTTTCTATGCTCCCATATCCTTACACAGACAACACACACACATGCACACTATTAAAAAAAAAGGTAAAATGGAAGTTTCTGGCTGTTTTGGGAAACTCAGTTGTGTCATGTGAAGATGTCTTTGTTTTCCCAAGTGTGGGATGTGGGAATGTTTTTCCCCCACATGGAAAACAGCCCCTGAGGAAAACAGTTCTCATGGAAAACAGCCTCCGTGAAGAGGCACGTGATGTTTGTCAGCTGGAAACTGCCTTGTGTGAAGGGCATGGGTTTTGGGAGCTGGGAAGCGTCCTCATGTGGACTCTGAGAAGGGATAAGTGCTATCCACAGGCATGAGACAGCACTTTTTGCATCTCTATGTTTGTGTTGCTTTGCTGTTGTGTGTGTGTGTGTGTGTGTGTGTGTCTGTGTAGAGAGAAAGGCTACTAAGCACTTTTCTTACTGCTTTGGAGGAATTTTGCTGCTTCAGTAGAAAAACCCTTTGGGTGGAGTCTGGCTGCTTCTACTGAGTGATTCAGCTGCTGCTGGTGAGTATTATTGCTGCTGCTGCTGCTGCTTTGCTGTTTCACTAGACTGCTGCTTTCCTGATGACTGAGTTTGGTAATCTCTAAAGAACCCATTGACCTTTATCAGCAGGAAGTAGCTAAAAGAGGTCTACAGCCTCTTTTCCCTACTGGTCTCCTACTTAAGGTTGGAGGTTGAAAGGGAAGTGGAAGCACTTAAGAACCTTAAATAAAATAGGTGTCTGAAAAATCTAAGCCTACAATAAGGAGGTAAAAATTCATGAAAACAATGAAAAACTGTGATCTTTTTTCTTTACTTAGAAAGACATGACACAGCAAAAAAGTCACCAGAGTGAATGGAGAGAACTCTAGGGAAAAAGAAAAGAATGCTTTTGTCCTTGGTGGCCAGCACAACATCCTCTCTCTACAGTTTGAACAAAGCCCCTCACGTTTTGTTTCACTCTGGACCCTGTGTCTTTTTTGATCCAGGTTTTCTCATCCATGAAAGGCCTTGCAGACAGATGAGATAGTGTCTTAGTTAGGGTTTCATTGCTGTGAAGAGACAACATGGCCTCAGCAACTCTTATAAAGAAAAACATTTAATTGGGGCTGGCTTCCAGTTTCAGAGGGTTAGTCCATTATCACCACGGAGGGAAGCATGACAATGTGCAGATAGACATGGCTCTGGAGGAGCCAAGAGTTCTACATCATGATTCACAGGTAACAGGAGACTGTGTTCCACACTGGGCATAGCCTGAGCATATGAGACCTCAAAGCCTGCCCCCACAGTGACACACTTCCTCCAACAAGGCCACCCCTCCTAATAGTGAGTCTATGGGGGCTGTATCTATTCAAGCCACCACAGACAGCTAGCTAGCAAACATTTTATTTGGAGGAGGAAGTATCTGGGAGAAAAAAGTCTAGACACTGTGGCACAGCACCAAACATCTCACTGGAGAGGTCAGCCCAGGGGTAGCAGAGGCTGCTTTTTATGGTCTCAGTGATGCTGATGATGGGGAGTGCTTAGCGGATTTTTTTTTTTGCTGGTTCCATCTTTTATTATAATTAAGTTGTATAATGAGTTATGTAATCGCACTTAGGGTTCATATGTATTACTGACTCAAGGCTGAGAAACAGGTTCAGTGGATTTTCTCTTAAATTCTCCTTTACCAGCCTAAGGATGCCAGCAGATGGTCATACATTGGCCACTTGGTGGTGGTTTCATGAAATTTTGTGGCTGGAAGTGGAGGTGATTTTTTTTAAAAAGATCCAGGTCAGTATTTAAAAAATATTTATTTTTAAGTTATGTATATGTTGATCTATGTATATATGCATATGAATACAGTGCCCACAGAAACCAGCAGAGGGTGTCAGGATCCCTCCCCTCCCATCTCCACCCCAAGGAGCAGGAGTACAGGCAATTATGAGCTGCCCAATATGGGTGCTAGAAACTAAACTTAGGTTTCTCCAAAAGCAACAAGTGTTCCTAATCTATAGGTCATTTCTTTAATCCCTTGAGGAAAACAAATAAAGTGAGGTTTGAACCCATACTTGGTGAGCGGAGATTCTGTGGGTTAAATAATATGATGAAGCCAGAAGTATGGCGTATAGAGGAAGTGTGTTGCATAGAGACCAACAACAGAGGGCCACTTCCTGCTGAGTTGTCTGCTGTGGCCAAATACCCTGGTGAGCAGCAGCTTGAAGGAGGAAGGATGTATTTGGCTCATTGTCTGAGAACTACATGGGGAAACGATGCATTCTTGGTGGAGCTCATGTGTGTCTGGGAGGCCTCAGGTCTTGGCTGACCTCGAATCAGATTCAGACAGGAAGAAGTGCCTGGCTATAAACATCAAACTCTTTCCCCCCATGGCCCTAAATCTGCCAGCTTATCTCAGTGTCCAGAATGCTCATGGCCTCCTCACACAGCACTTACAGCTGGGGACCAAGCATCCAAACACATGAGCCAATGGGCAATTTCAGATTCAAACCACAGCCATAACAACACATCCTTTTCTTTCTTTCTTTCTTTCTTTCTTTCTTTCTTTCTTTCTTTCTTTCTTTCTTTCTTTCTTTCTTTCTTTCTTTCTTTTTTTCTTTCTTTCTTTCTTTCTTTCTCTCTCCCTCCCTCCCTTTCTTCCTTCCTTCCTTGCTTCCTTGATTTCTTTGTTTTTGAGATATGATCTTATTATGTAGCCCTGGGTGGCCTGGCACTTGCAATGTAGATGAGGCTGGCCTTAAATTCATGGTGATCTATCTGCTTCTTCCTCCCTTACAGGGATCAAAGCCATGTACCACCACAGCCTGCCAATTGTATTTTTAACTTAAATTTCTACTTCATTGTTATGCTTTCATAATTTGTATGTTCAAGATATGACATTTTCTCTCTTTTTATAATGAGATTCATTTATTCGTTTCTCTTTCTGTGTGTCTGTATATGTGTGCGAGTACATATGTGGACATCCTTGGGAGTCCATCCTTATGTAGGTCACAGGGATCAAGTGCCAGGCTTGGTGGCAAAGCCTTCACCAGCTGGGCCATCTTGCTGGCCCCATAGACAATATTTCCAAAGTTTCATCATGGTCTTCATTTGGTAGATGTTTGCTCTTAAGTTCTTTGAGTTGTTGATGACAGTAACAGCGAAGTAATGAACTTCTTCCACAGCGTTAGGTATGAGCTGAACACTTTAAACACATGGCCAAATTTTGCCTTTTTGAACTACATTGTTTGGCTTACATTGCATTAACTTTTGGAGCTACCATCCTTCTTGGCGCATAGGAGCACATCCCCTGGGTTTTCTTTAGCTCTTCTTACCTCTGGCTTGTTTTCCTTTGACATCCAACAGTATCTAGCTAGAGTTTAATAATGCTGCTTGCTTTAATGATATTTGGTTTTGGATTTACAGTCTTCTTATGATGTGTGAGGAAGGGCATTTCTGCTCATTGATATCTGGTCCTCCTCCGACTCTGGATACACAGGGGATTACAGTGCTCTGTGCTCTGCAAGGTACACTTGGTCACATGGCTTTCTTTGACCAGTGAGTCATGAGTGACAGTCTTAGTTTTTAGGAAAGACAGAGACATTTGATCTCTGCTTATTAAGTCTCTCATTGGTGACCGCAGTCACATAATGTACTGATCAAGAGGAATCAGGTTGGTGAAGTCCAGAGTCTGTTGTTGGGCTAGTGAAGTTAGCCTAGACTTCGGTGGATTTTTGATTATCATAGGATGTAATGGGAATTTAGAATGCTTTCTGTGGGATAAGCCAACATATGCTGACTAATGGAGGAAGTGACTATTTTTTCATTTTAAGGAGTGTATGTCCATTAAAAAAATCTATCAGTCAGGTGCAGTGGTGCATGCCTGTAAATTCCAGTACTCCAGGAGGCAGAGATGGGCAGATCTCTGTGAGTTTTGAGGCTAGCCTGGTCTACAAAACAAGTCTAGGACAGCCAAGGTTACACAGAAAACCCTGTCTTGAACCCCCCTCAAAAAAATCTACCTAGCTTTTATGTTTTCCCAACAGAGTCTTGCTTTATAACTCCAGTTGACCTTGTATCCAGTATGCATCAAAGGATGGCCTTGAACTCATGGAAATCCTCTTGCTTTACTGTTATGGAATGCTGTCATCTGAATATAACAGTCATTTAAAAATTATTTATTTAATGTGTATGAACATTTTACCTGCATGTAAACCTGCACACCATATTTGTGTAGTGGTTCTGAAAGCCAGCAGTGGGCATAAGATACTCTAGAATTGGAGTTCTAGCCTTGTGGGTGCTGGGAACTGAACCTAAGTCTTCTGGAAGAGCAGCCAGTGATATTAATTCTCAAGTGAGCCATCTCTCCAGCCCACTATCACCATCTGTGCTGGCTAATTTTATATCAAGTTGATGCAGGCTAGAATCATCTGAGAGGAGGGAATCCCAGTTAAGAAAATGACTCCGTAAGATTGGCTGTATGCAAGCATTTTCTTAATTAGTGGTTTATGGGAGAAGGTTCAAGCCATTGTGGGTAGGGCCATCCCTGTGCTGGTGGCTCTGGGTTCTGTAAGAAAGCAGACTGAGGAGCACACTCCTCCATGGCCTTGCATCAGCTCCTGCCTTCAGGTTCCTGCCCTGTTTGAGTTCCTGCCTTGACTTCCTTCCATGATGAACAGGGCTGTTGGAAGTGTAAGCCAAATAAATCCTTTCCTCCCCCAAGTTGCTTCTAGTCATCATGTTTCACTGAAGCAATAGAAACTCTGACAAAAACACCGTCTTAATCGCAGCAACTATGATGGGGCCTGTTGCTGTTCCCTCACAGACAGAGCAGGTGGGAAGTCATTAGACATTCACCAGAGGTCCTGACTTCCACCAACCTCATCCAAAAGCTGTGTATGACTCTCCCCTAGCTGCACATGGTCTTGGGAGGGGATGCAATGTACAAAGTAGGAAGGCTAGCTGGGGAGAGGCTCCATCTGTGCAGCTGTGAGGAAACCATCCATGCTGAAGTGAGGATTTCCAGTGATGTGGCTGTTTGGGGGTCACCCCCACCCCATGCTTCTGTATGTTCCCTACAGTCACTGGTTGGCCATGATGGACCTGGGTGGACTGTTCTTTGGTCTGTTGTTGATGTCTTATCTAGAGTGAGTGATATTTGTTCATATTGTCCCAGGAACAGTTCACGTAGCCCCCAGGCTCCCCAGGTTCATACAGCTGGGATGACAGCCATGTGCCATTGCACCCAACCCATTGAAAAATACTGATTTAAAATCAAATAGATGCAGCTCTCTGTTTTTGTTTTCTTCTTTATGAGTCAGGGTTTTTTACAGCCCAACTTTCCCTTGAATTTGTGTCCCTCCCTTCTCTCTCTCCCGAGTGCAGGGATACTGTTGGTCTTCAGATGTCTGCAGTTCCTTTCTAGGGGGGCACAAACCCTGACTCAGATGTGGCCCTGTGACTGTGGAAACTTGCAGCCAAGAGAAAAAGCCGAAGCAGAATGTCCTCTGGGGCAAAGCACGGCCAGAGGGGCGGAAGGAGTAAAGGGTCAAAGGTACTGTCTGTTCAGGCTCTGCACGCAGCGCTTTTTCTAGTATCTGCCCAAACAATACATAAAGAACAGAAGGAAAAATAATGTTAATTTGTGAAGTCAACCTTGTGTCTCTGTCTACCGCTGCTGCCCTTCCTCCCAGGTCCCTGTGATGCCCGTGGCTGTGCTTGCTGCAGCAGGATGTGCCATCACATACCGACCTCTTGAACGTAAGTCAGGGCAGGTCATGCACTGATGTGGTAGTCGCCGTGGACATTCCGGAAAAATGGATTTAAAATCTCATCGCAGGAAGAGCCAGATGCTAAGGAAGGCTGTCGGAAGCTGTGTGCTGTTTCCAGCTTGGTTTTGCTATATTTCTGAAGGTAGGTGGAAATGGATTTTTGGGAGGCTGTGGGAATTAGCAATGTTAGAGGGACGCGTGGCTGAGTCTGGTCCAATGTCTAAGGTAGGATCAAATCTGCCTGGGGAAGGTCTGATGCAATGAGATTTTATTGAAAATACCAGGATGGATGGACACAGATAAAAATAAGATTTTCTTGTTTGAAAGTTTTAGTCTTCTCCTTGGCCTTTCCATTATTCCTGTAGAACCATGCACAATGGAGTTACTTTACAAACATTTGAGGGTAGGGACAAGAATCATTCTTTAATGACCCCTCCCCACCCCAGCTGTGGCAGGGTTGCAGCAAAGGCTCTCTGTGACTGGCAGTTGTGAGTAACTGTGATCTGAAAGGGAAAATGTACATATCCTGAGCTTCTACATGGGGACCATGTGGGTAAATAGCAAACAGCATGACCAGCTTTCACCTCCCTGCTTCTCATAATTGTTCCCAGTGAGTCATACCCACTTGCATGAGTTTAGCAGCTGCCCTAGGTAATTTTTACATAATATTTATGAAACCTTCCCGTAACTGTGACTCACTGTCATGCTTCTACTCAGAATTTTGTTAAAGCCTTGCGTTTCAGGGAGCGATGGCAAGGCCTTTCAGAGAACTCAATTAAGGAAGGCAGGTGAATGCCCTCAGCCCCGAAGCCCAGTGATGGATGCTAATCTGTTTCATTTATGTTTTCCTCTTTAATTTTGGAATCAAAAAAGCAATTCATAGAATACACTTGTCAAAATACTCAAAGATGATATGAACGTAGAAGGCAAAGCTACAAGTTTTCTGCCTCTTCCCTCCCACCACTCTTGGCATACAAGTAACCATGGTAACTGTCAGTATATTCTCCCGGGACTTTCCATATGAATCTGTATATCTTAATTCATTTAGCGAATCACAGTCATGTCTTCCCTGTAGTAATACAAGCTCAGCATGGATATATAGGCTTAGAGATGTCAAATAATCCATCCAAATTTTTTGTATATGTGTATGTCTATCTACCATCTGTGTGTCTGTATATACGTGTGTACATGTGCATGAGTACATGTGGGCATCAGAGAATAACTTATAGGAGTTGGTTCTCTCCTTTCTTCGTGTACATTGCAGGGATGAAACTCAGGTTATCAGGCTTCAGCAACAGGTGCCTTTACCCAACCAAGCCATCTTGCTGGCCCCTCTGTACATATCAGAGGGCAAGGGGCATCGTACAATAATCCTATGAGCAGTGAAATGTTGGTCACATTTACAGTTTAAGAGTTTGGAGCTTAGAGGACAGACACCTCTTCCAAGTCCACAAGCCTACAAAACACACAGCTGGTTGCCTTTGGCCTTGTAGCGGGCTCCTCCCGGTGTCTCCATCTTCCCAATCTGTTCTGCAGAGCTCAGACTTGCCAAGCCTGCATGACCAAGTGCTCCAATCCTTTAAAGTTATCTCTTTCTGCATACACATGTGTGTATTTGTATGTGTGTATTTGTTTCACATTTATTTATTTCTCGTGTGTGTGTGTACACAAGAACACACGTGCATGGGGGTCACGATGTGAGTAGAGGTCAGAGGACAACTTGTTGGTGTTGGTTCTCGCCTCCAGCTATGGAGATTAAGCTCAGGTTGTCAGGCTCAGTGAGTCAATGTTCACTGGGCTGAGTATGTCAGCTCATCACAAGTTAGAGTCATCTGAGAGAAGGGAACCTCGACCAAGTAAATGCCCCCTCCATACTGACGTACAGGCAAGCCTGCAGTGCATTTTCTTAACTGATGATTGAAGTGGGTGGTGCTATCCTTGGGTGGGTAGTTTTGGTTTCTAGAAGAAAGCAGGCTGAACAAGCCACAAGGAACAACCCAGTAAGCAACATGCTTCCATGGCCTCTGCATCAGCTTCTGCATTCAGGTTCCTGATCTGTTTGAGTTCCTGTCCTCACTTTCCTCAGTGATGGACTGTTGTGTGGACTATGAACTGAAATAAACCCTTTCCTCTCCAGGTTTCTTTGCTCATGTCTACAGAAACTTCAATTGAGAAAATGACTTACTTAGACTATCCAGTAGGAAAGTCTGGAGGGCGTTTTTTGAAATTAGTGACTGATGTGAGAGGCCCAGATCACTGTAGGTGCTGCCACCTCAGGATTCTGGAAGAGAGCAGGCTGAGGAGCCAGCGCACTTCAATAGCTTCTGCATCCCCTCCAGCCTCCAAGTTCTCAAACTCCAACTCCTGTTTGACCTCCCGCCTTGACATCCCTCAGCAATGTAAGCTAAATATACCCCTTCCTCCCTAAGCTGTTTATGGTCATGGTGCTTTATCACAGCAATAGAAACCCTAACTAAGGGGGTTGCAAAGGAAGCTGACACATAATTTCCATCAACAAGGCTTATTAGAATGAGATGGTCTCAAGTCCATGGTTGGCTTTGAAGTGAGAGAGAATGTTAGAGTGAAACAATATGACACAGGAAGATCTGAACATACTGGAGCCTGAAAAAGAAGGAGATGCTTCCCCCCTAAAGCCTGGAGAGGAGTGAGAGTGAGTGAGTGGATGAGGGAGGGAGGAAGGAACACACACACACACACACACACACACACACACACACACACACACGCACACGCACACACACACACACAGAGTCAGAGAGAGACAGAGACAGAGAGACAGAGAGACAGAGAGAAAGAGAAATGAGGCCCCATCATGGCTTGAGCATTTGAAATCCTAAAGCCCACTCCAAATGACAGACTTCCTCCAAAAAAACCCCAGATTTTCTAATCCCTGTCAAGAGGTGCACTCCCTAATGACCAAGCATTCTAATCTATGATCCTATGGGGATCATTCCTATTCAAATTACCACAGTCTGGTCTTTCCTCAGGATCAGTTCAGGCTTTGCTTGTAGTCTGGATGCCTCATGATGATGTTGGGTCTTTTTGGGTTATCTCTTATGTAGATAATGTCTGTCTGTCCATCACTAGATTTTTTTTTAATCACCAGTTGAGGAGTTGTCTGATTTCTACACTTTATAGGAATTGCCTTTCCCTTATATTTAAAAAGACAATTCATGTGGAGACATTTCAGGATGGGCTGAATACCAATAAGAGGCCATTGCTCTCTCTGACCTTTCTGCCCTGGACCCCATTGGATCAGGCTTAATTCACAGTGAAATCATTCACACTAAACTTCCCATCACCAAGCTGAAACTAAACTCATTTGTCATCACAGAGGTCAGAATTAGCGAGACAGCAGCCACATTTCCCTAAAGGAATTTTCTCTCTGACTTCATCCTTACATAAAAAACTCAACCTGAAGTAACCAGTGTTGACAGTTATTTTTCTATTGTTCTGTCTCCATTTCCATACTTACAGAGAACATAACTTTGAAACGATTAATCTGTTTTTGTTCTTTGTTTCTGCTTTCTATTATAATAATTATTAATTATCACTATTTTATTTTTTCATGGGTGTTTTGCCTACATGTATGTTTGTGTGTTGTGTATGCGCAATGCGTATGGAGTCAAAAGAGGGCATTGGACCACCTGGAACTAGAGTTAAAGGCAGTTGTGAGCTGCCTTGTGGGTACCGGGAATCAAACCCAGGTCCTCTGGCAGCCGCTGCTCTTAACTGTTGAGCCATCTCTCCAGCTCTAGTTCCTGTTTTCTTCAGCTTATAAAGCCAACCTATCCTTGGCTCACTGAAAAACCTGATTCTGTTTTTGTGGAGTGAAATGCTGCCCAGGCCTCGAATCACATACAGATTTAATAAAAATTTTTAATTTTTTATAAATTTATCCTTTGATGGATCACAGATATCCTTGCTCCTCATCAAAATTCTCTGGCTAGCCTCAGGTCTTTGATGATTTTTGCCTGAACTAGTCTTTGAGGGCTGTCGAATGACAATGTAAGCACAAACACAAAACCTGCCTCTTCTTTCATCTTTTTACCAGTTGTCAGTTAACCTTCGCCCTTTCATTAAACTTTTTCTTCTGTTGTATTTACTCACTCACCTCTCTTTGCCCAGGGGCACAGGCTTGGATTCCCAACCTCCCTGATGCTCCATATTTCATATTCTCTTCTCTTCTTAATCAGTTGAGTGCTCAGCTGGTCCCGGATTTAGCCAGTATGAAGTGCTCCTTCAACACGCTCTAAGCGTGGCCTAAGTTAATCTCATTCCTTTTCTGCTTTAGCCCTGAAATCAGCCACATCTCTGAAGAGTTGTTACCCTCAGTGAGGACGTTTAGAGTTCAACAACTGTTGCCTGTGGGCTACTTGTAACCCATTTTGGGAAGCTCAGGCCAGGCAAACACCAAATGGGCCTTTAAAACACATCTTTTGCAGAATCAGGGTGAGCACAGTGGCTGAGCAGGTAGAAGGGATTGCTGCAGACTGACCACCTGAGTTCTATCCCCCAAACCCTGTAAAGGTGGAAAGAGAAAACTGACCCCACAAAGATGCCCTCTGATCCCCACCAGCATGCTGGAGAATGCATGTTCTCCTACACCACACATGCACAAATAACAACTGAAACATAGAAGGTATCTTGGCAAAACCTAGCACAAGGACTCAGGCTCTCCATCTCTCCTGGATTAGAGATGGCCATCCAGATGGAGACTGGGCACAGCCACTTTCTGCTGTTTTTCTTGAAGTCGTATGCTTTTCTTGGAGTTTGGACCCATTCAAACTTTCCCAATGCTTTTAAGATACCACTAAAATCCCTTCCACTCAGCCGTGTGCCTCTTTGCCCCTGCTTCCTTTGGGGTCACCTCTGAATGCATCCTGAGGCCGTTTATCCTCCAAGGCTATTTCATGGCTGTTTCCTTCCTTCCTTTCTCTCTGGTGGGACCTGAAACATTATCTTTGAAAGGCTCTTCTGGAGCCTTCATTCCAAGGCCTGCTGGAAGCTGTTCTCTGTTTCAAGAGTCAATGCTTACATTTCCCAGAATGTTGCAAGATGTTTATGAAACAGTCCCGATTTTTAAAAATTCCGTAAATTCACCTTTAAATAAATTATATAAAAAACAGAAACAAGAAGCCTTTCATTGCTTCACATAGACTTATTTTACAGTATTTATCTTTGTGTGTATATATGTATGCATTCTATGTATAGAAGTGCACAGCTGTGGCATAAGGTACATGTACAGATGTGTGTTTTCTATGGAGACAATAGATTAGGCTGGCCACAAGGAGCCTCAGGGTCACCTGTTTCCACCTCAGCTTGGATTATGAGTGTATCACTGTGCTTTTTAGAAAATTGTATTTAGTATCATGAGTGTGTGTGTGTGTGTGTGCTTGTGTGTGTGTATGTGTGTGTGTGTGTGTGTGTGCGCGCCACAGCATGTGGAGGTCTGGCAATGGCTGTCACACATTGGTCCTTTCCTTCCATCGTGTGGGCCCTAGAGATTGAACTCAGGTTGTGCAGCTTGCACGGTGTGGTGATTTGAATGAGAATGTTTCCCATAGGCTCAGATATTTGAGTGTTTGGTCCCCAGTGGGGAGTGCTGTTTGGGGAGGCCTAGTTGGTGCAGTCTTGCTGGAGGAAGTGTGTCAGTGGGGGTGGACTTTGAGATAGTCCTTCCCATTTCCAGTTGCTCTCTCTGCCTTGTGGTTATGGTTGAGGGTGGGAAGCCTCAGCTTGCTCCTCTGGCTGCTGTGCCTGCTGATGTTGCCATACTTACCCGCCACCGTGGGCTCTTACTCACAGGAACCGTAGCTAAAATAAACCCTTCCTCCTGTAAGTTGTGGTGTTCTAGAACAGCAGCCTGGCAAGTGCCTTCCCCACTACACACCCACCAAGGCATCTCTGCCCCACCAAATGGACCTGCTCCTTCCAGAACTCAGTTACTGATTCTCACAGCAGCCCTTACGACTTCTGTAACTCTTGGCAGTATTTTAAACATTTGCTTGTGCATGCCCCCAGGAAGGCATCTTTCCACTTCCTGCTGTCTTGTATCTCACACCTGCAGTGGTGGCGTAAATAGATTCCCACCAAATAGTCTGTTTAATGCGAGAACCACAAGTGGCATGTGAGAGATTGCCAAGCCGTTCTGGAAGAGGCCGATCACAAGTGCTTGCTGAAAGGCTCTGGTGGATGAAGATTCCAGCTAAAAAATGGAGCAGTTAATAAGACAGAGAAGGGAAACGTTTGGGGGAAATTGGAGTTCTAAGATTTTGGGGTAGGGGGTAGAGTTCTCCTGGGAACTCTGGTTGTCAAGGTAGGCTTGAGTTTCTATTTGCTGTCCCCTGAGAAGAATTCAGTGCCCTAAACAGTAAGATTTTCCACTTTCTATGAAAGCACAAATGCCAATAAATTTAAAATGTGCTTTAAAATGTGGCCTTTTGGTGTACCCACTGAGTGGCCACTTCTCTCACAGCACGTGAAAGCACTTTGCCTACAGCTTTGGAAATGTTAGAGTGTGGAAGGGTTACCAAAAGAGCCATGCGCTTGCCTCTTCCAGGGCCTGGATTCAGGCACTTGGCAGCTTATACATTTTCAGTGCTCATACAGACAAACATATTTATGGCTGTGTAGGAGTGGAAAGGTACAGCCTACCTCTTTACCGATTATGATGACATGGTTACCTCACAGGTGAAGACCTAATGCCCCAGGAAACTTGATGTGTTTGGGTTTGATGAGGTGTATATGGCTGTGCAGAGAGATGACAGCACAAAGGGTCTAGTCTGATGACAACAGACTGAGGGGACCCAGCAGGCCCCATCCGTTTGCATTCTTCTCTCCCTCTCTTTGTAGTCAAAGTTCTCTCTCTTTCAGCAGCACAAGGAGAAGAAGGGTCTCCCAGGGGGAGAGGAGAAAGGAGACAGAAGCCTCTAGAGCTGTTATGGCTGGCTCTGAGGACAAAAGCTTTCTGTGACCTTCCTTGGGGTGTATGTGTGTGCATAATTCATGTTCTTCAGGTTGACATCAAGTGTCTTGCTCTATTGCTTTCCATCTATTAATTAATTAATTACTTGGTTCGTTTGTTTGCTTTTTGAGATAGGGTCTCACTATGCAGTGCTGGCTGTCCTGGAAATGACTCTGTAGACCAGGCTCGCCTCAAACCCACAGGATCTGCCTGCCTCTGCCTCCTGAGTGCTGGGATTCACCACTACAACCGGCTCCATTTTATTTTCTTTTAGTTTTCAAATAGTGTCACTCACTGAACCCGAAGCACATGGATTCCGTTGGCTAAACCAACTGGCTAAGAAATCCTCCCGCTTCTGCCTCTTCAGTGCTGGGATTACAGGCGCACACCACCATGCCTGGCTTTTTAATGTAGGCAATGGGGGTCCTTGCTTGTACAGCAAACACTTTATCATCCATCTCACTAGCCCAGGAATTCAGGTTTATCTGACTCATTTCGGGTATGAGGGAAGCAGGAGTTCCCTTGGTCCTGCAGCATCACAATCTTTAGTTCAAAGCATTCGGCATGCCGAGGGGGCCTCACTTGAGTTGCTATGTTCTGGCCCATTGTTAGAGTCATGGTACTTTTGCCTTAAAATTACAGAGTTGCACTCAGCTGCTCACACCTCTGGCCCTCTTCCTCAGCAGAAATGATATTATTCCCGCACTGTGGGAAAACACAGGCTTGACATGAGGTAGTCTCGGATTCCAGCTCAGCGTGTGAGCAACTCTTCTGTGCTCTCAGGGCCTCAGTTTCCTCCATGATTGAAGACAGGAAATAAGAGCTCAGCCATTCTGCAGAGACCTGAGGAGAAAAAGATTTATTCTCCCACCTCGGGTCCCTTTTGCATCCGTCTCTCTCCTTGTCAAGGTTGCCAGCTGCAGTTCCCCTGCTCGGGGTTTTGTTCTGTGAATATCTGATGACTGACCTCTGTGAGCAGGAACAGCGTTTGTTCCTGTGTCCTCTGCTTGCCAAGGCCTCTGAGAAGAAAGTCGGTTGGAGCTCTCTCCTGCTGGGCAGGAGCCTACACCCACTACTTGCTTCCATCATTCGTTCATCACTCAGAAAAGTTTTGGCTGAGTGCCTCCTCTGGTCCAGGCTCTGTGGTACTCCACAGGGTGCGGCAGTGTACCTCTTCTGGAGTGGAAGGTGTCCCTAGCTAGGTTTCCATTTTCTGAACGGGAGACTTCAGTCTGTCCTCCATACCAGCCCTCATTCCTTTGCATCTGCTCCTGGTCTCTGATTGGTTCAGCAGAAAAAAGTGGGGGAGAGGGCGGGGAGGGAAGGGGGAGAGGTGAGTGAGTGAGGCTGGATGCTTCCCCCCTGTCAGGAAGACACAGTTCTTCTCTTTTCTTTTTTTGGGAGGGGCTTTTTTAATATTAGTTTATTAACTTTGTATCCCAGCTGTATCCCGCTCCCTCCTTCCCTCCCAATCCCACCTTCCCTCATCTCCTCCCTGCCCCTTTCCAAGTCCACGGATAGGGGAGGACTTCCTCCCCTTCCATCTGACCCTGGTTTATCAGGTCTCTTCAGGCGCAGTTCTTTTCAAATCAGTCTCCCCTCGTTCTCTCTCCTAAGCTTTCCCTCCTTGTTGTCAGTTCCTATGCCCCTCGCTGCCTCACATATCCCATCTTGTAAACAATACCTTTGTGAATATTTTCTTTTGAGATTTTGGCAGTCTAGAAGGCCCATCTGTTTTCTAAGGTTCAGACTTGGTTGCACTCCAGTCCTTGTGTACAGTGAAGTGTGTATTGCCATGGCAGGATTTCTCATATTCAAAAGCATTCGCACATTTCTCTATGAAACTCATGGTGCAAAGTGAAGAATAAGTTACAGCTTAAGATTTCTCCACGACGGACTATTCATAAGGCTTTTTTTTTCAGTATAAATCTTCTGCCATACAGTATAGTATGAATTATTACTAGAAATTGTTTCCCACAGTGAATATATTGATAACGCTTCTCCTCTGCATGGATTTCATGATGCTTAATGAGAAGTAAGCCTTGGTGTAAGCTTTCCAACTTTCCCCTCATAGGGCTTTTTACACAGGTAGAGTCCCCTTTCTAGAGTCGGAGAAATATATCATTAAGCCTCATTTCCCAGGCTGATTTTTTTCCGTAGTGCTCATCTCTGCTATGGATTCTCGTGTGTGGTGAAAAAATTGACTTCTGACAGAAGGTTGTTACTTGACTGTGCCCAAGGGGGGGGGGCTTTTCTCCCGTCTTGGCAGAGCTATAGCAGAACCATTTGCATCTCTGTGGATGAGGTGATGTCATACTCTTACAGTTCCCATAACAATTAATCAAGTCTATTTCATGCTTTGGACTTGCTCTAAGGGTGTCACAGAATGGGGCTTTGGTTCCTGAGGAAAGGAGTTGACAAATCAAACCAAAGTGTCTCCCAACATTATTACATTTGTTATCATCTCCTCGGTGGTGGTTGTTGTTGTAACTGGAGGTTGTCCACATGCAAAGTCTTTCTTACTTTCCTAGCTGTTATATGCCGAACCTCCACTTCTCGGAGATTATAAAAAGTAGAACATAGTGCAGGGATTTTATAAATCTTTTCACTTATATAAGGGAGACACATTCTCAAAAATATACTGCTTGGAGTGGACTCCTTCACTTCAGTGGTACAGTAATCTCAAATGCAAATACCCCCCCCCCCCGCCATATTCCTTCTGTCACGGTATATTTAAAAATGATGCCACGCATACAGCAGATCTTATAGGAAAGAGTTTTATTCAATGGGGGTGGAAAGGGAGAGGGAAAGAGAGCGAGAGAGATGTGGTATACGGGGAGGGCCCAGGAAAGAAAGTGAGGCAGAGGGAGTGCAGAAGAGGAGAGAGAAAAGGAAGAAAGAGGCAAGGGTCCTATTATCTTGGGCCCCTGCCAGCTGCGACCAATGATGACATCAAGGTTGGCTAAGCAACCTAGGAGTGGGCTAGTGCAGCAACTTGACTCGTGAACTAACACCTTCTTCCCAAGCTCCATCTTTCCTACCCCCCTCCCCCTGCTGAGAACTGAACTCAGGGCCTTGTTCTTGCTAGGCAAGTGCTCTACCACTGAGCTAAAAACTCCCCAACCCCTCATCTCTCCCTCTTCACATTTTAAAAGTTTATTTTATTATTTGTGTGTGTGCTGGGTGGGGTGGGGGACAGTCATGCAAGCCATGACATGCATGTGGAGGTTAGAGGGGAACTTTATGGATTGATTCTCTCCTTCCGCTTAACATGGGGTCCAGGGACTGAATTCAGGTGATGAGGTGTGTGCATGAAGAGGTCATCAGATCCTCTATGTAGTGAGTGACTTTTGCTCTTCTATCAGACGACCCCTATACTTCAGTGGCTTGTAAAAGTGTGTATTTTTTTTCTTGCCTATGGTACAGGAAACCTCACTCCATGAGTGCCCTCTTCTTGGGACCCAGGCTGAAGAAGTTGCCTCTCACAGGGACATTCTAGGCTGTCAGAGGTAGGAATCCAAGAAAAGAAAATGTTAGAGCTTCTTTATTGGACATAGAAAGATTCTATTTGTTTACATTTCATTGCCTAGAACATGGTGCAAAGTGTAGGGCCTGGGGTCAGTTCTCTTGAAAGGGGTGGGATCTGTTCCCTCTGGATAGGATGCCTAAGTGAGCCCATGCCATCAGGCAGATTGTCTATGTTTATGACGGGAAAGAGCCAACTTCGAGGATCACATGTCTGAATAGCACATAGTCCTTTCCCCCCCAAGGCTAGCATCTTGTAAACCATCACTCTCCCTGTTGTCGCCATGGCAAGTCTTTAGTTCGTCTGTCTGGCCATTGCCCTAGAGATTCCACCGCCGCCATCCGGGAGGTTGTATCCAACTCTCTTTTTGTTGAAATCTGCCTCCTACTCCATTGTTAGTGGTCTGGCTTTTGTATTTCACTTTAATCACAGTTGTAATGAGCACATAAGTAGTACAGCAAGAAAATTTAATAAAAAATAAGTCTCCTTTGCCCACAGCAGGGGTCATTGCAGTAATTAGTGCATTGTATACCATTTGAGATGTCTGTCTACTAATTTTTATATTCATAAAGCATATGGAAATGTTTACTTTCTACATGTGTTTTAGTGTAAGTGCAATAATACTGCAGAGCTGATTCTGCAATCTAATTTTTTTTTTCTATGTTGGAGCTCTTCTTGAGTTGTATTATTACCTGTGACTACGGGGCATTCCAGGGCATTGCTCTCTTTAGATTATTCCAGAACTTTCCTGGTGGCTCGTACTTGTTTCCAAATTCTCAACTCGGGGTATTACCAGAATGCATTTTTTCCTATGTGTTTTGTCCCACCTTCTCTAAGGCAGGGACACAACATGATATGATGGCCACATCATGTTGAAAACTTAATCGAGAGCCAAACTTTCCTCCAAGGGGATTTTTATCCATCCACACTTGCAGGATCAGAGGGACGCTGTCAGCTTGCTTCCCACGTGCTCAGTAACATCGGATATTTTCCACCTTTTCAGTCTGGACCAGTCTGCAGGTGGGAAACAGTGCTTTATTGTGCTTCATTTAGTTGTTAAAGGTTTTCAAAACCAGATAAAAACTTTTCTTTTAGATGAAACCTCATGTGTGAGGAAAGGCAGGGACATCTGGGAGCCAAAGTTCTGCACTAATGCCTTGGTTCCTGTACTCTTTCCCCAAACTCACCGGCTCAGTACACCCTTTTGTCATATAGAGCCAGTCATAGTTTGTTAGAAGTAAGTTCCCGGTCACAACAAAAGAAAGAGACCACCACGCCAACTGAAGTGTCTGGACAAGGCAAACTTTACTCTTGCATGGAATAGGGATCGCAAAGAGACAGAAGTGCACTGGAGTTTTATTCTAACTCAGGTGGGGATTGTGTCTTTTTCCCCATTGTCTGGGGTCATATCTCACAGTCTTATTCAGTTGGCTAGTCTGAAAAGAATAAATGTGTAGGAAATGGGATGGGGTGGGGTAGGGAAGAGGCCATGGTCCAAGGACAAAAGCTTCACAGACTCAGGCATCAAATCCTGGGGATGCAACTTTGGGCTTTGTGTAAACAAAGGTTTTACCAGGTTGGGGGTTGGGTAAAAGGTTTGCATAAAAGTCTTAGAAGGTGGAGGAGAAAAAGAGATTCGAATTCCGTGTTCTAAACACAGTATGGTGTTTGATAAAAGAGAGTAATATTTAATATTTCTTATTAGTTGACACTGGAGATAACCCTGGGGCAGGGTCTGACATTTTGTCAGTGCCATTCAGTGAGTGGGTGTATCTTCATTCTACCAGGTGAGACACAGAAGCTGATGGGGTCCTTATGCAGTCTAGCCTTTGTGTCCTGTGGTTCCTCAGATCTCACCTTTTGACTTGATTAGAAAAGCACTCAACTAGAATCCCCCAGAACCCATGTAAGAGCAAGCACAGGCAATACAGCGTGGATAGGGGTTTGCTGGCCAGCCAGTGTAGGCATAGCAGGTTCAGTGAGAGGTTTTGTCTCAAAATAATGATGATGATGATGATGATGATGATGATGATGATGATGATGTGGGGCTCTGCATCTGCTCCCATCCATTGCTGGATGAAGTCTATCTGGTCTCTTCAATGACAGTTCTGCTAGATTCCTGTTGTTATAATAATGATTGTTACAATAGTAAGACACAAGATAGTTGGTCAAAAACTCAAGTGACAACACATGCTGGAGAGGATATGGAGAAAGGGGAACCCACCTCCTGTGTTGGTGGGAATGGAAACTTATACAACCACTTTGGAGATCAATCTGGCATTTTCTCAGACAATTAAGAATAGTGCTTCCTCACGATGCAGGTATACCACTCCTGGGCATATATCCAAAAGATGCTCAAGTATACAAGGACATTTGCTCAACCATGTTCATAGCAGCTTTATTTGTGATAGCCAGTAGCTGGAAACAACTCAGATGTCCCTCAGTTGAGGAATGGATACGGAAATTGTGGTACATTTACACAATGGAATGTTACTCAGCAATTAAAAACAAGGAATTCATGAAATTTGCAGGCAAATGGTGGGAACTAGAGAAGATCATCCCGAGTGAGGCATCCCAGAAGCAGAAAGATGCACATGGTATATACTCACTTATAAGTGGATATTAGACATATAAAATAGGATAATCATAGTAAAATCTGTACACCTAAAGAAGCTAAGCATGAAGGAGGACCCTGGGTAAGATGCTCAATCTTCATTCAGAAAGGCAAACAGGACTTACATTGGAAGAGGAAAAAGACAGGGAACAGGACAAGAGCCCACCACAGAAGGCCTCTGAAAGACTCTACCCAGCAGGGTATCAAAGCAGATGCTGAGACTCATAGCCAAACTTTGGGCAGAGTGCAGGGAATCTTATGAAAGAAGGGAGAGATAGAAAGATCTGGAGGGAACTGGAGCTCCACAAGGAGAGCAACAGAACACAAAAATCTGGGCAGAGGAGTCTTTTCTGAGACTGATACTCCAACCAAGTACCATGCATGGAGATAACCTAGAACCCCTGCACAGATGTAGCCCAAGTTCAGTGTCCAAGAGGGTTCCGTAGTAATGAGAACAGGGACTGCCTCTGACATGAACTCAGTGGCTGGCTCTTTGATCACCTCCTCTTGAGGGGAAACAGCCTTACCAGGCCACAGAGGAAGACAATGCAGCCAGTCCTGATGAGACCTGATAGGCTAGGGTCAGATGGAAGAGGAGGAGATCTCCCCTATCAGTGGACTTGGAGAGGGGCATAGGAGAAGAAGAGGAAGGAAAGGTGTGGTTGGGAGGGGATGAGGAAGGGGGCTACAGCTGGGATACAAAGTGAATAACTGTAATTAATAAAAAAATAAATTAAAAAAAGAGAGAGCTAAGGAGGCTGGCAAGGTCCTCTTCTCAGGCAAGGCACCTGGTGGTGGTGGTGGCAGGTGATGACATCAGAGGTTGCTAGATCCCCGAAAGGCAGGCTAATGGGGCCACCTTTATGCTAACACCTGTCCCAGAATGCAGGTAGCACAAACTGTTGAAGTTTTCATGGCTGGGTTGGTGTCCCAATCCCTCCACTAGAGGTCTTGCAGCCAGGTTACAGATTCTGAGGCTAGATGGGGCTGGGGATGAGGAGGTAGGAGTGAGGGATGGGTCTGGGGTAGAGGGTTGGTGGTCAGGGAGAGACTAGGGAGGGAGGAGAGAGGGGAAACTGTAGTTGGGTGTAATATATGAGAGATGAACAAAATGTGATTAGTGTAGGTGGGTGTCACCAGGCATTTGACAGGGAGACCAGTGTCAGATCGTAAATGACAAAAGGACAGCCTGTCTCAGACTCAGCCCTCTGTGCTCAGGCAGCACTGCCCTTCTGGGTGTATACCTATCAAGCACAGGCGTGTTCTTTGTGCAGAGAAATCAGGACTCAGAAGGGGAGGCATGGAGTTTAGAGAAGCTTTAGAGCTCAGTCAAAACACGGAAGGCAGAAGCCATCCGTTTGGATGGTTAATGGCTCGTGTGACACTCCTCCTCGTGTGGGACAGTCTGACCTTTCATTTTAGATAGTATATAATTATTAATAGTTTTCTCCCAGGCAGCAACAATCACCTCTTGTTCCATTAAATTAAATAAAAAATTTTGGTGTACTGAGCATCAGGTCATTATCGAATCATAGAAGTGCTGAGGCAGACAGATGTGGAGGTTTGGGCATTCCCATTAAAGGGGTGTGTCTGTCTCATCAGATGTGGGGTACCAGGCAAATGTCAGATTTTGAGCACTGGTTCTTCTTAAAATCCAAGCTTGTTTTTCTTTCCGAATTGGTTTAAACTTTCAATTTAAACTGCTATTTATTTTATTTGAGATAGGGTATTATGTTGCCCTGGCTGGCTTGTGACATACTATGAAGACCAGGTTGGCCTAAAATAAACAGGGATTTTCCTACATTGGCCTGGAAATTTGTTTATCAATTTGTTTGTTTATGAATTAACTGGAATTATGGATGGTTGTGAGCTGCCATGTGAGGGTTGGGGATTGAGCCCATGTCCATTGCAAGGGCAGTAAATGCTCTTACCCCTTGAGCCCTTTCTCTAGCTCCGTTTTGAGTTTGTGTGTGTGTGTGTGTGTGTGTGTGTGTGAGTGTTTCTTGAGAGAAGGTCTCCTTTTCTTAGCACAGTGACAAAAGCATCTGACAGAAAGCAAGTTGATGGGGGGGTGCTTATGCTTTGAGGGGACATAGTCCATCAGCACAGGGAAGGCAGGGAGACAGGAAGACAAGGCAGTCTGCCGTATTGCATCTGTATGGGGTGGTAGTTGCAGGGAGTGAGGAATATTGAAGCATAGCTTGTTTCCTTCTTTTGTATTCAAAAGAATTCTTTGGGATCTCAGCTCAAGAAATAGTGCTGCCCACATTTCGAGTAAATATTCCCACCTCAGTTAACCTAACCTAGCAAATTCCTCATAGATCAGCCTTGATATCTTTGGTGATTGTGGAATCTTTCAAACCAACTATTAACCACTAAAGGGTTTAATTTTAGCCCATGCTGGCTTAGAACTCTCTATGTAGCCCAAGCTAGTCTTGAGCTGGAAGTGATCTTCCTCCATCAGTCCTCCAAGTGCTGAGATTACAGGCATGAGCTATGTTATCCAGCTAAGAGTTAGTTTTCTAAGATAAAGGATAAGGTCCTTTTTTCCTTCTGCTGCGCCATGGTGGAAACAGCTCAGACTTCCAGCTCAGCTCCATGTGTCTCAGCTCTGCCTCCTGGTGTATGGACCCAGATAACTCTGCTTTTCTGAGGCCCAGACTCAGCATCCATATAACAAGGATGACTTTCATGTTGTTGAGGAGAGTGAAGAGATAAGGAGAGCGAGAGGGCTGCACAATCCATCTAAATCTCCTCAGATGGCATCACAAATGCCTGTAACAGATACAGTTGCAGTGTGTGAGCCCTGGTCACTGCCACTGAGGGAGAAGATGCTGGCTACTCAGTGAGGCTACATATGTGTAGAACTTCAGATTGGGTGCTACCTTAGTTATGGTTCTTGCCATGACAAAAGCTACTCAAGGAAGGGAGGTTAATTGTGCCTCATCATTGGAAGAGTTATAGTCCATCCTGGTTTGGAAGTCATGGTTGAGCAGTTATGAGGCAGCTGGTGACACTGTAGCTGTAAGGTGTGTGTGTGTGTGTGTGTGTGTGTGTGAGAGAGAGAGAGAGAGAGAGAGAGAGAGAGAGAGAGAGAGAGAGAGAGAGATGCTGGTGCTCAGTTCACTTTTCCCTTTTATTTAGTTCAGGATCTCAGTCTGTGGACTGATGTCACAAAGACAGTGGAACTTCCTACCTCAATTAACCCAGTCTAGAAAGTTCCTACAGGTGTTCCCAGAGGTTTTTCTTCCAGGTGATTTGTATATCTTGTCAGTATTACAGTCAATATTAACCATTGAAATATTAACCATTCCTTCTATTTCCTGCTTTACCTCCCAGATCTTCCTGTCTACCTCTCACTCTAGTGCCTAGACTTGTCATGATGCACATTTTCCTCCTAAGCCATCTGTATTGGTTTCCTGGGGGAAAAAGTCCCACAATCAGGTTGTTCAAAGCAACACGGCTCAGGAAGCAGAAATCTGAAATCAAGGTCTGAACAGGCCATCCCTCCAATGAAAGCCTCCATGGTGGAGACCCTCCCTCTTCTGGCCTTTGGTGTGGTCATCAGCTCTTGGCTTGTGACTACACTGCTTCAACCTTTGTGCTCTCTCCATCTTTCTTAGGGGTTCCGTGTCCCTATCTTCCCCTGTGTTCTACCAAGGATGTTTCTCATAAGGAGTGAATTCCTGGTGAGTATCTTAGCATAATTACATCTTCAAATACCCTTACACATACAGGAGGTTCTGATAAACATGAAGTTTTGAGGGTGGGTTGGGGTACCATCTCACTAACTGAGCCACCTAAGTAGCTTCTGGTCTCAGGGACAGGGCTTGGTTGCCACGGCCAGAGTTCATGTGTACCTTGGGGATGTGGCTGTTTCTATATAAAATGGTAATTATGCTCCCTATTTCAGGTACATCAAGGCTGTGAGAAGATGAAGCCCATTTATCCCACACCTCCACAGTACAAAACACACAGAATGGATGTGTTATCTCCTAATGCACTCACTGAACTATACACGCACCTACGTGGGGGAAACCTGCATTAAGTTATTACCAAATGGTAAGGTTTGGCTTCAAACAATTTGCCACCCCAGAGCTGAAATTAGTAGTGAGTCGGTTTGCTGCTTTCTCACAGTTATTTGTGGTGCGAATGGAAACATGAGGACTGGGAGCAGGAGATGGGGGAAAGAACTTAGGGTAGAACTGAGGGTAAGAACACATACTTTATTCTACCAAGAATGTTTCTTAGAAGGAGTGAATTTCTCTCTAGTTTCTTAGCATCATTACGTCTTCGAAGACTCTTACAAATACAGACAGCTCTGAAGGACATGGAATTTTGAGGGGTGGATTGGGGTACCATATCACAGGACAGTATCCTGGGAAACACAGGGTAGGCAGTCTCTGCTCACAGTCCTGTCACAGTTCAGCCCGCTGGAGGCTCTGACTTACTCAGTGTCCTTGGCTCCTTGGCTAAGTATCTCCTGCGCTTAACTGAAATGGAGCCTGATAGTCTCAATTTAAACCCAGCTCCTGGGCTATAGAACATGGAATGCATGCAGTTTCGTTCTATAGTTTTTACAGAGATGAAGTTGAGAGCCAGGAGTTGACCTCCTTGTATAAACTCCTCCCTCCCTCCCTCCCTTCCTCCCTCTTTCCCTTCCTTCCTTCTTCCTCCTCCTTCTCACTCTTCGTCCCTTCATTCTTTTCTAAGGTACATTATGTCTATTTATCAAAATAACCTCAGTAACTTCCTCACCTGGGCCTATATCCTCCTTGTCTAAAGGCTGTTGACCAGGTTATAGCACTAGGTGTGAGTGCCTACCTGTGTAACAGGCTTTGAATCCATTCAGAAAAGGGTTGGTCACTTTATCCCATAACAGGTTTGCCACTAGTATGCCAGTGGGCCCATCTTGCCTGGCCAGTTGGGGTTGCTGCACAGGGAATATCTCTTTATTAATCATCATATCACTTACTGGGCATCTTCAATACTGGCCACTGGGGTAAGCTTAATGGGAACTGACCTCTTTTTGTTTTCACAAGGATCTGATGGTAGGTGTAGGTAGATACAGGGTATAATTGTCCTCATTTTCCAGTGGGGGAAACTGAGGTTCAGAAATCTGAAGTGATTTGCCAATTTGTCAGTTGGAGGACAGACAACTCCAAATGAAATGCCAAAGCAAAACAAAACAACAACAACCCCTCCTTATTTCAGAATCAAGCTTTTTAGCTAAAGCAAACTTGAAAACAACAATACAGTTTACTGTAAATCCACAGTGCTGTTTAGAACCCATGGCACTGAAGAGTGTCACACAGACTGTCACCTGTTTTGGGAATGGATACTTGGCCATTTGGTGCTTCAGTTTTCCTGTCTGTAAAAGGGCATAAGAGATACTTTCTGCCTTTGGGCATGGGAAAGAGATTTAAGTAAGAACATAATTAAATTAGTGCATGTAAGGATGTGGAGTCATGCCTGATGCCCACTAAAGCCTCGGCATGTATAATTTCTTGGTGCCATCACAGGCTGTCACCATCCGTGCCTCACCATAGTGTTGTTCCCAGAAAACCAAGGTTCCTACTGTCAGCACCGATTCCAATGGGCAGAGACAAGAACTGAATCTTTAAATTGTGTTTTATTCATAGGTCTAGTGTCTGTGAAGACAATAGGTTCACACCATAGAAGACCCCTTATGTCTCATCTTCAGCTAGTCGGTTATTCAAGGAGGAGGAGACAAAAGCAGTCAGTCCTTCTGGAGCTCAGTCCTGCCCTGCTCCGCCTCCCCCCACCCCCACCGCATTAGGTCAGTTTCCTCTTACCTTGCCATCTCCTCTGCATCTCCCTCATCGTTGTCTCTCCATAGAGCTGGATCAGATACACTCAGGGATGGTGACTTTGGTTAGTATCTGATGGCATCAGGCTTGTTTTCCTCCATGTGCCGCCTGTGCTGGGGAGTTAGCTCAGAACAAAATCATTAACAGTGTGTATATGATGAGTATATGCAGATGAGTAGGTGTAAATGTGTATGTACAGATTCCTTTCTACAATATGTTGTACAAATGCTGGCTTATAATAGAGAATTACTATGTCCTATACATAATATATCTTACATATAGCATATCCTATATATACTATGCCCTATGTATATATCCTATATCACAAACACCATATACCATATGCCATACATACATACATACAAACCCCCCACACAATATCTCCTATGTATAATATGACCTCTATATAATAAACTCTATACATCACATATCTGTAATATATCCCATCAGAGTAGCCTGAAGGAACACACCTACCTGAGTGTTCTGAGAGCTTTGACAAAGAACCACACACCCAGTCCTGAGAGGCTCATGTGACTGAGCCTTGTTTTTCTTTGACAAACAGGAAGATTAAATCTGCCCTTGTAAGTCTGTTGTTGGAACCATGTGTAATGGCCCCAAAAGCCCAGCACACAGATGCTTCAGATGTTGTAAATAACACTACCAATAGGTGCTTTTTGAACAAAGGGTACATTGGAAAAAATTATATATATATATATATATATACATATAAGCAAAAGAAGGAAAAATGCCCCCATAGACGTGTTTTTTTCTTCTTTGAAGTTCTTTTAGACTGTCAGTGTGAGGTAAAGGGGCACTCCATGAGAGGGTAGTGAGGGAGGGAATATTTCTGCTGATCTCCCAAGGCTCTTCCAGCTTTCAGAACACACACACACACACACACACACACACACACACACACACATACACACTTCCCCCTCCAGTACTGCAGATTGAACCCAGGGCTTTGTGTGTGCTAGTCAAATGCTTTAACATTGAAGAAGAGCTGTAGCCCTTGAATTGGGAGTAGATGGAAGTTGCGGTACTAAGTTGCTGAAAAGGAGGCTGAGCTGTGGTCTCAGCCCTGGAATGCTGCAATTTGTCTAAGCTTATGCATCCTGGCCCATGATACAGTGGGGGTGGGGCGGCTGGGCCATTTTAGGTAAGTGTTTCCTATTGTCACAGTGGTGCGCCCTTGCACATGGGTCTGTGCAGAACCAAAGCATCCCTCCTTGATAACAATGAACTCATCCAGTACTGCCTCATCTGGAACATTCCTGGACTTCCTGGTGGTTTGGGGAAGTGAGGCAGGAACTGTTGCATCCTGGGACAGCAAGTATCTCATTATTGACCTTTTTAAACAATGTAATTGATGTATATTACTATAAAATCCATGAATTTTAAGTATATAGGCAATGATCTTTAATAACTTTATCGAGTTATGCCACCATCAGCACAATCCAGCTTTAGGACATTTCTATCATTCCAAAAAGGTCTCATTTGCTTGCTTACCATTGACCCTAATTCCCAACCAGCCCCAGGCAACCACTAATTACTGTTTGTCTGTATGGAATCACTTTTTCTAGAAACTCCCAAGGAAAGGAATCACTTAGAGTATTGCACTTGAGGTTCATCCACATTAGAAACCTATTTTTAAAATTTTTTTAAATTAAAAAAATTGTTAATTACAGTCCACTCACTCTGTATCCCAACTGCAGCCTCCTCCCCCACTGCCTCTTAATCCCACTCTTCCTCCCTCCTCTCCCATGCTCCTCCCCCAGTCCAACGATAGGGGAGGTCCTCCTCCCCTTCCATCTGACCCCAGTCCATCAGGTCTCATCAGGACTGCCTTCTTTGTCTTCCTCTGTAGACTGGCAAGGCTGATCTACACCCCCTCACCTACACCCCCTCAGGTGTAGGTGATCAAAGAGCAGGCCAATCAGTTCATGTCAGAGATGGTTCCTGGTCTTATTATTGGGGAACCCACTTGGACACTGAGCTGCCTTGGGTTACTTCTGTGCAGGGGTTCTAAGTTATCTCCAAGCATGGTACTTGATTGGAGTATCAGTCTCAGAAAAGACCCCTGTGCCCAAATTTTTGTGTTCTGTTGCTCTCCTTGTAGAGCTCTTGCTCCCTCCAGGTCTTTCTATCTCCCCCTTCTTTCATAAGATTCCCAGCACTCTGCCCAAAGTTTGGTTATGTGTCTCAGCATCTGCTTTGATACCCTGCTGGGTAGAGTCTTTCAGAGGCCTTTTGTGGTAGGCTCCTGTCCTGTTCCCTGTTTTTTCTCTCTTTTGATGTCTGTCTCATTTGCCTTTCTGAATGAAGATTGAGCATCTTACCCAGGGTCCTCCTTCATGTTTAGCTTCTTTAGGTGTACAGATTTTAGTATGATTATCCTATTTTATATGTCTAATATCCACTTATAAGTGAGTATATACCATGTGTATCTTTCTGCTTCTGGGATACCTCACTCAGGATGATCTTTTCTAGATCCCACCATTTGCCTGAAAATTTCATGATTTCTTTGTTTTTAATTGCTGAGTAGTTTTCACCTTATACTCATCAGAATGGCTAAGATCAAAAACTCAAGTAACAACACATGCTGGAGAGGATGTGGAGAAAGAGGAACCCTACTCCATTGCTGGTGGGAATGTAAACTTGTACTACCACTTTGGAAATCAATCTGGCTCTTTCTCAGACAAATAGGAATAGTGCTACATCAAGACACAGCTATACCACTTCTAGGCATATATCCAAAAGATACTCATGTATACAACAAGGACATTTTCTCAACCATGTTTGTAGCAGCTTTATTTGTAATAGCCAGAAGCTGGAAATAACCCAGATGTCCCTCAGTTGAGGAATAGACACAGAAATTGTGACACATTTACACAATAGATTACTACTCAGCAATAAAAACAAAGAAATCATAGAAACCTATTTTAAGACACATTTTATTAAAAAAATTATATGTGGGAGGTATGTGCATGTGAAAGCAAGTGTCTTTGGAGGCCAGAAGAGGGCATCAGATGTGAACTGCCAGACATGAGTCCTGGGAACTGAACTTGAGTCTTTTACAAGAGCAGTACGCACTCTTAACCTCTGACCCATCTTTCCAACTTCTGGTGTTGTAGGGTAGAGACCCCAAGACCACTTAGTGAAGTGGAAGTTTCTGGTTTCTTTGGAAACTCATATGTGTCATGTGAATATGTTTTTTTTGTTTTGGTCCCAGGTGTGGGATATGGGAATGGTTTTCCCCTGTGGAGAGGGCATGTGATGTTGGTCAGCTGAAAGCTACCTTGTGTGAGGGGTGTGGTTTTTGTGATCTGCAAAACATCCTCATGCGGACTTTGAGGAGGGTTAAATTGAAGACCATAGACTGTGAGACAACGCTTTCTGCATCTCTATGCTTTTGCACTGCTACGGTTCACATCCTTTGTTGGTCTTTGCAGAGAGAAATGCTCCAGAGAACTTCTCAGGCTGCTTTGGCAGAGTTTTGCTGCTTCAGTGGACTTGGGTCATCTGGGCAGACTCTAGCCGCTTCAGTGGAATCATTCTGCTTCTGCTGATGTGTGTTGCTGCTGCTGCTTTGCTAGACTGCTGGTATCCTGATGACTGAGTCTCGTAAATCCCAAAGAATCCACCAACCCTTATCAGTAGGAAGTAGATAAAAGAGGTCTACAGCTTCTTTTCCTACTAGTCTCCTACCTAAGGCGGGGGGGGGGGTGTTGGAAGGGAGGTAAAAGTGTTTAAGAACCTAATAAAGTAGGTGTTTGAAAAATCTAAGCCCACAACTTAACATAACTAAAGTTTGAATTGAGAGTCTGTATTAGTGACTGGTGACTGCCTGGAGAGAAATATTTCTCACAGAGAAGCCTGGAATATATTTTACAGGGAGCTTTTAAAGGCAAAGAACACAGAAAAACCCCTTACATCTTGGCTGGCAGTTGCAGGGATAAGTAAAGCAAGCAAGCATTTTAGTTTTTTAAAAATTTCTAATTTTAAAATTTTGCTTAAAAATTGCAAGAGAAATAAAATGGATGTATTTGAATCTAGGAATTACTGACTGTGTTTCAGAGAAAGTGAAGGAATCCTGCAGCCTGCAAGAATGGGTGGGTGGCTCGTGTGAACTGAGCCTGCCCAGAAGAGCCAGGTGGGAAGTGTTTGGAAGGAGAATTGAAAATGGGAGAAAAGTGGGCTGTGGCCTGGATGCCCGCTAATTTTGAAAGCATCACTGTCTGTCTTTTGTTGGTCTTCCTCTCTTGCCCTCCTGTTTACCCAGGACTCAAAAACGAAAACCAAACCAAACCAAACCAAACCAAACCAAAAAAACATAAAACAAAAACCATGCCAGTCACAGCAATCCATTCAGAGAGTGGAATGCAATGCAGGCTACTTTTCCTGAAGCATGTGTTCTTTTTGATGGCAGGACTATGACGGGGAAGTTTGGGAGAGGGCCTTTGGGTGTCTACTGAAGCCAGTGGGCTGGCAGAGTTCAATGTCCTTGGGTATTCCATCAGTTTTTTTTTTTTTTTCCTTGCAGGACCAAATTCCAGGCAAGGAGCTCATAGGAAGGGTTTGACAAAGTGTCACACTTTGAGGGTTAATGCCCCATGGTGGCAAAGGGATGGCGGCAGGAGTGTCTCCAGATGAGGCAGTGCGAACGTAAGACGTATGTTCTTATCTGGGTGGACCAGGAGAGAGAGAGAGAGAGCGAGAGAGAGAGAGAGAGAGAGGACAGAGCGAGCGTGAGGGAGAGTTAAACAGAAAGAGACACACACAGAGAGACAGATAGACAGAGAGAGAGAGACCAGCTGAGAACCAAGCATCCAAACACATGGGCGCCGGGTGGGGGAGGGGGTGGGAGCGGGTGTCAGGGGAACATTGCAGGTCTACCAAGTGAGGGGGACCTGTACCAAGAAGAAGCCAAAGGAGAGAAAGGCATCTCGGGATCTAGAGCAAGCGCTGGATGACATCACATCAGTCCTTAGATTCAGAGGGCTTAAAGAATTCCTCTCTCCGACTGCAAGGCTCTTGACTCATTTTCAAATACATCGAAGCTGTCAGAATCTGACTGGAGGAAAGCATGAAGGCAGCATGCCGTCTCTTGTTCCTCAGCATGTGGCGCGAACTCTTATTTCTTACTGGCTTTAGAACATACCAGACAATTTGCATGATTTTTTTTTTTTAGTCTATAAAGGTTCTCATATAGCCCAGATTGCCCTGAAACTTGGTATATGGCTGAGGATGACCTTGAACTTGCTTCCCCGTCTCTGCCTCGCAAATACTAGGATTTCAATGGTGTCATCACACTGCACTTTTTGGTAAGGGTGGGTGTGGGTGAGTTGGGGGTGTGTTATTGAGAGAAAGATTGTGGGTGTAGTTTCTCCTGGGTGCAAATTGCCTCACCTTTGCAGGATTTTCTCTCTTGTACCATAGCTTGCCTGCCTGCTGTCTTGTTTTTACTCTTTCTGGAGTTTTCTGATGGCTTTTTATGACTCAGGGTGTGCTGTGCTGGTGAGTCATTGCCATGTCTGGAATGCCGGGAACTCATTTGCTTCATTTTACCTCAAACAAGCTCCTACCATATAGATAGATGCTGCTGAAAGCCGGGGGATGGATGATGAGGATAACTCCCCAAGAAGGACAGCTTGAAACAATTTTATTTAACTATTAGTCTTTGGACTTTCCGAGGCATTTCCTTTGGCCTCGGGAGACACGGTCAGTACATTTTGCTTTGCAAGAAAGCCACCCTCACTGTGATTGATTTTCAGCTGTGAGAAATTGTCACATCTTGCTCTCATATTTCCGACAAGGGAGGCCTTGCTGGGCCGAGTGTGAATCTCAGTCTAGAGCATCAGTGCTAAGCCAGCACTTGTAAGATATGCAGAGTAACAGGCCTGACCCAGTCCCTTGTACCCGAGTCTTCATTTCGGCAAGGTACCAGAGTTACAGCCCTCATTCATGTTTGAGAAGCCCCAAGAGGCATTCATGTGCCGAGTGTAATGTGGTAACTAGTGTGTGTGTGTGTGTATGTGCACACAAACCTGCGTGCCTTCGCACACATAGATGTGGCCCTGTGGCCCTCAGAGGAATTCACCGTAGGGCAGCAAGCATGAGGATCCGCCCGTCCCCACCGCTGCAGCACCTTGATTATAAGCACATACTCCCATTTCCAAGGCTCCAGGGATCAAACTCAAGGCCTCGTGTTTACAGATCAGGTGTTTTACCAACTGAGCTCTCCCTCCAGCCTGTGACTGATGCCTCCTAAAGAAACTGGAAGTAAGGACTAGTACGTAAGTTAATGGGTGCTAGGCGATGTGCTAAATGAAGGGGTCGCCCACGGATCACGTTCTGGAAATATCTCACCAAATGCTTGATCCAGCTGCTAAGATCACAACAGGTTTTCTTGATGAAGAGACAGAAATTGTCTGCCTCATGCTGGGGGAAAGGCAATGAGGAGCAGGGACAGGGTTGAATTCTCTCTATACCCCAGGGCATGCTCTGTACACCATCGTCAATCCATTTGAATTAACTAATCAGGTGTTCTCACCTGTTCATGTACCCCATCCTCACACATGCCCTGAGTCTGCAATGACCAGGGGTGTGCCATGCAAAGGGGTGAACTTGGAAGAAGGCGGGTCCACCCTCCTCAGCGCACCTCTGGCATTCAAGGGGTCCTAGGAGAGGGAAGAGGGAAGAAGGTTGATGGATACTGAATGTCTCCTGTTCCATCAAGGTGTGAATATGTGAAATGCTCTCCACAAGCTTATTATGTTTGGATGCTTGAGCCCCAGCTGAAGGTGCTGTTGTAGAACCTTCTGGACGTGGGATGTAGCTGGAGGAAGTGAGCCGATGCCAGGTGTGTGAGCCTGGTATGTCACTTCCTGTCCTCTCTGCCTCCCAGTCTGCCGAGATATCAGCAGGCAGCCTCATGCTCCTGCTGCTCCGGAGCCTCCCTGTTGCTACAACTTCCTAACAAAGACAGAGCTGTTCTAGTTTTGTTTCTGTTGCTATGATAAAACACCTTGATCTAAGCAACTGAAGAGAGAGAGAGAGAGAGGGTTTATATCTGGCTCACAATTCCAGGTTGCAGTCTGTCAGTGTGGGGAAGTCAAGGAGGAAACAGCTTGAAGTAGCTGGTCACATCCAATCAAGAGCAGAGGGAGGATGAGTGAACACATGCTCTTCCTGTCACTTTCTCCTCTTCTATACAGTCCATCACATAAACCCAGGGAATGGCACTTTTAGGCTGGATATGCCCACATCAGTCCATACAAGGTTATTCCCCACAGATCTGCCCAAAGAGCCATTGGGACTCTCTTCCTAGGACATTCTAGATCATGTTAAGTGACAAGGCAAAGATCACAGATTGTAGCCCTAAGACAGAGAGGCAAAATAAATCCCTCTTTAGTTGCTGTGATCAAATGGTGACTAGAAGCAGTAAGAGAGGCCCCGGAGGACAGGGGATGCTGTTTCCTGTCTTTCTCTCTAGCCTCTGCCTGGGTAGCTTTCTTACACAGACTGGACTCATGGGACTAGGGACAGTACCTCCCACTGTGATCTAGGCCCTCCCACATCAATTATCAACTAATAAAATGTACCACAGACTTGCCTACGGGACAATCTGGTGGGTCATTTTCTTAACCGAGGTTCCCTCTTGCGAAGTGACTCAACACCCTGCCTGAGAACTTCTCGTGAGTGCTGGTGGTCACCTTTGAAGTCGGACTTTCCCCCACAGAGCCTGAATCCATTGTTCCCAGTGGTGCTGGTGTGTGCATTTTGCAGAAGATTTTGTGAAGGAGAGAGGAGAAGGTTTTCTTTTGTTTCACATACCAAAAAAAAAAAAAAAAAAAAAAAAAACCAAACCCTCTTTATCCCTTTTTTTCCCTTTTCCAGAAACAATCTCCTCCTTGGTACCCTCTCGGCACTAGTCTGCAGGTCTTTGAGATGCAGCCTCCCGCCAAAGTTCTCTGAGCCTCCAGCCAAGAGAAGCACATTTGTTCCTGACGCACGTGGTGGAGAGACAGAAGATTTACGAGGCATGGCAAAGGAATCTGATTGAAGTCTTTGCTGGCTGAGGATCAAGAATTCTGACATATTTAACAAAAAACGGCTGTGACAATGGCTTTTCTGGAGATAATGCTGCCCAAACACTAGTATTTCCTGGGGTTGCCACAACACCCAGGACAGACTGGGTATAGTTCTTCCAGCAATCCTGGGGTCACCAAAGGGGAGGGGAGTGGTCCAATGTACTGGAAATGCTGATGGTGATTCCAAATTTCTACTATTGTCTCACAGCTCAAGAAAAAATGTCTCTGTGTAGTCTACCTTTTAAATTTTTCGTATGGTGCTTGGGGAATCAACCAGGGCTTGTACATGCTAGGCAAGTACTCTGCCTGAGTTACAGCCCTGGCCCCCTTTGTTAGTTTCTGTGAGACAAGATCTCAATCTAGCCTAGGCTGGCTTTGAGCCTGTAGTAATTTTCCTTCTTCAGCTTCCCAAGTGCTGGGATTACAGGCATGACCCACTACATTCTAATTCAAATAAATATGTTGAAAATGGGACCAAGCCATGCATTCTTAAGGTCAAAAGCATATGTGACCTTTGGCTTGGACCTCACTTTCTTAGCTACAAATCTGGAGTTTTCTGAGAATGTCACAAAGATTACAACCTTTGTTTATGGTCAGAACACTGCCTCACAATGTCTGCTGAAGGGTGATTTCACAACACAACATGGTTGACCTGTTTGACAGGATCTTATTCTGTAGCCAAGGCTAGCTCCAAGCCCACAGAGATCCTTCTAGCTCAGCCTCTCATCTGCTGAGCTTGGAGATGCGTACTACCATGCCTGATTTGGCAGATGGTTCCAACCAGTCTGCACAGCTATTTTTCAGTCTACCTCAGAAGTCATTATGGTCTCATTGCTAAAGATAAGTAAATTGGTCAGGTGAGAACAAATGCAGTCATCTCAGCTGAAGCCAAGGACACATGCTATTGCTCACAGCACCTCACGGTGCTCCTGGTATCTTGGGGGGGGCAGAGGCCAGGGCTGTTGCTCCCCACCCTGCCTTGCATGAGATGCCTGGCTGCAGAGAAGCGTATGGCCCCAGATCGATGTCTGGTAGGATACAGTGCCAAGGCTCCCCAAGGCTGCTCCAAAGAGTGACCAGGGTGAACAAAAGCATGCCAACCACCAGGTAGGTGTCTTGAGAATGCCTCTGTTAGGGTTAGATGCACACCTGCACTCAAGTGTGCATGTCTGCTTGTGTGTGCGTGTGTGCGGGTGTGTGTGTGTGAGAATGTGTGTGTATGATGGCTAGAGGTCAACCTTGGGGTGTCCCCTTCAGTTACTCTCCACTTTGTTTCCTGAGACAGTGTCTCTTCCTTAATTTGGAACTTACCAATTTGGCTAGACTGGCTGGCTGGCAAGCAGAAATAACTAAATAACTAATATACTCACCAAAACATGAGGACCCCCAGTAGATTATGTATTCTTGGTTGGACTTGAACACGTACTTTGTTTCAGACAGGGTCTCACTATGTAGATCATTCTAACCTGGAATTCAGAAATCTGCCTACTTCTGCCTTCCTTCCCAGTGCTAGGATTAAAGGTGTGCACCCCCATGCTTGTCTTGAACATTGATCACTCATTTGTTCAGTGACAACTTTCTTAATTGACTAGTTTTAGCCACCGTACATTGTTTTTTGTGGACAACACTACACTAGTGGGAATCAAATGAACAAAAATGCAATAGACCTCTGATGAGACAGTGAGGTGGAAATGGCTGGGTCTTGGTTATCAGGACTCAGCAGAGAAGGCATCTTTGAGGATTGGCAAGAGATGAGTGATAAGAAGAACCTACTCATGGGTGGCTCTGGGGCAGAGAGTTCAGGCAAAGGAAAGAGCAGCAGCCAGGGCTCGGGGCATCAACCGATTTGAATCTAGGGAACAAGGAGGAGGCAGAGCACGTTAGAGGGCTGGGAAGTCACAGAGAGCAAACCATCAGGACTCCTAGTTCAGGGGAAGAACTGGTTTTTACTAAGATGCAGCGGGAAAACCTGCAGAGCTTTGAACAAGAGCACCCTATCTTTTGCCTTTTGCTTTAAACAATTGCGTGGCTGCAGTGTGGAGAATAGAGTTTAGTGGAATTGCGAGTGGGTGAAAATGATTTCAGCCAAAGAGGTTGAAACGCTAAGATGTATAGAAAGATATTAAATCTAACCTTAAAAGATTAGCTTAAATTTGAAAGGTGTCAGTTAGCCAAAGAATTAAAATGCTATGCTTTGATTTCCTGAAGTTAAGGACTTTTGTTTGAGTGAAGGAGAGAGGAAGAGGGGGAGAGAGAGACAGAGAAGGAGAGGGGAGGTAGGGGAGAGATGGGGATTGAGAAAGATGGAGATGAGAGAGAGAGAGAGATTGAGAGAGATGTCTGCCTTCCTTGGTTTAGGCAGCAGGCTGGAGAGCCCTGCCATGGGTCTGTGCTCTAGATGGAGAGAGATGATACACCTTCCTACCTGAGTCCCAGCATGCCACGGGCTCCCTCACAAAGGCAGATCTGTGGATTATAGAAGGAACTGGGGCCAGCAGCACCCTGACTTTGTTCTCAGCCCAAACAAACAAACAAACAAACAAACAAACAAAACTTGACTCTGACTCACCTCTTTTGTGCTCCCTGGGGCCATGTGCAGTTTTGGAAAGCTATGCTAGGTAAAATAATTAGTTGTACCTCTTCATCCTAATTTATCTTTCTGGAAGCTCACCATGCTTTCATGAAGCGGTTGGAGCATGCGTGAGAGCCTTCTAACATGGGAGCCCAGGACTCTGGTATCAATCAGATCCAATTCGGTCACCCTCCAGCTTCCATGAGGGGAGTGCTGTAGCCTGTGCATTAGTTACTTTCCTCATTACGCTGGCCAAATGACTGACAAAAACATCTTAAGGCAGCGTTTGCTGTTTTGCCTCATAGTTAGAGGATACATTGCCCACCGTGGTGTGGCAAGAGTCTGGGGTAGCTGGCCACGTGCCACCCACAGTCAGGAAGCAAAGAACAGGAACTGGGACTGGGCTTCTGATTACTTCCTCCAGCTGGGCCACACTTTGAGACATTCTTCCCAAACCGCACCACCCGTGGGGAATCTAGTGTCTAAACACATAAGCTGTGGGAGGCATTTTCCATTTGAACCATGGCAGGGCTGAAGAGGGGCCGAGGGCCGCACAGCCTGAGGTGGAATCTCCATGTGTGCATCTGTCAGCTGACTTCCCCCTGGAACTCTCCCTAACCTGGATTTCAGAGATCTCCTCTGTAGTATGCACATAAGCCAGAGCATCTGTCTTGTAGGGTGTTGCAAGGTCCACACAGTAAATGCCTATGTGACTCTTTCTTGGCTCCTGGCATAGGCCAACACTCTTTGGAGACTTGTACCAGGCTTGTTTGAAAGTCTTCTGTGCCCACTCTACTGAAAACATGGACCTCTAACCAGCAGCCAAATCCCAGGGGAGACTCAGACAGAGCAGAATCTTCTTTCAGGATCCCACTTAGACCTGTGGACCCCGAGTGCACACCTGAGAAAAAGGCTGGGTGATTCTTGGGGTGCTCCCATCTGAATGTGCCCCCGACAGCTGATGCTCACAGTAAGAACCGGGTCCTGTGTGACTGTGGAAATCTGTTGACAGCAACATGTTGGTGCCAAAAGATGTCAACACCAGGACACAGGACATACCACAGTCAGACTCTCTGGGCATCCTTATGGTCCTTTACGCCCCTTGGGACTGTGTGTTTTCATATCCAAAGTGACACCGCTTCGGGATTCAATGACAGGCAGAGATGAAACAATGTGAAAATGATACAAAAACAGGAAAAAGAAGTGTTTTTTTTTTAAATCTTGTTTACTCAGAGTAAGGGCATTACAATGCCTATAGATGATCCTGCAGTTTTGATTTTTTTCATTTTCCCTAGCTGCTTCCTGAATAGCAACCAATGATTCCTTTTATTTAGTCTTTTAATTAAAATACCGACAGAGGCTGAGAATCCAGAAGCCTGGTAATTTGAGAAACTAAACGGGAGAGTTTTGTGGTTTGTCTAAAAGGAATTGCATTAGAGAACATGAGCTTTCTCGCCCTTGTCACTTTTAAGATTTATTGTTATTTTATGGATATGGGCCCTTTGCCTGAATGTATGTCTGCACACCACATGCGTGCAGTGTTCTCAGAAGCCAGAAGAGGGCGTCAGACCTGGAACCGGAGTTACAAATGGTTGTGAGCCACCATGTGGGTCCTGCGAGTGGAACCCCAGCCTTCTGCCATGACCAGCCGGTGCCCTTAGCCACTGACCCGTCTCTCCAGTCCTCAGCAATGTTTTAACACCATTCACATAGATCCTGTGCTGTGTCTGCACGTGGGAGACACAGGATGACTCCGGGGAGTCCGCACCGCAATAACACACGTGTTTAGGGGGGTCACAAAAGCCAAAGCCTTTATTATCTCTAAACATCACGATCAAAGCAGGAAACAAATGATGTCTACTATAATGTTAGCAGGAAAAATTCAAGCACGGTCCGGTCCCTCCACCTCATATATTCAAGAGCAAGAAAACACAGACGGAAGGGGTGGTGCTAGCTGAAGTTGTCTAGGGCAAGAGGGAGCTGGCAGTTGCCAGCAGCACACAGTGTCACACAGCATGCCTGTATGTCTCGCCCTGCGGTGGTGGGGTGACTGCTTTACTTGACAGGACAGATGTTGCCAGCAGGGTCATTTGCCTTTAACATCACATCTAGCAAAAGAAGCAACAGCCAAACACACAGCCTCTCTCATAGACGATGTGGAAATAACCACTTGATATACACACAGTTGCCAGGAGTGGGGAAAAGGGGCTTCGGAGTAAGTAAGGAAAGCAGCTGGAGGCAGTTCCAGCTGCTCAAACCATCAATGACAGCAAAGCAGTTTCCAGTGAAACACGCCCTGCCTGCCCACCATTCCCTCTCACTTGAAAGTCAGGGAAGCAACAGTCCATCATTTTTAAAAAGAGTAACACCTACCTTGAAATGACCAGGAATCAAAGTCCAAGGATACAAGGACCTTTCACTGGCTAGAGCACTTTGATTCAGTAGGTTCTGAAGTTTAGATTTAATGAATGAAACCCCAATAATAGTAACAACCGTGACAACAGCGCAGAGAGGCCATACCTCCGTGCTATTTTCTTTTTGAAGAGGCCGGAGGAGGCTGGCATGGATGTGGGGACTGGAACGGAGAAAAGGACATCGCATTGTTTTTACACAGTTCTAACCGCGTGAACGGGAGGGAACTCAGTCTCTCACAGACTATGTGCAAAGCTCTTCTCTAGCTGGCAGCTGGAGGTGGTGGCTGTGAGCAGATTTGCTTGCTGGAGGGAGGGTTGAGCACTCTTTCTGTTCACAAGAGCCCTCCTGTTATGTTGGCTTGAAGCACAGAGTTACTAGTACAAAACAGGTGAGCATGCAGGAAGCACAAGCCCTGGGTGCCTAGCAATGAACACAGACGGACCCAGCACAGCCTTCCCTGATTCTTCCGGAGATGATGGGATAGATCAGACTGACTTACCCACATGCAGATCCTCATCGACGGCCCATTCTATGCCATGTCCCCTTTGCAAAGGGCCGTCAGAAGGCAAGTGCTGTTATGTTAATATTCTTTATGTCTCCCCTAGGCCCCTTGGCTAGCTCTGGAGCCCCACAGTGGGCATCCTAGCCCAAGTTCATGCCGTTGCAGCCACAGAGAATCTCCTTGAATGTGTTTCGCAGCTCCAGGCTACGGAAGGCATAGATGAGGGGGTCAATGACAGAGTTGCACATGATGAGGACCAGGTAGGTGTTGAAGTGGGCTGTGTAGCAGATGCAGTAAGGGTTGGTGGGGCAGGTGATGATGAGGACCAGGTGGAGGAAGAAAGGTGCCCAGCAGAAGATGAAAACCCCCAGTAGGATGGTGATGGTGACAGCCCCCTTCATGCACGAGTGTTGCTGGGGGGCCACACCGTCTGCGGGCGGCAACGCTGCAATACGCTGGACATGCAGCCTGGCGAAGAGGAACATGTGGATGTACAGGGTGCCCATGAGGAGCACCATGGCGAAGAACATGGTGATGAGGCACACGATGACCATCTTGCTCTCGGAGTAGATGATGAACATCACGCCGCAGATGCCGCAGCAGACCCAGATGGCCGCGATCAAGGCCAGGGCCTTCCTCACGGTCATGATGCTGTGGTAGCGAAGGGCATAGAAGATGGTGACATACCTGTCCACGGCGATGGCCAGGAGGTTGCAGATGGAGGCCACCAGGGAGATGCAGATCATGGAGTCGAAGATGTTATCCATGTGCTGGATGAACTGGTCCTCCAAGGTCAGGGAGTCGCTGTTGATAATGGCGATCATGATGGTCTCCAGGGAGTTGGACAAGCTCACCAGCATGTCGGCTGCAGCCAGGCTGCATAGAAAGAAGTACATGGGAGAGTGCAGGTTGCCGTTCCTGACCACAGCCAGGATCACCAGGATGTTTTCCATCAGGCTCACGATGCCCAACGCCAGGAAGACCTCCGGCTTGATGAAGACCTGCTCGCAGAACCCGCTGCCGCTCCGGTTGCTGGCAGAAGGGGCTGCAGGGTGCTCTGAGAGGTTAGGCAGCATCGGGTAAGCAGAGAACAGGCAGCAGGAGGAGTTCATGGTTAATAGACGGGCAGTCCCAGCTTCGGCTCTTGCAGGGTCCTGAGCTCCTGAGCTGCTGGAAAAATACCTCTCCTTCTAGGTGCTTCTCTCGTGGATGCTGTCCAGTTTAGACTTTAGTTCTCTCTGTGTGTGTCTCTCGAGAGCTTGGAGGCACAGAAAGAACTTTCCTTTGCTGTCGTTCTGACCCTCTCTCTCTCCTAGTCTCCTCTCACATCCTTACCCGACACCCGTTGCTACAGTGACAGCTCTACTCATAAGGAGGTAGGGGTTGTGGGACTTAACGCTAGACGTGAGAAGGGAGAGCACTCGGGTTTTATGCATCGGAACTCCTACTTCATCTCCAGCGCAGCAAAATGACCACTGAGCAGCTGGCACCCTCTGACTGACAGCAAGTCTGAGCTCCGCTTCCACTGGGGAGACGAGGAAGCAGACTGGCGCCCTCTGCAGGCCGGACTGCTCACCTGCGCTCGTGCCGGAAGAGTTTGGATCTGCCTGGTAAAGAGAGACCCCATTCATTCTTCCGTGGGTGAGTGCGTTTGTGGATTGGTATGGGTCAGGTTTGCACTGGGTGTGAGGAATACAGAAGGAAGTAAGAGACAGGCTGGTCGAGCTCCTGATCCTACCCTCACTTCCACCTCTTCCCCCCAGCCCCCACTAGAATCTGGGGTGAAAGAAGAGAAATCCGAGACTTACACACACACACTGGCAATATTGCAAGCTTCACTGTGAAACCCCATAGCAATACAACGCTGAGACTTACACCAATTTTTGTTTATTTCCAAGAACATATAAAAACCACCTCTACACTAATAGTTCATTAAATGGGTACTGTAGTATGTCCAACACACAATATGTACACCTTAATTTAAAAATAGTTTATTACTAAAGCATGTCAACCAGTCCCTGGCCCTTCAAGAAGTCTCAGTCTTTTTGCTTTGGGAGAGGAGTATCTTGCTCCAATGCTGATGGTTCCTGATTGGTCAGGGTATGATTTCTAGAGGCTAGGGTGCTCATTGCTATTTTCTAAGTTATATCGGTTTCTGGGCTTGGTAGTGATGTAGGCTGATGTGAGTAGAAGTTTCCTGTTTGTGGAGAGTTGAAATGTGTATATTCATGGCCAAATTATCTTGAACTGCTTAAGTTTTTTGGAGACAGGGTCTCATGTACACCAGGATGACTTTGAACTGACTGTGTAGCCAAGGATGAGCTTAAACTCCTGATCCTCCTGCCTTTGACTCCTGACTGCAGGGATTACAGATGTGTGCCAACCACACCCTATGTATGTGGTGCTGGGGACTGAACCTAGCCTCACACGTGCTAGGCAGGCACTCTGCCAACAGAGCCACAATTCCCAGCCTATCTTTGGCTATATTTAGACCACGTAACAGCCATTTAATGCCCAATTCTCCTGTGATATAATGTCCTGTGGCTACCACCTACCACATGAGATCTTGGGGAAATCAATAACTCAGCAGATCACCACTTTCCACCAACTGCAAAGTTAAGCATCTCTTGACATAGCATTTGAAACCTGAATCAAGAAGCCTCCCACTTTGCTGCTGTGGCTACAAGCTATCCCCACTAAATTGTTTGAAATCTACCTGGTTTTATTACTTTCTTCTTCTTTTTTTGTATCTATGAAAACATTTACACACTGACATCTGATATTTGGGGTAAGCTGAGTCCATATTTACCAGCCATGGGGATGTAGCTCAATGGTAGAACACTTGTCTAATGTGTAAGGAGCTGAGCTCAATCTCCAATGCTCCAAACCAGACGAAACACAGCAGCAAAGCTGCTGGACCGAATGATTCTTCCTCTCTTCAGATTTCTTTTTTCTCTGCAGTGTTTTGTGTTCTTCAGTGGCCTTTCACTCACAACAGAACTTCTCTTTTTATATGGGACTTGTGCCTCGCAGATCCTTCTGCAACTTGGCCAGCTGAGTCTGGTGTGGTTCAGTATAGCACAGTGTGACGGACACAGTCAGGAAAGTCTAGTGGCCCATGGGGCAAAGGGGAGGGGTTCTAATCTGGATGGTCAAGGAACCTTCTTAGACTGAGGAGCATGTGGGTTTTGACTTCTATGAAGAGGTAAAATCCTGTGTACAGGCTGGTGGGCTGGGGGGGGTGCTGGGGTTGAAGGACATAGAAAGGGACCAAGGGAGGAGCTGCCCCCTGATAGGGCTGAGGTAGAAGAGGGCTCTGGGCAGAGGGCAGGCATGCTTACAAATCTGGTGGGACTAGCCATCTGTAGCATTTGGGCATGAGGACCCCACTTGACCTCTGGAACAGTATGAGCCAGGGATGCACCATTTTGTTAAACTCCTCAGTTTTGGTTGACTGTGATAATTCTCTAAACTACAGTAATTTGATATCCAGAACTTTAGTATCTCATTTCTCTAGATTCTTCCCTCCCCATGGACTGCCAGTAATGGCCAGCCAGGAGAGATGGTTATCGATCACTTGACATTCTTCAGCTGACTACTCACTGGTTACCCCTAGCAACGGCCGACTGCGGCCAAAATAAAACTTTTCAATTCAAGCAGAAGAAAATTTAGAATACTCTTAAAAACTTTGGGCTGAAGAAATTGTTTTAAGATGGACAAACTCCAATTTACTATGTAGGTGACTGCTAAACAAAGCCAGAAGACAAACAAGGATGAGTTCTACATTTCATAGATGAAGTACATTTTCACACTAATAGAAAACAGAATTGCTAGCTGAGGAAAGTGGGTAGAGGGTGTGAATAAGAATTGGCCTAGAACTAAATGTGAACGGGTGATAAAAACACGAAATGGTGCTAAACCATCGGGGAAGCAGGGGGATGCAGATAAAGACGGGATTTCAAAACTGTTTCCCCTGCTGGATTGCAGGCGTTAAAAAGCTGGCAAGTGCTGCAGAGAACGTTAGAACTCTCGCACTGCCTCCTCGGTGTTGTAAACAGATTCATAAGCTGTCAGTTTCTGCTAAAATAAGACTGATCGGGGTTGGGAATCTCAGCCGGTGAGCTGAGGGATGTGCAGTACTTTCTTTTTTTTTTTTT
>CM053766.1:122801541-122893392 GCA_028658305.1 Pachyuromys duprasi
TCTCCGCTAACATCTTAAAGTGTTTAGCTCAGGCTTCCTTCCAGTGGCTTCAAAGTCCCAGGTTTGGGCCTTTGATCCACTTTGAACGAATTTTTGAGCCGGGCGTGAGGGCTTTACTTTTGGTAGTTTGCATGGAGCTAACCAGGTTCTTCACTCAGAAACTACTTTCTTCTCCAACATGTTTTTGGGAGAGTCAGTTGGCTGTAGATGTATTAACGTGTGTGCGTGCACGAGAGAGGGAGGCTATGAATGGCAGGGAGCAGTGAAAGCGTGAGCCCTGACAACCTGAGTTAGGTTCTAGGAGCCACATCAAATAGCCAGACGGGGTGGCACACATCTGTAGTCACAGCACAGCTGTGGTGGGATGGGAGGTGGAGACAAAAAATCAGCCAGCAGCCCTCAGGCCAGCCAGCCTGCAGACCTCAGTGGGGTGGCAGAAACAAGGAAGCCTGCCTCAACAAGAAGAAAGAGAGAACAGACTCCCTAAAGTTGTCCTCTGATCCCCACATACATGTCTTGGCACAAACGCACCAATACTCTCATGTATTATGCACAATACATGCACATACACACATACGCGCACTTTTTTTCCCCTTAAGAGGATTTGAATTGCTTGCCTGACATTTGCAACTGATTAATAAATTAATATGCGGGTAGTAGAAAGGAATTGTTGATTGTAAAAGTGGAGGCCCGCCCCATCATCCCTTGTGTGCAATCAGCACACTGAGGAAAACAGAGCCCTTTCTCTGCCTGTGAAATCAAGATCCTTTCTTTTCCCCCCTCAAATCTTGTTTTTTCTTGTACTTGTAATTAAGATGGGGGTAGAAGGAGAGAGTCATTGAGAGATAAAGGGTAAGAGAGGGGTGGCTTGGCGTCGGGAGAGCAGCTGAAGCTCTCCACCCTGTTTTCCTCTGCAGACAATGAATGAGCAACCAGCCCTGAACCCTTGATCAGCAGGCGCTGGGTGTTTGCAGAGCTCATGCTGCTAATGGCGTTTTCATAAAGCTCTCATTAACAGTTGCTCGAGAGAGCGCTCTTCTTTCTAATATGTGCTGTTTCTATGCTCGGAATTCTGAAGAGACTGGATTAATAAGGCTTACTACTCATCAAGGCATCCTGTGCCCAGAGGAAATCAAAGAACTTGTTATACTTTGGCTCAGTTTCCAGACTCTTTTCTTTGTGTTACAAACACCTGTTGGGTCCAAAATTAGGCCATTGTCAGGGAAAACTGGGCCATAGATGGGCCTGACTCTTGCTAATAGATTAAAACCGGAACCACAGAGACCCCTCATCTGGAGGACCAAAGCAGTCTCCACAGAAGAATGTGCCCTGGTGGTCAGCCCCTGGTCCTCAGGTCCTGCTTATTAACATAGAAGCAGACGGAAGACACTGAGGAGTCCAAGCCAGTGCTTAATGTCTGGGCATGAATGAACATAAGGAACAGCCAACTAAACTGAGGGTTCACTGTGTGTCAGGCCCTGTGTGAGCTAGTCATGGCTAAGAAATGGAAGGAGATGATGTGCCATTACAAAATAGATGTTCCCATTGCCATATTGCGTGTGAGGGTGCTGACACATGGATGGAATATGAGGTTTGCTGAAGATCGTACAGGCAGAAAGGGACAGCCTTGGGTTTGCTGCAGAGCCAGCTCTCAGCCTAGTGTTACAGGGCTTCTCCAGGCATTAGCAGATGGCACTTGGAACTCAGACATGGGTATTTTTGTGAGACAGGGTGAGCTATGGTTCTTGAAATAATGTTAGAGACAAGAGCAGGCCCACCCAGAGACAGTTAACATCCTTGTATTTGGGAGGGTGTGCCAGTTGGGGTCAGTAATTCTGCAACAAAGTGGTTTGATAACTGACAAAAAAAAAAAAAGGAATCATATCTTCAAGTTACTTTAAAAAATTCTGTAAAATGTACTTGGCCTAGTTCCTTATACAATACACCAACCACTGTCTACAAGTATTTGTACTACTACAGTAAAAAAAAAAAAAAAAAAAAAACAACCAATTGATAATTTGAATGGGGTTCATGTTTGTCTAGTCACTGTAATTTTCTACCCTCCCTTGCAGTTAGGTAGCCAAGTTCTGGCTCATGGTTGGGGGCCAGATGTAAGGCTACCATTTTTGCATTGTGCTGTTTAGAGAAACAATTGCCTTCTCTCTTGCCATATTCAGCTTCCTGTTGGCCAAGAGAAAGATTGCCCATCAGTGCTAACAGCCGGTGGAATGACTTTCTTGGCCTTCCTTGTTTGTGCCACCAGTTCCTATGGGCGGAGACATTCCTTTCTGGGGGATGTGGGAGGCCCAAGAGCCACACAAGACTCTAATGGAGCTGGCCTATACAGCTGTGCAGGGGACTGCAGTTATGCAGCGTTTGTGAACTGTCTCTTATGCTAAGCTGGGACTTTTGGCGAGGTGGCTGCTTGAGACATCCATGTTCCTGTAAGAAATCCTGATATGCTCGCTGGTTTCATTGAGCTGGACTTGCATGGAGCCGTGGTTTTGTGTTTGTTTATCCTTGCCCTCTCTGTGTATGGTGAATGAAAACAGACTTCCCGAGAGGATCCCTGACTGCTCAAGAATGTAGTGTGAATGAGCAATGTTCTTCCAGCTAGTCTAAGCCAGTGAGAACGTTTGCTTTAACCCTAGGCTGTCATCTCCCTAACACATAGTCTATAGCGGCATGGTGTCCTTTCCCCATTAGAAGAAGATGAAAGGTAAATTCATTCTTGCACACACCCACCGACTAGACAGGCATGGGGGTGGTTTCTATGTATCAGGTGTCCTGCCAGACTCTGGGGACACAAGATGAACAAGGCCTGACTCTGTCTTCACGGAACTCAGAGCCTTTCTGTAAAGATAAGATAATGGGGGAGGGCAGTGACAGAACAAGGAAACCATGAAGGAGCCTGGGAAGGGACACTTATGGGGTGTGGTGCAGAATAAGCCCCCCTCCTATACAGAGCTCTCACTTCCTCCAGAGAATATTACCGACCATTCTAAGTGGACTTTGTGTATGTCCAGTAAGCCTATTATTTGATGACCATATAGTATAGAACCATCGTCATTGTGGGATATAAATCCTTGACCGCTCTATGCTTTGGTGAGATGTGGTAGAACACAGACAAGCTGAAGTATGACAATGCACGAGAAATGCTATGAAAACCTATGCTTTGATGCAAGGTCAAAGGAATTAGCTTGGATGGGTTGAGTTGCTTCCAGAGTGTGTGTTTGGCTGTGTTTATTTTGCTCCATGGAAAGATTCTGTGAATAGGAAGAGCGTGTGTCATCTGAGCTGTGAAGATTAACACCCTGTGCCTGTCCTTCAGAGTCCTACAGATATGACCGTGAAGATTTTTCTAATTTGACTGAATTCACTATTCAAAGGAACATTTGTTGACATAAATAGATAATGACATCATGTAAAGTGGAGTGGGCTGGGAGAGAAGGAAGGGCTCCAAGGACAGGTGAGGCAACTGGTTCCCCCTGGAACTCTCTCCCCAGAGCAGAAGGAATTTGGTCTCTGCAGGAGGAGCTGAGCCATGGTAACAATGGATTCTGTGCTGGGAATGGATTTTTCATTTCTCTCTTATTTTATTTTTTTCTAAAGTCAAGGCTTTTATGGAAATCATTCCTTTTAAAGAGAGAGAGAGAAAAAAAAAAGATTGTGTTCTTGGTTGGTGATGAATAGTCTCCATTTTTGCCTGGAAGTTTCCTACACATGTGGCTGAATTATGATTTTCCCAGGAGTGAGCCCTCCAGCGGGGAGTGCTCTGGAAGTCTTGGCAGGGTGGCGGGGTTGATGTCTGCAGCAGGACTGAGAACAGGCGCAGCAGTGAGAGCTCTTGTCGCTGTGTTCTTCACAGGCGACCACATCAGCACCGTCACAGCGTTTGCTCTGCACCCTGCGTCCCTGTGAACCCATCTGTACTTGACGGTTTGGAGACATGTGAGGGGTTGAAGTGTAGATGGAATGGTTGGATGATGGGATGGTAGATGCAGGGTTGGAATGGTTTTTGGACCTTGGCAGTGCAGGGACATATTTGGTGTGTGTGTGTACATGTGTGAGTCCTGAGGAGGCCCTCCATCATCTGAAACTGGAGTCCTCTGCAAGCGCAATCTGCACTCTCAACTACAGACACATCTCTCCACGCTCCCATCTTGCTTTTGAAACCAGGATCTCTCATCAGCCTGGATATTGCCATTTCAGCTGGGCCAGCTGGGTCCCCAAAGATTCCATAATCCCTCAAGGCAGAGCCACCAGTGGGACAACAACCCCAAGTGCCTAAGCAGTCAAACCATGACAGTCTAATTAGAAATTCAAACAAGAGCTGAATATAGTGGCACATGCCTTTAATACGAGCACTTGGGAAGCAAAGGCTTTCGGATTGCCATGAGTTCAAGGCCAGCCTGGTCTACATAATGAGTTCCAGGATAGCCAGGGTTACATAGTGAGACTCTGTCTCGAAAAAAGAAAAGAAAACAACAAAAACCAAAACACAAACAAAAAACCCCAAAGCCAAAACACAACAAAACAAACAAAGAAACAAAAACAAACAAAATCAGAGCTAGCACTTCTGACCTGGAATCTTTTTTTGCCCCAGGGTCATATAAGCACAGGGTTTGGGGATGGCTAAAGTACCTAGCAGACCCAGTGCTACTGCTGAGCCTACTACAGACACAAGGCAGACTCTTTCAGTGGGAATTAGTCAACCCCGAACATCAGTATTGTTGAGGCTGAGAAACCTGGCATTGGATGAAGAGCTAATTTGGATCCTGGCTGTTTCTCATACAGTCTGGGGTCTGGTACTGTGTGGGTTGATCTGGTGCAGAAATGCCTGGCAATACCTGACAGGCACCTCCAGGTGTCCTGGAGGTGACTGCTGGCTCACCTCCTCCTGATCAAACATTCCTTAAGCACAGGACCTGCTGTCAACCCAAGGACAGTCGAGCAGATTCCTTTTGAAGGAGTCTGAGGTGCAGGGCTCTTGCTCTCCAATGAAGCATCAGCCTGCTATGAGTCTTTCCTTACGCATTTGCTGGCTTGGTAAATCCCTCTAATCTCCTGCTTTCCTGGCCACAATTTCCCACTCTCTGCAGATGGAAGAGCAGCAGGCAAGGCCTCCCAGCTGTGAGAAACATGAAGAGGGTGTGGCTGCTGGAGGGGCTGCTCCCTGACACCCTCTTCAGTCCTTACACCTGGGATGGGAGAGGAAGCAGGCTGTGAGGAGTTGCCTTTAAATTTTAAATGATGCTCAGAATGAGGGGATGGGCAGATTTAATTAATCAAATACGTTCTCAGCATCACTCTAGGATCAAACCAACATAAAGCAGCGCACGCTATTCATCTGCCGTCCTTGGTGTCAAAATTCTCATTTCAAAGCAACAGCAAGAGACGTGGCTACCTGCAGCAAATCCTCAGGCTCTCGGGTTGTATGGAAGCTAGATATGTCTCTGTAGCTACATTCTAGCCCACGGGGTGGGAGTATGAATCCTTTTATTACATTTATGTCTTTTGTCTGTGTGTGGAGCAGTTGGGGTTAGTGCTGCAGTTCATATGTGGAGGTCCAAGGATCCTTCGCAGGAATCGGTTATCTCCTCCTACCATTTGGGTTTCAGGATTCAAACTCAGGCTGTTATGCTTTGCAATAAGCTCCTTAATCTTGTGACTCATTTCTCTGAGAGCGGAAGCTTCCAGAGCGCTTTATCACCGGCCAGCTGGTGAAGACCTCAGCTCTGCATTTTACTCTTTGCTGTTGACCGATGAGAACTGTGGTGACTGGAGTTCCAGGCCACCCTTGACACAGGTCTGGCCTGGGCTGCAAGCTAGGAGCACAGTCTCAGAACTACCTTGTCAGCTCTGCATATTTACCTCAGACCCAGAACACTTCAAAAGCCATCATCTGCCTCTGCAAAATGTTCTCCTTGCCAGTACTGAGATGAGGAGGAGGAGAAGGCAGAGGCCACAGCTCTCATTCTGATTTCTGTACTGGAGAGAGAGATCTCCTGCTATGAAGACTTTGTGAAGTGGATGCTGGAGATGTTTGCCCAGGCTAGTGCTTTGAAAAGGACAGGCACAGGGAGATTGTCAGCTTTGCCCAAAGAGGGCATCAAAGGCTATGCAAATTTACTTGATGACGAAGCACAAACAACAGCATGTTTCTTTAACATTGTCTAAGAGCTAGGAGCTGGTCTCACAACAGAGTGGCTGTAGGCAGAACAAGAAATTCTGGGTTGATGGCTTCAGGAACACACAGTTGGGTGGGAGAGAAGAAGCATGGCTTGGCAGGGTAGTCATGGCAGAGTACTCTGAGAATGTAACCAGCTCCTGTAATTCCTGCTTTCCTAGACACTCCACGTATGCATACTGCTGCAGCTCTTCCTTGGCATTCCAGGAAGTCCCAGGCCCATTGTCTGGGAGTCAGCCTCAAACAGCCACAAGACCGAGGGAAGGGGCAGGCAGAGCTGGGAGTTCACAGGAGGCAATTTCTTGGGCACCATGACTGCCAATCTTGAGAACCTGGCAGGACTCAGACTCACCTAGGAGGCAAAACTTTGCATGTGTCTGTGAGGATGTTTCTGGTGAGGTTTAACTGAAATGTGAAGATCCACCCTGAGTGTAGGCTGCACTAGGTCTGGGGCCTGGAATGAAGAAAAAGGGGAAGCCGATGCAATGTGACTAGGAACCTCATCTTCCTGTTACCATGACTTTTCCACTGTGATAGGCCAGAGCCATGCACCGAGTCAGAATAAACTGTTCCTTGTTTCCCTTGTCAGGTATTTTGTTAAGAGTAACAAGAAAAGTAACTGATGCAGGCATTTCCTGACCTGCCTCCACGGCTCATGTCAGAACGAAGAGACTCTCTGCAGCTCAGGTCAAAAGTGACTTCGTTCAAGCTGGAATGCATCTGCTTTATCCCAAGCTTTCATAGACTTCAGACACGTGCCCACTGCTGACGGCACCAGAGCTGTGTTATCAAGCTCTCTATATAACCCCACGTCTGCCTTTGCTTGTATAGTGCAGGAAAAACCGACCAGTCACTCAGATGCAGGCATAGCAGTTACAGACCAAATGGTGGTGCCTGGTCAAGCTAGGCAGCCATGCTCTTCACAGACAGTGAACACAGCAGCTAGAGGTGTTCTTTAGTCATCTTGGTCCCATTTTGACCGTTCTAACCAAATGGCATGAAGGTTGAAGTGAGGAATCAGCTTCCATGGTGGACCCCTTTCCCTCCTTCCTGGTGGCTGGAATGGGGAGGTAATAGAAGGGCTTCTGGGAGCTTCTGTGGACCACAAATTGGAAACAGTGGCTTGGGGTTGGCAGGGTGACGAGTCAGAACAATGGGAGTATGGTTCTGATGTCAGGAGCTGCCTACCTGCAGCTGAAATCCACACCTGCAAGACACATGGGAGGTGACATGGGGTTCAGTGGCTCTGTGCATTAGCAGATGCTCAGCATCCTGCCTGGCCTTCATATGATGCCAGGGTCACCCCCATTCCTCCAGTGGCACCCAGAATATCTCTATATAGGTCAGATGTCCCCTGGGAAGAATTTCCTGAGGTGGAGAGCCATTGTTGTATCCTGCTGAGGATGAGCTGGATGGAGAGGACTGGAAATGGACTTGGTTCAAGAGGAACTTTTAAAGAGAGCAGAAAGTGAGCAGATGAGTGGGAGTTACACTGGGGGCCTCTGTGACCCAGGAGAGCCGTGAGATCACCTAGGGGCTGAGGAGGTGCCCTCTTGGTGAGGACAGTGTTGGGAGAGAGCTTGGGAGTTGGGTCAGAGAAGGGCTTGGTGGTTTCCATTTCCTGAGGGAAGGGCTCAGTTGAGGGACCCTGATTCCTCAGGGGCACCAAGGCAGGGATTCAACTATGGGGTCCTGGGGTATGGGGTTCCATCTGTCCCCCTGTGAGGATCCAGAAGAAAGCAAGAATAATCCCTTTGTTTTCTCTCCAGCTTTCACATAGGGCAGGCGGCACCGAGCAGGGAGGGGATGTCACTGGCTCCCATGTACTTGAGATTTGGATGGACTCTCCCCCAACTATCCCAAAAGCGGCAGGAAGAACTCAGGGGCCTGCTGTAAGAATCATTTAGGGGGCAGGGAGACATTTGTCTGCACAGCCTGAGTAAGCTGCAAAAACAGAATGCATTTGCCTTGCTGCCTGCCCCCTGCCGAGTTCAGCTCATTTAATAAACTGGGTCGGAAAAAATTGTAAAAGACTCAGAGATAGACCAAAAAGGAAAAGAAAAAGAATTTCTTTTTTTTTTCTTTAACATTCCTCAGCGTTGACTGAGCTTTTGGTTGCCTTTGAGCTCTTTTATAACTCAGTAAGTTGTGGAGAGCGGAGAAAGACAAATGCATTTTGTCCAGTGAAATAGAATTAATTATTTCCTGGTGACAGAGACCATTTTTCAGTTTGTGCTTTGTGTTGTGTGTGCTTTGCCAAGTCACCTTTGAGACAGTCGTGACATCTTACAAGTTCCCTCACTAAGGAAAGACTTAACCGGAACCTTTGATACACATTTACATATGTATAGACATCATGACACACATTATATGTATATAGACACACGTTTTAGGCAGATAATTTCTTTAAAAAGCTGCTGGTATTTTAAATAGCCAGAACACTGGGGTTTCTGCCTCCACATTGGCTTCCTTGGGCTGCAACCTGAGGTCCGGGAGTGTCTGTGCTGGACGTCACCCTGAGCAGCCATGTACTGATGACAGCCATTGTTTTGGAGGAAAGGGGGCCTTAGTGAGGGTCTCTCAGACACCCACACTTGATGTGTACCCTGGCACCATCTTCAAAGAAGGATGAGCTCGTTGAGGGGCACTGAGCTGTGCTTGTTCCTAGGACTTCACTCCTGGAGCAAATGTGGCTGCTCACGCACTTTTCTTCTGTTGCTCTGCCCTGGCAACAGACAGCTTTCACGTGGAAGGGTTTATTTTGCCTCCCAGTTTGAAGGTATAGTCAGCATGGTGGGGGAAGGCAAGGCTGAGGGAGCAGCTTGCAGTTGAGGCAGCAGAAGCCTGAGGTTACTTGCCAGTATCTTGGAGGACCAGGAAGCAAAGAAAGAAGAGGAAGTGAGGCTGGGTTGTAAACTCAGGGTCTAACTCCCACCAGTGACACACTTCCTCCAGTGAGACCTCACTTCCCAAGGATTCTACAGTCTTCCAAAATAGCACAGCCACCCCAAGACTCTGGGTTCAAACACATGAGCATGCAGGACACGTCACATCGTATCCAAACACTAACACTCTTGTCACAATCTCTCTGCAGTTTTTTATTTTATTTTTTCATCTAGGAGAGCATTACATATGGAGATGAGCAGACAGATCTCAGAAAGTGGAGGCAGAGCCTCCTTGGACACTTGACCTCTGCAACCAGCAATGGGAAGTAGAAAAAAACCATCTGATTTCTGGTTGTACCCATTTGACCTCAGTAAGATGGCAGCCATTGGGGTGCTTTTCGGACACTCAAGAACTCGGTAACATGGGCTTTTAGTTGCCACTGGGGAGCTTGTGCTGAGCAACTGGTGATCTCAGCCACTTGTGCTAAGGGTTCACTGAAGGAAAGTCTCAATTTTATTGAAATGGCCTATAATTTGTGCATCATTCTAATAGGAGAATCATTTCTGTGCTTGCACATTTCCTTCCTTTTCAATTACCTGTTGGCAAAGAGGATTTGTGCTGCATCTGGCCCAGTTGGAGACTTTGGACATGTTGTAGTATCAGAGAGCAGTCATGCTGGCTGTTCATGTCTGGATCCGGCAAAAGGGTGGCCTGGTTGAGTGCTAACAATAGTGTATGAGGGGTGGATTGAGAAGCAAAGACTGATAGTGGGTCAACAGGGTGTTTGAAAAGCCATACGTAGGTCTGGAGGATTCTTCAAAATCCCCTCAATACCATGGGGGGAGGTAGTCATAAGTAGCTCTTGCCCCGTGGTAATCTCGTCTGCAGTAGCTGCTATGATGCAGAGGCATGGTGGCCAACCTTTTGCCACTGGGTCTAGATATTTGGACAAATGTACAGTTGGTCTTTTCCTATGGGAGGACAGGTTTTGGGCTCACCCCAGATGGGGCCCATCAACCTTTTTCTCACCTATAGGGTCAGATTCTTCAGTTCCTCCATGTCAGGCCAGTCATAGTGGCCCGAGAATAGGATCTTCTCCAACCCTCCCTTTTGTTTTTCCTCTGGGGTTTCCCTGTCATTATAAACCTTTTCTGCACTATGTTTAACTTAGTTAAAATTTAGGGGCCACCTAGCGGCTTCTTGGAGGAACCCCATGAGAAGCTGGTGGTGAACATGGAACTCTCCTTCCCTCTGCAGCATTGTGATCCCAGTTGTCAGGGAGGGTGAGTGGAAAAGCCGCAAAGATGTCAGCCTGGTCCTAGGTAGGTACTTATTGACACCTGGAACCAATTTCCCGGCAGCCGACAGAATACAGTCCCTCTCTTCAGCTGTGAAAAGGACTTGTAACAACTGTTGGCAATCATCCCACCTGGCTGGAATCTAAGCCATCAATAGGCTTAGCTGGCTTCTCAGAGAATGTGGGGCTCTGTAATTGCCAATTATATAAAAGGCAAGCGAATATAGTGCTGTCTTCTGTTACCACCAGGGACCCCTGTGGCTTGGAAGAGAGTCAGCCATTTGAAAGCATTTGATGAGCTCCTTGAGATCTGGTGTAGGGTGGACTTACTAAGGGATCCAGAGGGGGCGCCTGTCCTCCTCTGGCCATCCTACATTGGATGTGAACCCTTCATTCCTGCAACAAATAGTTTGCAAGGATGCAGTATCAAGCCAGAATTTTCAGCAACCTGGGTTGAGGGGGCCTGACCCATTGTAGCAGTTAATCCAACAATTCACAGCACTGAGACAATTACAAGAAAGAAGACAACCATGAACAAAAGCAACAACACGTTCCTGGGAATCTGAGCAGCACTCCCTCTCTTTCTCCGTGCACAAGAGTTGTAGAGCTCCAAGGCTGGTTATATATATATATATAATGAGGATTCTTCCGAGGGTCTGGAGACCCTCTCCAGGGTTCAGAGCATCCCCTGCCGGTGACCTTTGGGTTTTCCTCTCTCCTTGCATCCTCCCAGTCCTTTTTGGCCCCCTGTACTCAATCGGCTTCCAGAACACACAGACACCAGACCAGATACCCCCAAGAAGAAAAACAACTTACCAATCAGTGGGGGAGAAAAAAAAGGTCCCTCAAATGCTCCACCGCCTTGGCTGGAGGTCCTCAGTGACCCCCATACAGGCCACAAAATGTTAAGCCCCCTGAAAGAAGACCTCAGACTCAGGTAGTAGGCAAAAGCAAGGAACATTTATTTTGTAGAAATTTTCCAGCATGCAGGGGCACTCGTTAGAATGCCAACCCCCCGAAGCGAGCAGGCACATTCAATTTAAAGAAAATTAGGGGGATTTCCAAAAGGAGTGAGGTAACCTTTTATTTAATTAGTAGTGACTTAGGGTTTGTGTGTGGGGGGATGGGATTTAGGATTGGCTAAACATTTAGGAACTTTCCAGAGTTGCTAAGGACTTTTCCTCAGGTTTGCTGACTCATTATACTTAGCTCAAGCTCATGTATTAACCTTTAAGCTGATTGGCTGCCTTTGAGCTATGAGTTTTCCAGAAATTGTTTTTCTATGTGCCGAGAAACAGAAGCTCAGGCCTACCTGAAAAATGAAGCCTGTCATGGTGTCAGACTAGCCAAACAGATTGGGGCCTTCTGGGGGTCTTTTGGGAGCTTTGGAGTTTTTAGACCTCTCAGTTCTATCAGGACATAGGACTAAGTGAAGAAATTCCAGTGACTTGAATGACATTACATGGCCCTTCTGTGCACCTGGCCAGTGCACAGAAGTGGCCAGTGGCCAGTGGCCAAGAAGTCTTTACCTACTTCTCTCAGTGATTTAGCTTTCATCTCATTTCTGTGTTTGTATCTCCCACAGAATGTATGTTTCAAAATGCTTTTTTTTTTGTAAACTGAAATTTTACTCATTGTACAAAAGCTGTGTACAAGAAAGTTTAGAGTCTAAAAATAAGGAACAATATTGCTGTGTAAATTAAATTGTGATATGTTCTTCTTAATATTATTTTTTTTGGGGAAACAAAATACATTCATGGCTAGAATTTGTGTTTCTTTTTTGATTTAAAAAAGGATTCACTTTTAAATTATTCAATTTTAAATTATGTGTTTGCAGGTGTGTATGTATGCACACGAGTGCAGTGTCACCAGAGTCCTCAAGAGGGCATCAGATCCCCTGGAGTTATAGGCAAATTTAAAAAAATAAACTATTCACTTTACATCCCAATTGTAACCCTATCCCTCAATGCCTCCTGGTTCCACCCTCCCACCCTCTCCTTCCCCCATTCCTCTCCCCTAGTCCTCAGAAAGGGGGAGCCCTCCTCCATCTGACTCTAGCCTATCAAGTCTCATTAGGACTGCCTGCAGCCTCTCCCTTTGTGGCCTGGCTAGGCGGCCCTGCCGAGGGGAATTGATCAAAGAGCAGGCATCAGAGTCCATGTCAAAGACTGCCCCTGCTCCCCTTACTAAGGAACCCACATGGAGACTGAGCTGTCTATCAGATACATCTGAGCAAAGAGTCTAGGTCCTCTCCATTCATGGTCTTTGGTTCATGCATCAGTCTCTGCAGGCTCCCCGCCCCTGGGCCCAGATTTGTTGGCTTTGTTGGTCTCCTGGTGGAGCTCTACAGGTAGTTTTGAACTGTTCAATCTGGGTGCTGGGAACCAAACTCAGGTCCTCTACAAGAGCAGCAAATGCTCTTAGCCACTGAGCCATCTCTTCTGCCTTTTCCTTGACTCTTTTCTCCTGTTTTCTCACCAATGCTGGTCCTGTTTCCTGCTCAGGTCACTGAGGGGGGTGCAGCAGCCTGTGTTGGGGAAAGGGCACAGGTCAAAGCTGCCTATAAGATCTGTCTTTTATGTCCTTTATAATGCATGGATGGAAACAGAGGAAAACGTTTTCCCAATAATGTCCATGCATGATTCAACCCAATGTGGAAGTTGACAAGAACTCATCCTCCAGAGCCACGCTGCTGTCAGCAATGGTATCCAAGGCCTGTCTTAGGATGTATCTGCCACTGTCGAGTTACCATCTTGAGAAGGATCTCTCTAAATGTGTTAGTTCTCCTTTTTGTCTCAATGAGCATATCTTTGTTCCAGGAAGGGTGAGCCACTCCTCTTGTTCCGGTTACAGCCCTGTGTGGGCTTTTCATGCATTGTTCTGGCGTATTTTCTTTGACAGATGATTTCAGCTCATTTTTTCAGTTTCTCTTATGACACCATGGAGCACTGCCTGCTAACAAGGAGGCTTGGTGTGAGGCAGGTTCGTGGGCGGCAGAGATGGTGTTTCTTGGGCAGCTCCACCACCTAGTGGATCTTGAAGACAGTGCGACAGCGGGCACTTGCCTGATAACGTGCTGTGCCTGTGCTGGGTATGATCGGTATGATCCTAGTCCCCTAGGCTCAGGTGACATCTAGTCTGCATCAGATTTTGGACCCATCCTTCTGTTCTACTTGACGCCTCCACTGGCTGCTCTACTGCATATCTGTATATTGTGCCCTGCTTAAAACCATCATCATTCTTCTTGCAAATGCTCAGCTTCTTCCAGGAACAAGTTCCCCACCTCTGCAAGTTATCTAATCTCGAGGGGTCAACCTTAAAACCATGAACATGCAAACGGCACTAAATAGACACAGTAGTGTATATGTGTGTGACATATGATAACTGTAGAAGAAGAGGTAGTGAGAGAGGTCATTTGAGAGGTGGGGGGGCATGAGAAAAGTTGGGGGGAAGAGGGAGTAACCCTGGCCTGGAAGCTGAGGACCCTTGACGTAGGTACTGTATACACACCCCTCTTAACAACGCACCTAGCAACATAGGGCCTTCACCCGAATCCAGCAGCACATAACAGTCTCCTTTAAATGATGAAATGCTTCTTCCTGACACACACACACACACACACACACACACACACACACACACACACACACACACACACACACAGTGTCTGTTCAGAGGAGAGGAAGGAGGCCAGCCTGCTCCCTGAAGCCATCTGAAGTCTTCATGGTGCTTCTCCACCCTTGGGCCAGTGATGCGGTGCAGAGCCTCAGTATTCTGGATCTCCCTGGACTCCCTACGTGGAGCTTCCGGCCTCCATGAGGAGGAAACCACGTGCTTTAAAGCGATGGCATCTGCAAGCAGATTGAACCCACCTGGTAGTCCTCCCTGTCCTTCATTTCCCAGCTTTCATCACATCTTAAAGTCTCTCTCATCTTGTGATGTGACAGTCATGGGATCCAGCGCTTGAGCAAGGACGTATTTGGAGACATCACTCTGTTGACCATAGGAGCAGCTGGGTTGCATAGGCCCCACACAACATTCTCTTCTTGAGGTGGCCAAGCCTGCTAGGCCCTGCCTGTCCCTGAGGATTTATAGGCAGTTAATGGTTTGCTAGGGAGAGACACATCTTAAGAGGTGTAGCCTCTGGTAGGTGACCCATAGTCCTTTAAGTGCCCCTTCTCCCATGTTCCTGTAGTTGGTTGAACTTACTGGCCTATTAAACAAACAAACATACAAAGCAATGACATGAAAGAAGAGGGAACTAGTTGGGAAGAGAGAGGATCATCAGGAGTCAGGGACAGTTGGTGACAATTGAGGGTCGTGCAAGTTGAATATGACAAGAATGTATCATGTGAATGTATGAATAAATGACACAATGAAGCCCATTATTATGAACTGTTAATAGACACTCATTAAAAACAGAATTTAAAAAGGAAATGGTTAGGTTCTGGATACAGTTGCTGAATTTTGACCAACCACATAAAGCTCCAGCCTCCCGGAAAAGCTTTGGCCTTCCTGCACTTTAGGAAGTTAGTGGCCTTCATCTCCACAGCCTCTCTATCTGCAGGATACTGGCATCCTACCCACTGTTCTCTGGTGAGTGACAAAGTGGGAGGAACACACCTTCTCTCTATAACAAACACACCCGCCAAAGGTCCATTGTTCAGTGCTGAGATGTGTGTTACTATTTTTCTTTTTAAAAGAGAAATGGATAGAACTGTTCTGTACATTCTAAGTCCTGAGACATTATCTGCACTCTAGAGAAAGTGTGGAGACTGAGGTCAAGTCAATACTACAGGGACATTGACACTGAACCTGCTTCTCTGATGCCCGAGCCTGTATGTCCAACCAGTAACAAATAAACAAACCCAAAACACAAATCTCCAAGGAACTGTTGGAGTGAGGCTTGGTAGAGTCATAGGTCTGCAGACCCAGTTATCTACCTGTTACTCACCCAGAAGAAGGTCTGTTGTTCAACGACAAGGCCAAGGTAGAGAACGAGTCTTACACTTCAGTAACTGACTGCCATCTTTCGAAATGGACACTGAGCTCACCCTTGCTGGCTTAGCATCTATCTAGAGGCAGCCGGAGCACTGACATCCATGGTTTCTGAGACAAGAACATGCTATGAGACCACAGCGTGAGAAGGAATAAGATGAGCTGGCCTTCACTAGAACAAAAGTTCCCTCCTTCCTCCACAGCCACAGTGGCCCAAAGTCATCGTGTGGCACTGTCTACTTAGATGCTCAGAGGTGAAGGTCTGAGGCCTTCCTCCAGATGCTGGGTTTTGGTAAGTGTGGGGCCTGTGTGGCCCCTTCCCTTTGGTCAAGGCTGAAAGCTGGAGACTGTGCTGTGTTGAGAGGGTATCAGAACTTGACAGTTTGCAGGCTGCGGGCTGTGGTTTGGCTCCCAGGCTTGCTCTTTCCATGGTCAATGGGAGCTGAAGACTGACTGGAGCCCTTGGTTGCAGGAACTTGCCTCTTGAGGGGTTCCAGAGGAGATGGCTGCTGGCTCTACCCCCACCCCCAGCCTGCTAGTTGCAACTGTTAGACAGTCTTACCTCCTCAGCATCCAGAAATGTGAACCACAGTCCTGGTTTCTTGTGGAGAGGTGCGCTGGCTCACTTCTTCAACTTGACACAAGCTAGGGTGTGAGCCACATAGACATAACCTGGGATGAGAGCCTTTCTGAGGGATGGGCTATATCAGGGTTGTCCAGAGACCTGTGTGTGTGTGTGTGTGTGTGTGTGTGTGTGAGCTTGTCCTGAAGACATCAATGTGGGGAGACCCACAGTCAATGTGGACAGCCCTTCTGGTAGCAGCCCAGATAAAAGGGCAGGGAGAAGAGAAACTTTACTTTTTAATTCTCACACACTCCGTGATGAGTTACCACGTGGCCATCATTGCTGATTCCTTCCCTGATGTTAGAAGCAGCTTCTTCAGGCTTTCGACATGGACTGAACATGGATCCCCAGCAGCCTTCTGGGAATCCTCCAGGCCTTTGGTGCAGTACCACTAAGGGGCCCAACTGTGAAAGTAACTTATTCCCCTGATTTAATTGTCATCCTCAGAGGCTTACTGCCTCTGTCTGCTCACCTAGGTCTAGTCCTGGAAGCTTCTAGACTCCATACAATCTAATCTAGGCCTAGAATGTTTTCAGCCTCTGAGACTTACCCTCTGAGCTCACCCTTTCTAGCTCTTCCTAAACTCGGACTGGCTGATTTAACTCAGCTGTTCTGGCTCAAACGCCTCTCCAAGCTGACTGATTCAAATTGGCTTCTCGCAACTTCTAGCTGAATTGCTCTGCTTGGCCTCATACTAACTCTGGCAATCGTTCTAATCATCTGGCTCGTTACATCATCACCTGTGTCTAGCTTGTTCTCTCTTCAACCTCTCTTTGTAAAACTCTCCCAGAAAAACCTCTTCTGAATTCCACGAACTGAACTGCCACAAACTCAACTCTATCACACTGCCTCTTAACTCATTATCAGTTGAACTGCCTAACTAGAACTCAGAGAGATCCACGTGCCTCTGTCTCCTAGTGCTGGGATTAAAGGCATGCACTACCACACCTGGTCCTAAGCTTCTCTTTACCTGAAACCGTGCTCTACACCAGGCTGGCCTTGAACTGCTTGCCTTTGATTTCTGGGGTTCAAGGCTTTCCTGTATTCCAGCCCAACCACATAGACCTAGAAGGTCTTTGGATGTAATCTCTTGCCAGAGCATCCATATTCTGAATTAAAATTCTTCTATACCCAACCTTGGCACTGAGCAACTGCCAGGTTCTCAGCCTCTCTGGTGTGAGACCATCACTGTTTGCAGATGTATGGGCTGCCCAGACCATCTCATGCAAGCCAACCTAACCCCTTTTAATTTATCCCTGTCCTGTCCTGTTCCCATGTGGACTAACACAGAAGGCTTGTTATGAGCACTAGTGGATGCAGGATACTGTTTAGGCGCGGTGGTGACGTCTCATCGTGGTTGGCCAGACTTCCTCTTCTCCTCTGAGTATCTCTCACGTTAGCAGATGGGCCTGGCTTCCTTCTTCTCTGTTGACCAGGGGCAGTCCTTGTGTGACGTAGGGCATGGAGGATGCTGGCTTCAGTTGGACTCCTTTCCCAGTGCTCACCTAGTGCCACACAAGGCCCTGTCCTATAGCACACAGGAACCACTGTGAACCTAGCCCCTTGCTAGCTGTCTGAACTCTGCGATAGCTGTACTTCCTACCTCAGTGGAACTGTGTGCACCAGATTGAGGGAATAAGAAATAACAACTTCCGGAATGTTCCTTGGAGACTGCGATTTGTTTTACTGAGCAGACTCCAAACATTTCACCAAATTTTCTTCTGTGCCTCGGGGTGCTCGCGTAGAGATATACTCATAATGAAGTTTCCTCTGTTTGAAGCCAGATATGCATGGAAAGTTAATAGAAAGTCTGGGAGTTTTAGGATCCCTCTGCGGCTACACCCTCCCTCCAGCGTGCTGACCTGAGTGAGCATCCTCGCTTTGCTAACTTAACTTCACAGCAAGGGGACTTGGCGCCACCTTCCGGCCAGGCTGCGCATCGCTGCTCTGGGAAATTGTCTTGGAAGAGGATGTTTTTGTTGGGGAATTTTGTTGTCTGTGTCACCATAGAACAGACCAAGGCGTAAACGCGTTTAAACTCTGCGGGTGCGCTTCTTAATTAAGAAACAATTTTGTCAGTACAGGGGCGAGGGGTGGGGCAGGCGCCTTCTCGCGATGCACTTTCTGCTCCCTAGCGGTGGACGAAGTCTTTCTAGACCCAGTGGTTCTGCCTGGGCTTCTGGAAACTTCCTACAAAGGAAGCAAAACCCAAAGTAGACAAGGTGTTTGTTGACTTCCTACCGGCAGTGTGTGGTGTCAAAGCAAAGAAGGAAGAGGAGAGATGTGCTTATTTTTCATATTCTAATAGAGTCACGGCCAGGCTCTGCCTTAGAATCTGAAAGCCAAGAGCAGGGGCGTAATGACTGAATGTGAGAAAAACCTGGTGAGGAACTTGCTTGGTTACACAGTGGAGAGCCGGAGGAAAATGCCGGCTCCAGACAAGGACATCCATGCATTTTTATGAAGGGATTCGGGAGAGTTGGCATAGATTGTTGCTCACAGATGAAGCTTTGGATTCACAGCACCACAAGGAAAACACAAAACAAACAACAACCACTTGAATCACCCTTCACTCCAGTTTGCTTGACTCCCCCCTCAATGGACCTCTTCCGTTCATCTTTCCGCCAAATATAAACAGAAACGCACCACACTCAGCGACTAGGAAAAAATGAACTGCTGAGCAGGGTGGTAGACTATTTTGAAGGCTAATTTTTGCCGGGCGCAGGTGGGTGGCAGGGCGCAAGCTTGCAATCCCAGCACTCGGCAGAGGCAGGCGGACCTCTGTGAGTCCGAGGCTAGCCTGGTGTACAAAGCGAGTCCAGGACAGCCACAGCTACACAAGAGAAACCCTGTCTCGAAAAACCAAAACCAAGCAAGCAAGCAAGCAAACAAACAAGCCTCGCACCCCTCAAGACTAGTTTTTCTTTCTGGAATTGGATGAAAAGTCTATTCAGAAGAAGTCAGGTTTACGTAATCTACACAAACATGCCTGGAGAAGGGTGGGCGGCTGTCTGTGTGTCAGGGTTCCAAGAGCAGGCCAAAGCTCCCTTGTATAAACTGGGAAGTGTGAACCTGCACTGAGTCAAAATGAAGCTTGGAATTGTTTGCCAACATATAAACATCAGATACATTTACATAAGAATCAGATTTCTGTCAGTGAAGGTATTCTGGACACTCAGTTTTGTGGGTAACAATTTATATGTGTGTCTAGACTGACCCACTGTGGTCCTCAGGGGTCCTTGGCAGGGTGGTCGCTGCCAATTCTTACTTACTTTAACACTTCGGGTTGATTTCATTTTATTACATTCTCATCTCCTTAAAAAGATGGAAACTAGGAGAGGACACAGCTTTTCATTACAATGAATTTTAGGATGCCATTTAAAAAAAACCAGCATACATTCATTGTACAAAGCCATTGTAGGTAGCCTCCCCTTCCCCCCACCCCATGGGGAGGGAAGGATTTTCTTTGTGTTTGATCTACAAAATCTGTTTATATCAGATGAATAAAACATCTGAACCAAGTAGGCATTTGAGTCTAAACCTCTGCAGAGAGGAGAGCTGTAAGAAAGATGTTTAAAGGCTTTTGTGGTGTTTGTTTTGTTTTGAGAGGAGGTTTCCTGCCACAGCTCACTACATAGCCCAGGCTGGCTTCAAACTTGTGACAATCCTCCTGTCTCAGCCTCCGGAGTGTTGGGATAAGTTACTAGGAGTTTAAGGGCTTTTGATGGTCACACATGAACCAAAATGACAGGGCACCAGTGTGTGTGTGTGTGCGCGTGTGATAGAGATAGAGAGACAGACAGACTGAGACAGAGAGACAGAGAGAGGCAGAGGAAGAGGGAGAGACAGACACACAGAGAGACTGACAGAGACAGTATTTCAATCAAAAAACTTTTAAAGCCACATATTCTAACTGGTAAATCCAGCCACCAGGAAAGCCTGCTGAGCAGACTGTACTCCTGGGCTGGGTATGTAGGTACTGATCTCCTGACGTCAGAGCCTGTGTGGATTTGGCCATCGCCAGCCCAGCTGACGTGAGGCATCAGCAGTGTCCACTTGTTGCTCCTGATAGGCCCAGCACCACTCTTCAGGAAGCCAGCTGTGTTGCTTAGTTTAACTGTCACCTTGTCATAACCTGGGCAGAGAGTCTCCGTGAAGAGTTAATCTGGAGTAAGTTGGCCTGCAGGCATGCGTGCTGGTTAATTCCTTGATTGTCGATTAGTCCGGGAAGACCCAGTGCACTGAGGGTAGTGGTGTCCCGTAGTGTGAGGACAAAGAAAGCACACAGGCAGACAAGCATCCACGTGACTCATTGGCTTTTCCACAGCAACCTGGAACTGTGAGGCGGGGAACTTCTCTCCAAGCTACTTTTTGTCACAGAAGTGAAAGCGGGACACAGGATCAGGAAGCAGTGCTGCTGGCTGGACCACAGAGCGGGGGCAGCAGGAGCAGAGAACTACATTACTCAGGTTAGTAGAACCATGTGCATGAAAAGACGGTGCTGGGGGCAGGTTACGAGGCATTTCCAGACTCCATGGAAGCACCAGAGGGCCTTTCCCTTGGGCGGGATGGGCTCAGCAAGCTCTGGGCCTCTAGGCACCAGATACCAGTGGAGGTGGCAGCTGCCCTAGTTAGCAGTATTTTTTTTTTTCAACTTGACATCTGGAAGAGGAGCCTTAATTGAGAAGCTGTTTCCATCAGTTTGGCCTGTAGTGCATTTTCTCGATTGATCATTGATGAGGGAGGGCCCAACCTGCTCTGGCTGTGCCACATCTGGGCAGGTGGTCCTGGGTTCTCTGAGAAAGCGGGCTGAGCAAGCAAGCCATGGGGAGCGAGCCAGTGAGCAGCACTCAGCATCAGCATCAGCTCCTGCCTCCGGGTCCCTGCCTTATGATGGAATGTGACCTGTGAGCCCAGTAAACCCTTTTAAAACTCAAGTTGGTTTTGGTTAGGACTTTCTTTACAGCAATAGAAACCTAGCCAGGACTCTAGCCTCTCAGGTCATGGACCCTGGCTGTTTCCTGTCTTTGACTTGCCAAGTTAAAGAGCTGGGAGAGATAAAGTCTGATTGGCCGAGCTTGGTGTCACTCACCTGCTTCTTGCCCCAGAAAAGAGGGCTGGGAAACCTGGTGGATAGTCTCATACAGACTCTCTGGTAACAAATGGGGTGTCACGGAGGAGTGGAAAGGCAGAACTTCCCTGGGGGTGGCGTCTCACACCTGGCCCAACCACTTTTTTTTAACTGGCTTTGGCTGCAGAACTATGCTCTTCCCCCCGCACAGTGCCAGCTACCCTGACACCCCGGCAAGTGCCCAGGATCCTGGTCACATCATACACATCACATCTCGTGGGTGAGAAGGCTCCTTCACACGCTTGGCAAACTCAGGCCCATCCCTGGTCTATATAGGGAGTTATAGTCCAGCCTGGGTTACAGAGTGAGAGCCTGTTTCAGTAATCCAGCCAATTCAACACACACACACACACACACACACACACACACACACACACACACTTTGCTGGCTTTTTGCATCGAGCCTTCCTCATAAAGCTCGCTAGGTGGCACTGTCTACCTGTTCAGAGAACAGAGAACAGGCCTAGTGAAAAAACAAAAACAAAAAACAAAACAGAAGCCTGTGGATGATTTGTCAAGTGGCCACCTGGCCTTCCTTCCAGGCTGCTGGCATAAAAGGACAAGAGGTGATGTCATCCTGTAAGCATGCCACTCTCTCTCACCCATAATATTTTCCTTGCTCAGATTAAATTAAGTCCGTGGCAGCATGCCCCCACTTTTCACTCCAGAAAAGAACGCTGAAAAAGCGCCTTCTTCCATTTTAAAATTGCTTATGAACAGAACCCCACAAACCCTAGAATTATTTATTCTGTGTTGTGTGTGTGCGAACATGCTCATATGGGGGTCAGAGGATAACTCGTGAGAGTCAGTTCCTCCTTCCCCCACGTGTGTCCCAGGCCTTGAACACAGGTCCTCAGACTTGCTGGCAGGCCCTTTTCCTGCTGAGCCTTTTCTCCAGCTCCAGATTTTCATTTTGGGTCTTGAAATTGATGTTCATGAAGAGGAGGGCTCTTTTGCCTTTATATAGTGCACTTTTTCCCTTGGTACAAAGCCCATCTGTACCAAACACGAGTGGCTTGTTGGGAAGACTGTGGGTGACATTGACATGGCATCTGGTTTTCCTTTTTTTTTTTTTTTTTTAATCTGCAAACTGTCTTCAACGCACAGGGGTGTGGCTTTTGGTCTTTTAACAATCACTGGTAAAACCAAACCAAACCAAACCAAGTCACTAACTGAATCCCCATGGTGAATGTAAGCACGTACGTGGGTACATAAGCATGTGTGCATGTGTGTGCACACTCACATGCACAGAGGTCAGAGGTTGACATCAAGTGTCTTTCTCCATCACTCTCTACCTTATTGGTTGAAGCAGCAGGGGCTTTCCCTTGATCCCAGCTCTGATAACCTAGCTAGCCAGCTTGTCCCGGGAGCCCTCGTGACTACCTTGTGTGCCGGGTTACAGCCAGGACACCACGGCAGCTTGGGATTTACCTAGGTGCTGGGGACCCAAAGTTCGGTATCAGTTAATGGAATCTGACTAGCTCTGAGCTTCTCCGTGCTTCTCCGCAGCCAGCTCTGCCCTAGTCCTTCTGTCTCCTGCTCTCCCTTCGCAGAGGAGCCTAAACTGTCTTTGCTTTCTCTAAGGGCTAGAGACTGAACCCAGGGGCTTTCACAGTGTTCTTTCAGTGAGCCACACCCCAGCTTTTGTAACTCCTCTCTATGCACAGTGAATGCGTTCAACATAGTCACTGTGCTCAGTCAAGTCTGGTTCTTTCTCCTGATACTATGTTTATGAGGTGCGTTTCATGGGGCAGGGGCATAGCTATGATTTCTTTGTGTTCTGTTGTCTACCTAGGCAGTTATATATTCTGTGGAGGCGCCCACCTCTTGGAGTTTATTTGAGATTCTGAGTCCTCGAGTGTACGATGGTTAGGTATAATCATCAACTTGGCACAGCCTAGCATCACCTGGTAAAGGGTAAAGGAGTCTTAGTGAGGGATTGTCTAGACCAGGTTGGCCTGTGTGCGTGCATGTGTATGTGTGATCTTGATTATGTTACTCAATATGGATGCTGTCACTCCTCATTTGGGGCCTTGGACTGTACAAGGGAAGAGAAAGCTAGCTCAGTTCAAGCACACACACACATTTCTCATCTCTCTGCTGCCTCATGCTCCTGCCCTGAATTGGTCCCAGTGATGGACTGTGACCTGGGATTATAAGACAAACAAACAGTTTCTCTCCTAAATTGCTTTCTGACGGTGTGTTTCATCACAACAGCAGAACTCAAAGTCTAGCAGGTGCTGAGCTGTGGCAGGGGCCAGCCAAGGGCAAGAGGTGTGTGTTGGTGGACAGTGGGCCCAACAGCTCTGCGCACCTGCCCCAAGCAGCTTGTGCGGCAGTCTCCATCCTTTCTGTCGTAATCATTTTCGTGGGAGTAGCAGGGCAGGTCTGCTCTTAGGACCAGATTCTAGTTTGGGGACATCGAGGTTTCATTTCTCTGCCCACCTGGAACCTCAACTGAAAGAGAAATCAGAGCACTTCAAGAGAAGTCAGAGGTGGAGGGAGAAATGAGTAGACCTTAAACATGCCTTAGCATGTTCTACTGCTGTCCGGAGAGCCTTGTATCTTGTTAGAAGACCTGGTTGTGGGGCGGGGTAGGGAGAGATGGCTCAGAGGTTAAGAGCACTTAGTGCTCTTCCAGAGGACAGGAGCTCTGTTCTCAGGACCCATGTCAGCCCACACCAGACAGCTCCTAGCCACCTGCAATTCCAGCTCCTGTGGCTCCAGCGCCCACTTCTGGCCTCTATGGGCACCTACATGCACACACACACACACACAACACAAACACATTAAAGAAGATTAAACCTATGCTTTTAAAGCTCTTCCCTACTAGTGGGGAAGTAGAAATTATTGTACTCATCTTTTAGTTTTCAAAAGTGTTTTGTTTTGATTATTTTTAAACCCACAAGTATTAGCATTTTCAAATAATATGGTACAGTGAGATCCTGAGATGTTCCTTTGAGCATCATAGATGGTTTGTGACTTAGTGCCAGGGATCTCTTAGAGGCTGAACCAAAGAATGCTTTTTTTTGGAGGGGGGGGGGGAAGAGGATGGGTAAGAAGGAAAAGTAAGTGAGCCTGCCTAGTAGAAAAGGTCTCGTCTCGGAAATTCACGTTACGGAAATTCTCTTGGCTGTCTTTCTTGGATCAGACTGGCGAAGTGCATGCCAGCTTTAGGGAGACTCCTAATTCCTGGCACAAAGAAGTGCTGGGAATCCCAGAGGCACAGAAAATTATTTCAATCAGTGTCCGTATCTGGACACTAGGTGGAGCCAGAGCTCCCTCGCTGTGGCCTTGAAGGCGTTGGCAGGTACTACAAAGGTCTCTCAATCACAGTTCAGGGACTCTAGCTCAAGTTTTGTCGGCAATCGACAATCGTGGGATCCCACTGTTTGCTTTCATCTATCAATCGGAGAGTGTCATTTGAAACTATGTTGACCTTTAGGTTAACCTGATTTCCAAAAGCTCTGTGGGCTCAGAGGGACTGGGATTTCCTGGGCTGACCTGACACGGGGGTCCCTGGGCTGTAGTCTGAGAGAGCTGGGAAATTACCAGACTTCTTTGTTGAGTTCTCAATATGACGGCAGGAGCGAGTGGACACAGCATGTATCAGATGTGAACCTTAGGGGCTGGCATCTGCGTTGAGGATGGAGGGCACGAACAAGAAATCGGCACTGGACAGCCCGAGAACATCAAGGAGGCTCTTTTTCAAAGCCTGAGTTGGTTTAGGGGAGGCTTCCTGGAGGAGGTGGACTAAGGGTTGTGAAGTCAGTTTTATGTTCTGCCTAAAGAAGCAGGGCAGAGTTGGGCCTAGCGTCCTGAGGATGGCTCTGTTCTGTCACCTTGAAATGAGTGACCAGTTTCCGAAGGCAGCCACACAGAATTCCCAGGGCTTCACAGTACTCTGTGGGCTCTGTGGGCTAAGAGCACCCAAGTCTTGGTCCCCTCAGTGGCTGGGTTTAAAACAGGAATGGAATCCTGAAAACATTTCTTAGACCCAACTAAAGCAGAGTCTTGGGTATGCAAGGTATTTCCAGGAGAGAGTCAAGATGGCTTTACTTTGTGGCTCACAGCAAGACTTCTAGAACGTTCTTTCCCTTTTCATGGCCCTTCCTGTTTCCTTCAAAGACCCTGTCCAGGCCTGGTGTAGTTGGGCTTCTCTCTGTACTGTAGCTTTTCTCTCTCCAGCAGTCAGTCCTGGGATGAAAATTCTCATCTTCTTTGTGGCTTCCCCTGGGGTGGACAGAGGATACAGGAAAGCTGAATCACAGACCAGCCTCTTAACCACCATCAGGAGAGGCAGATGGGTGAAATGTGGCCACTCATGTCTCTGTGCTCCATTCAGATTGCAATGGGGAGGGGTGGGGGATGCAGGATGGAGGATAGGAGATGCAGGATGGGGAATGGAGGGCGGAGGGTGGAGCATGGGGGATGGGGAATGAGGGATGGGGGATGGAGGATGGAGGTTGAGAGATGGAGGATGGAGGATAGGGGATGCAGGATGGGGAATGGAGGGTGGAAGGTGGAGCATGGGGGATGGGGATGAGGGATGGGGGATGGAGGGCATGAACAATTACCTGGCAGAGGCTGAGCCTGGTGCACTCAAATGGCTTAGCTTCAATGGAAGATGCCCCGTCTCTTCTGAAGCCCTTGGTGATACATTCCTCACCACCCTGCTCAATCCTCCACACTCTTGATGCTCCCTCATTCCCCTGACACAGCCTAGTCACCATTCTTTAAAGAGAGGAAGGGCTGAGGGGGCAGCTCAGTGTCTAAACATGCAGCCTGCTGGTGTAGAGGATTAGTGTTTCCTTCCCAGCACACTGGTTGGGTGAGCTCACAATCTTCTGTAATTCCAGTTCCAGGGAATCCAACAGATGCCCAATCCTGTCTCCATGGATACCCTTACAACACACACACACACACATACACACACACTGAATCCTTTCTTTTAAAGGAAAGAGAGGAAGGGCTGGAGAGATGGCTCAGCAGTGAAGAGAGCTGGCTGCTCTATCACGATGACCCAGCATTCATATCGGGAGGCTTCACAGAGGCCTGTGACTCCAGCTCTGAGAGATCTGATGCCCTCTTTTTGTCCCTGTGGGCACCTGTGCACACACACATATTCATGTAAAATAAAATAAAAATAGATCTTTAAGTAAGGGGTTAAAGGAAGCAGGGAGCAGAATGAGCTCCTAGTGGTCAGGGACCTGATGAAGACACATTGGATGGTGGTAGGATCTGGCCAGCTCACCAAATACATGCACAGTGGATGTGAGGTATACAATTCTATGGGTCACCAACCTGGGCGCGCCTTCTCTTGTTGTGGACAGAGCATCAAGGGCCTCTTGCTCATTTGGGGCTACTGTCTACGTTTGAACATCTGTCCTAGTTCTCCATGGGTGGAGACGTCGGGAGGCAGCTTTCACTTGGCTGCCTTCTGATCCACACAGCACTCTCTGCCATCATACGGAGGATGGCACATTGAATAGGCCAAGGGGCAGATAGAGCAAAGACTCCCAAGTGAGTCAGAAGCCGGCAGCACTCCTTTCTCTTCACCCCTGCCTTAGTCAGAGTTTCTGTTGCTATTATAAACACCATGACTAAAAGCAACATCAGGTATGGGAGGGGGGACGGTTTGTTTCTGCTTGTACTTCCAGGTAATGGTCAAGGCAGAAACTCAGTCAGGGCAGGAGCTGATACAGAGGCCATGGAGGGGTGCTGTTTACTAGCTTTCTCCCTAAGGCTTGTGTTCTAATAGAACACAGGACCACCAGCCTAGGCATGGCACTGCCTCCAGAGTGGGCTGGATCTTCCCACCTCAATCAAGACAGTGTACCACTGAGTTGCCTACAGGCCAGTCTTACGGAGGTACTTTCTCAGCTAAGGCTCTGTCTTCCCAGATACGTCTAGGTCTATGTGAGCTGAACGATACAGATCAGCACAGCCTCTTCCCTCTCCAGTGCTTTCTGCCCCTTTCTACCTGTTTGCTGCTGCTTGGTTTGAGGGCAAGTGTTGGAATCAATTAATAGAGAATCACAAGAGCAGTTACTAAAGGATGATGTAATTAACTTATCCAGACTAATTGAAAATTTCCATTTAGAAAGAGCAGTCAAGTGCCTCCCTGCTTAACTGCCTTCCCCGCATAAAACACCCTCATGAGAAGATTCTGTAATATCTGGCTGCAAACCCAAGACCTCCGAGGCTGCCATAAAACTTTGGGAAAAGACTGCATCCATTTCTCTTTCTCACTCTCTTTTCCCCATCCCTCCCTAAAACCATTCTCAGGGTCATAGAGAATCCTCATTGTTCTGTGACCCAAGCATGGGACAAGGTCAGGCAGGGGAAAGCTGGAGGAGAGAGGGTCACTCAGGACTTGACTCTGGATTGGGAGAGTGAAAATGGATGTAGCGTGGCTCTGGGGGTAGTAGAGGAAGAGTTCCACACCTGGGGCAGTGCACACTTCTCAGTGTCTGTCTCCGAGCTCACTGGGTGGGGCTTCCCGTTCTGGGATGCTCACATGGCTGTTGAAGGTAAAGACTGTGTGTATCTCCTGGTCACAGGGTTATGGCAGGCTCAGGACGTGTGAGTCTAGTGGACCAAGGGTTTACAATCTGAAGTCTATTCAGAGACTCAATTTTACTCAGGAATCTGAGCTGCTAAACTTGGCCCAGATGTGTTGTTTGTCACTAAGCACGTGGGAAGAGGGGTCATTCCTGGGAGTAGTATGGGCTTCTAGGACAGTAAGCCTGGGGGTGATGTGGCAGGATCCATCTGCAGGCCTGGATCTTCTCTCATTGACCTTCCAGTTGCATGTGGCAGCATGTTTGCAGCTACATCCTCTACCTCTAACCCAGACTTGGCTATGTTGTGTCCTTTCCAACTTAAAGGGACTAACACTCATAAAAGAATAAACGGTAGACTTCATATACACCTGAGGTAAGGATTTGCTCATCATCAAAGAGAGGCATACTTCAGCCATACTCCTGGGATGGAGGATGGCATGTTCTAGAAACCTCGAGGGTACAGGATGGTGGAGAAATTTTGCTCCTGTTTCAGGGATTCAGGATGAATTTCAGTGTGTGTGTGTGTGTGTCTGTGTCTGTGTGCTCTTTTATATATGAGAATTGTGCTCAGATAGAGGCCAGAGGTCAATGTCAGGTGTCTTTCTCAACCACCCCTCAGGATATTTTTTGAGACAGGGTCTCTCACTGCCACCGGGGTGGGGGTGGGGCTCACTAAGTGGCCAGACCGACTGTTTAGTGAGCTCCAGGCTCACCTTAGCTCTAACTCCCAGTGCTGGGGCTATAAGTATGTGGCACCATGCTGAGCTCTTGTGAGAGTTTGAGGGTTGGAACTCAGGTCCTTAAACTTGCACATAAAATGCATTAACCACTGAGTTATTGTAGGGCCCTAATCTCACTTAAAAATTATTTAGTTTTAGAGCTTTTGCTTGTGTCTGTTGTGATGGGTGTTCAGCACATTATTCCTCATGCCCCTCCCCTCTTTCCCATCTCCTATTATTTCTCTTTGTCATCCTAGACAGTTTTACTTCTTTTATGTCATGTGCATATAATTTTACATTTCTATGAGAAACATAGGAACCACAGACTAGAGAGAACCTCTGATACTCATCTTTTTGAGGATGTCCTAACTCATTAACCTGTTGAATCAACTGGCACAGCTTTGCTCCGTGCGCTGAGTGGGAAGACTCCCACTGTGTATAGCCACCACATTTCCTTACCTCACTCTGTTGTTGGAGATCCAGGTTGCTTTCCTGAAGGAGCTATTGCAGAGAGTGCTGCAGTGAACAGTGATGCCCAAGCACCTCTGTGACATGTTGGCTTGGAGGAACTTTGGGTAGATACCCAGACAATCCATTTTTAGTTATTTGGGAAGCATCTATACCGACTTCCACAATGGCTGGACCAGTTTGAATCTCCTGCACAGTGTGGAAGGGCTCCTCTTGTCTACATTGCTGCTAGCATTTTTGGTCATTAGTTTTCCTGACCATTGCCATCCTGACTGGGGTGAGATGGTGTGCCAATGCAATTTTGCATTTTTATGAAGGACAGTTGAAAGCAGCAGCCATGGACCTTCCCTCTGGCCTCCTGTGGAGTGTCTGCCACCTTGGGCTTTGCAGCCAGCAGACTTAAGTCTGAAGTCTGTGAGGTCAGTGTCCTTACAGGTTGGATGACGCCGATGACCGTTTCCATCGCTGCGAGTTCCCTGGGATCATGGTTGTAGAGCTTGTGGTACCCGGCATTAGCTAGATGCTGCAAATGCTGATTCTGATTGCTGTAGACAGGGTTTACACTCAGCTGCTGAGTGTACTGGAGTGTTAGGATAGCCAGAGGAGATGCGACTTGCATAGGCCTGAGCCCATCCATGTGAGGAGTTTTCAGTTGGAGAAAGTCAGTCCCTATCATACGGCCCTGTTAATCACATGCTTACTCCACTCCTGATGTGGAAATCAATTTGGATCTCATGGCATCATGGCATCTGCTGATGTTCATTCACTATGAGCAGACTTTTGCACGCTTTGTGGGAGCCGTCCCTTTTGGGGGCTTGCTGGGAGCAAGTGACTTTAGGTTTTACCGGACGGTGCTGGCAGCAACAAGCACACCTTACATGTTTTGGCTTCTGAGGTCACAAAGAACTACAGGCACAATTGACTGGAGAATTAGTCTCTTCCAGGGATGAGCCTCCTTATTGGCTGCCCAGTGAAGACTAGTGAGCTCAAAACCTATATCCACAAACAACAAAAATGGACCCAGAAGCTTCTGTTTATATGTACATACATAGCAAATATAATAGAAAAAGAGGCTATTGATTTGAGGATGGGTGCATGGGAGGGGTTTGAAGGAGGAGAACTGTGAGGGGCTAACAGGGAGGAAAGAGAGGCGGAAATGATACAATTCTATTTAATTAAAAACATTAAAAACAAGAAGAAGAAGGAAACAAAACTTCCCTGTCAGTTCAGAGCAGTGGGATAGCTGGGAAGTGGGATGGATGATACCAGTTGCCGGTTAATCCCTCTGGGAGCCCTGAGTGTTGGATGTGATTGCCGGCTCCATTTTATACCAAGAGGAAAAATGCTTAGTTAGGTCCTGTCACGTTCCAGAGGTGGAAGCTAGCCCACAAGAGGTGGGATGGCATCTGAATGGAGGGCTCAGTGGCTCTGGTCACCACTAGGTCAAGTCAAACCAAGTATTAATAACCAGAGGAGGAAGAGCCGAGTCCCAGTTGACTACCTCTGTTGGTCCTTCCCTCAGAACCGTCCTGTTTTCCTTCCGTCGGTTCTCGCACCAAACTCCAGAGAATGTTCTAGGTGGCCTTGAAACCCAGAAAGGGGCGTTGCTTTTACCCCCACCCCCCAAGCTGGAGCTCCAGGTGGTTGTGAGCTATCTGACATATGCTGGGCTGGGAACCAAACTTGAGTCTTCTGTAAGAGCAGTATAAAATGTTCCTAAGCAGTGAGCTGACTGCTTGGCTGAAGATGACCTTGAATTTCTGATTCTGTTGCTTGTACCTGCTCAGTGCTGGGCTTGTAGGCATGTGCCACCATGCCCAGTTTCGTGGGATGGTGGGACTGAAACTCAGGACTTTGTGCAGGCTAAGGGAACATTCTACCAACTAAGCCACACTGCTAGACTGCTTTTGAGTTTAGGGGACTTGGAGCCAGACTTCCTGGATGCAAGCAAGTCATGGCTTCTTGTTTTATACCTAGTAAGACCTTGTTCCCATTGCTAGATCTCTCCCAGTCTCAGTTTCCTCCCTTGTAAGGTGGAGTTCCTAAAGACACCTGCGTTTACACTGAGGGGCGGAGTCTCTGAAGGAAACACTACACTATGCGGGAAATGTGCCAAGCACACAGTGAATACTAGGTCTTGTGTTGGTCATAACACTTTTTTTTGAAAAAAAATTATTATTGATGTATTTATTATACATGCACCTGGATGCCAGAAGACAACTTTATGGAGCTGGTTCTCTCTTTCTACCTTTATATGGATTTTGGAGCTTGAACTCAGGTCGCCAGGCTTGTGTGACAAGTACTTTTACCTGCTGAAACATCATTAGGAGTGGGTGGAAAGGACCTAGCTCCCTCCCCATTGCCCCCTGCCATAATCACCCTATCGCTTCCTTATTCCCATGATCCTTTTCCTATCACCTGGGACATGCAGAGAAATTGCAATTTAAATTTGAAATCAGCATTTATCTTTGCGTTGCTACCTGGGCCCTGAGTCATGGTGGCTGTTTGGTTTCATCTGCCGAAGCTCTTCCGTATTCCAATCTTCCCTATTGGATTGCTGTTGAGTCCGATGGTGAAGCAGCCCAGAAAACAGCAGTAAGTAAACACAGCCTTAACCCTCCCCTCTCTCTGCCTCCCATGCGGCCTGAAAGGAGCTTGCAGCGTCTGTCTTTGTGTCGCTAACTCATAAATGGAAGAAGCAGGAGATAAATACAGTGGGAATGATAGGTTTCTAGGAAGCCTGAGGAATTGAAGACTCGGCTACTGGAAAGCTGACGAGGAGTGTGGGTGAGCTTTGGAAAGGGCACCTGACCTCTCCAATGCGTGCCAGGCTCTGTCCTTGTCCCGTGAGGTGTCATTTTCCACAGGGAGGGTGGTTTGTCAGTTGGGTGAGGCATTCATAGAATCAACAAGTGCTGGTTTCCTGGGATATCCCCAGTGATGACTTTGGAGTGGGCTGAGGTCATCCCCAGGGTCCTTGAGGCTTTAGCAAAGACAAAACAAACAAACAAAAAACAGACAAGGGGTTGGGACAGCTAGGCCTTGGTCCTGAGTCTTTGCAGGTGTTTTGTATGAGCTGGAAGAAGTCAGTTTCCTTTCTCACTCCATATTCTCCTGTCCACAAGTCTCTTGACTTAGTTCTCAAGAACAATAGCTGGCGTTTCTCAAATGCATGGTTCAAAATCCTTATTAACTTACTGGATCCCCACAACAAACCAGTCCCCCCACCCCCGCCCCAGAGATGGCCAGCATTCACCATAGAATGAGGAGAGCACCAGGACTATTGGCATGAGGTACCTGAACAAAACCATGCTGCCTGTGACACCTCAGAGGGACTGCCACATCTGCACAGAGGCTGTGAGCTCCAGCCCTGTAAAGATTCCAGGCACATTGAGACACACAGCTCTGTTTCCTTGGGTGCCATCAAGCCAACTGCAATTGTAGTTCTGGGTGTGGGTCCTTTCCTGAGTCTAGATGTGTACATGAGACTATAATCTCACTCACTCTCCTGTCACCCGGACCTAACTTAGCATGGTTCATGTGCGTGTGCTCAAGACTGAGTGCTGTGTGGGGCTAGCCTGTGCTAGGGAAGGTGCAGCCAGCAAGGTGAAGCTCTAAGGTCGGATCATTGGGCTGTGGGTATTTAATGACACCATCCAACAACGTCAACAGTGCGGCAGGTGTCCAACAGAGCACTGGACAGCAAGAGGAAGGCTGCCCTGCCCGGGGCTTTCCTGGGCTCCCCTTGAATCAGCTGTGCCAAGACTTTTTCTTTCTTTCCTATGATGTTTATTAAAGTAAGAGATTAAAGGAATCCTCGTAGACATTCTGGGCTATGTTTACTTAGACAACCCAGGAATGTCAGTTGTGGTGTGGACAGTTATGCTGGAGAGCATAACAGACTGAGGTCAACCCTGGTCTCTACCAGCTGGGTTCAGAGAACATCTAGTTACCAGAGTTCTCTGGCTACCGGCTCTGGGAAGAAAGCTCATGAGTCTGATGACAAGCTCTGACTGGCAGAAGAAATAAGTACCTGAAACCTCGTGCCTTCAGGACAGGTGTTGATAAAATGATGTTTGTCCTTTCACTTTGTAGATGGACCCATCCTTTGTCATTTAGTCATCATAAAATGGCCATCTAGATTAAAGAGTAAAAGCGAAAACTGAATTGGGTTAAAAAGTCTCACAGAGGGGCTGAGCCTGGCAGGTGGGTCAGTGGCTAAAGAACCAGCCATGCAAGCTTGAGGACCTGAGTTTAGATCCCCCAGACCCATGTAAAAGGCTGGGTGCATTGGTGCACACCTGTGATGTCGGTGCTGGGAGTGAGTACAAGGGAAGCAGAGAGAAGACGATCCTGGGAGCTCACTGCCGGCCAGTCTAGCTGATTGGTGAGCTCCAGGTTTAGTCAGAGAACCTCTCTCAGAAGATATGGGAAACATGGAGGGAGACACCTGTGTAGACCTTTGGGGCTCTACATGCATATGCACAGATGCACACACACACACATGAGAGAGAGAGAGAGAGAGAGAGAGAGAGAGAGAGATCAAACCCAAAGCAGGACTGAGTTATACCACCTAAATGTACTCTTAGTAGCCTATGCCTTTCAGCCAGATCTTACCTCATAAAGGCCCCACAGCCTCCAATATTAGTGCCACATCTGAGGACATGAGTCTGCAGGGCACATTTTATACCCACATCACCACAGGGACAGACTCCCAAGTGGCACACATATATGTAAAATAAAATAAAGTGTATCTTTAAAAAAATTAGAAGGCTCTTGTCAAGTATCTTCCCTTGAAGGCTTTTTTGGGTCCTAACTTGGTACAGCTCCAGACCAGGACAACACAAATGGCCAGAAGTGTGTGTGAGATCCTTTGGTGTTGGAATTAGAGGTGTCCGTAGGCAACCCAATGTGGGTGTTCGGAACTCAGTGCTAACCCTCACGATTGAGCAAGTGCTCTTAACCACTGACCCACCTTTTCAGCCCCAATTTCTATGTTGTTTGTTTTTTTTCATAGTTGTACATGCCTGAAATCCCTGGAGGCTGAGGCAGGAGGACCACCACAAGTTAGAGGGCAGCCTGGTCTATATAGTAAATTCCAGGACAGCTAAGGTGAGGTGGACTGAGGTGAGATGCCGTGGTGGTGGGGAAGACTAGCAGAAACCGTAGAGAGAACCAAGGAATTCTAAATGGCTCAGGCTCCTTTCCAGTTTATTCTCTGAAGAGTGAACGCAGAAGATGGAGTGTGGAGAGCAAAGTACGCCTACCTTTAGGCACTTCAGTCTAGAGGGCCTGCACTCTAGCTGTGTTACTTTTCCCTTCCTGCTTGAAGCCAGCCATTGAAAAGATAGCCAAACATATGAGAGTGGCTGCGGCTGTGTTCCAATAAAACTTTATTGACAAAAGCAGGCACTAGTCTAGATTTAGCCCATAGTTTGGGTAGCAATTACCAAAGAGTGCTCTGGTGCCTACTTGGGCAAGGCTTCCGGGAGAGTTTAGCATTTTTAAAGATCACCTTCCTTGATATATTATTCATGGAGAGACCACCTAGAGCTTCAAAGCAGCATTGCATGAGAAAAATCTGGTCCTTCCAGTCAAGCATCAGGCATCAGCTTCTGGTGGTTCTAATTTTAGGTCTGTTCTGGGTATTGAGTGGACCTGATCCATGTCTGCTCCTAGACCAGCCCAGATAGTGAATTTAGGGTGCAGCTCAGGGGGCTTCCCAAGCAACTCTCTCTTAGCAACAGCTGGAGTCTTTGCTCCTCAGATGTCCAGGATGTGACCCGCCCCTGCAGAGCTGTATAATCCCACGTCAGGGTGCTTTTATCATCCCATTCTTTTGTGACTGTAGAGGGGACAAACCTGAGATGGTACCTTTGAAGGCAGAGAGCCCCCAGAGCTCTCAGGGGCTGTTGGTCCCTTCAGAGCTTTACACATGGGTTCTATTGTGTTTGCTTAACATTTGGGCTTTTGCCAGGTAATTTACCTATAAGCTATGCACAGAAGAAAAAAAGAAGCCATCCATCTAAAGTATTCAGATTTTGGCCTTAATTAAAATGCAGAATAAATATGTAAGGCTAAAGAGCATGAATTATAGATAGTGGGGTTTCTGTATTAAAATCGGTTTTCATCTGTGCAGGCATGCGTGCTTATAGCAGGGAGAAAGCGTGTGTATAAGTCCATAGAAAGCAATATACTTATGGCCCGTGTGAGCTTAGCAAGATGGGAAAAGCATCTTTTGTAAGAGAGCGAATCCCTTCAAGTTTCTGTCTCACTGCCTCGGAAGTTTTTTTTTTTTTTTTTTTTTTTTTCCACCTTGGTTTTGTAAAGGGCTAATCCTGACCCTTGTTATTTAAATTGCTTCACCAGCTCTCAAAAGGCTACTTCTGGCCTCTCAGAAGTGCTGGCTCCCTGGCTGGGGGCAAAGCTGTTTCTATTCTTTTCTCTTCTGTGAAAGAGGCTCGCTAGCTGTGGGAACAGGGCAGAGAGGCTGCAAAGGCTGGATGACAAGTCTTAGGTTTTACAGAAAGTCAGGCCATAACTCATCCACCGTGACAGTTGGAGGCTCCAGACTTTTCCCTTAAGATGCTGGATGGGAGACTTAGAACCCTCAGGGCTGGAATCAGCACCTTAGTTTGTGGCAATCACCCTGAGGATGAAGATGGATAAAGGGCGAGGATGGACAGTGGCCAAGGTCAGGATGATGATTGTGTATTAAACATTCAAGTTTAGAAATTGATGTCCATTAGAGGTCCCTTTAACTCACAGTTGGGGAGACTCATGCTGAGAGCTAATCTGCATTACTTAGAACATTGAAAAACAAATGAATTAGATGCGAAATCTGAAACTATCTTGTAAATCAATCCTGATGGATTGTGGTCTTTTTTTCTTTTTTCTTCTTGGGTAAGAGAGAGATGCAACTTTGCTAGAAAGCATCAATTTAGAGATCATAATTTTAGTGAAAAGTGATGGGCAAAGTGGGACAAGAGAGACCCCATAAGATGAGAACATTGTATGCGTTCTCTCATCCGCTGAGTCACGCATACAGATACCCACCCACACGCCACAGACACACCTGTGACACTGACTCGACAGGAGAAGGGCTGTTGGTTAAGTGTCTTGTTGTGACAAAATACCCAACCAGAGTATGGTAAGGAGGGGATGTTCCTTTTGGCTCACAGATCAAGAACAGAGTCCACGCTGGTGGGGAAGGTGCAGTGGCAGACTCTCCGGGCAGTTAGAGTCATGAAGCTGAGAGCAATGAGTGCTTTGCCCAGCTCACTTCTTATTCAGCCCACAACCCCAGGACCCCATGGTGCTTTGCACAATTAGGGTGGGTCTTTCCACCTCAATTGACACAATCTAGACAGTCCCTCGGGGACAGGACAAGAGGCATGAGTTTACAACCTATCAAGATGACAGTAGCAGCTGTCACGGGGGAAAGCGGAAACAGGAATGGGAAGAGGCTGGGCAGGAGAGGTAAGGGGTGCCTAGGGTCAAAGTAGACAATATGTTTGAATGTTATAAGACCCATCGCTTTGTACAATAATTATACAATAATAAAAACATTTCCAACCCCCCCCCCCCAAAAGCATGAAGAATGTGTTTCCAGTCCACATGATTCCTGATTCCTACTGTGTTACCTGTGGAGCAGGGAACACAGGCAGGGCTCTGAGGTTCCATGCTGTTCTGGATCATTGGGCTGGAAGCAGAAGCCAGGCTGTTTCCTGGTGTTGACTCTGTTATTCCATCATCATTTAGTTCATTCATGTCTCAGACCTGACTAAAATGCAATAAAAGACAGGACTAGTGTCTTCATACTTTTCGGGGGTAGCAACTTTCAGGGGTGTCTGTTGCTGTTTCCAGTTGAAGATAGAGTAAATGGAATCAACAGGATTAAAACAGTAATACAAATCATGTTAGCATATTACAGGATTTTTTCTGTCATGATTTTTATTGTGTTTCCCTCTAATATGGTCTAGAATTTTCTATTATGTAGCAATGTTGCATCTTTTAGGAGATGCTGGCCAGTGGAAAGTTTGATTTGGGTACATTTGTCAGGTGAGATCCATGAGGATGTGGAGTCAAATTGCAGGAGACCGATCATTTATAGGTGGCAGAGAAGCTTGGAATGGTGAAGGGAAGCCACAGGAAGCCTGTAGGCTCTGGTGAGCTGAACCAGCAAGTGGGGAAGGGAGGCAGAAGGGGAAGGAGCGGGAGGAAGAGACAGGATTGCAAGGGTCCCCAAAGAAGAACTGGTCTCCATGGAGGTCTGGCTGTGGCTCAGAACAAGAAGGCCCAGTTGTGTTGTGGTCCGCTATGACGGAGAGGTCATTGTGAGTACCTATGTGGATGATGAGGGATGTGGACTTCAGAGGATCAAGCAGGCCAGCCTATAGCAAGTGGCTATCAGGAGATGGTTGCACAAGGCAAGTATCCCAATGGATCCCAACAATGAACTGGGAGCTGGGAGCAGACAGAACTGGAGGCTGTGACAAGGATGGCCCAACAGTGCTTTTGTTACAAGACAGTTAATCCTGTATTTGATGTCGGTGCATTGAGGTACCACAAAAATGATTTGCTCTCTTTGCAAATTTTGGAGAGAAGCGTTCACTATGTAACCTAGGCTGGCCTGGACCTCATAAAGATCTGCCTCCTGAGTGCTAGGATGAAAGATGTGTGTTCCGATGCCTGGACCATGATAAGCCTTCTATCGATAAACGCCTGACGTAAAGTTTCACCAACTGTCTATGCTGCATGATGTCCCCGTACTTTTGGATAACTGGCGGCATCTCTGGAGACTTGAAGGTGTGTAGAGCAGCTTAAGCAGGCGAGATGAGGTCAGGGAACCATGGCCATAGGGCACTGTCTTTGGGAAGTGTTCGTGGGCACAGTCAAGTTCATTTACATACAGCAAGTCACTGTTACTTGCAATGCACATTTGAGGCTTGATCGAGTCATTGTCAGCTCTACAAAGCCCCAAATACTCTATGATCCATGTACTGGATGATAGAGGGAAAATTAAACTCAACTATGTTTGAAACATCTGGAGATGTAGTAGCCTGGGGATATAGCCCAGTTGGCAGAGTGCTTGCCCAGGATGCAGGAGCCTCTGGGTTTAATCCCCAGCACTGAGCACACTGGGTTGGGTGGTGCAGGCTTCTAATTCCAGCCCTCAGGAAGCTCAAGAGCTTAGGGCCATCCTTGGCTATGTAGTGATCCTGGGCTACGCAAGACCCTGGACATTTTGTTAATCACTGACTGAGGAGGACTCTGTAGGCTCCCCGAGTCTCTGTGTGTGCTACTGTCTCTTTCGGTGGCCAGGTGGGGAGGCCACCAGATCACATCGGTGGTGCCATTTTAGCGGGGAAGTAAGTGATGTGCTGTGCTCCTTTTCTACTCTCTCTTGCTGTTTTGAAGCCACATCAGAAATCACTGTGTGGCAGTCATCTGCTTTGCTCTTTATTAGAAGCTAAAGGTCAGAGGCTCACTTCTGATTTGCAAGCTCAACTTGTGGCTACCCGAGACACGTCAGGGACATCACCCAGTTCATAGGCTGACATGCATTCATGTGGGCAAGTGCCTGAGTGTGTGTTACATATCTTATCTCTTCCCCACCCCCCGTCTCCCTACCCCAGTTTTTCTCTTCTCTCCAGCTGTTGTGCTTGGCCCATGCTTTCAACAGTTGTGGCCTTGAGAATGGAGACTCTGAAAGCCTGTCATTAAGTGTCGCCTTTTCCCTTTCTTCTCCAGGAAAGCACAGACTGTCAGGCTCTGGCAGGGCAGTTACCACAGACCCAAAAGCCCCTCATTACCTGAGTTTAACACATCTACTTTAAAGGCTGGAAAATTACCTCTAGATGAACCCGTGTCAACTTTTCCTGGAGCAAATGGGCTATAAAGCCATCATGATCACAGAGCTGGGGGCTTTCTGTTTGCTCTTTAGAATTATGTCTGCTTCCAAAACACTTCTACTTGGTTATGAGGGCGTGCGTGTGCATGTGTGCGTACGTGTGTGTGTGTGTGTGTGTGTGTGTGTGTATGTAATATGAAAATGTGTGGTGGCACATGTACACACATATTAGCGTGTGTAGGTATGGAGGTCAGAAACCAACATTTAACGTCTTTCTCAGTCACTGTCACTGAAAGCTAGATTTGCTGGCCACAAGCTCTAGGGATCTGCCTCTGCCTCTCCAGTGCTGTGATCGCTTGTGAGCTGTTGTACTTGACTTTTCCTATGGGCTCTGAAGATCCAAAGGCTGGCCCTTACCCATGCAGTATCACCCCAGCCTTCCCCTCAACTTTACCCACTGAGCCATCTCCCTGGCCTTCCCCTCCCTTTAGTACTGGAGATTGAACTCAAATCCTTGAACATACTGAATCATCATTCTGCCATTGGGCTACACCCCTAACCCCCTTGCTGAGGTAGGGGCTGAAGAGATGGCTCAGTGGTTAAGAGCACTGGGTGCTCTTCCAGAGAACAGGGATTTAATTCCCAGCGTCCACATGGTAGCTCACAACTGTCTGTAACTCCAGTTCCAGGAGCTCCAACATCCTCCATGGGCCTCTGTAGGCACCAGGCAGGCAGGTGGTGCTCAGGCATACATACAGGCAAAAAAAAAAAAAAGGTACAAACATAAAACAAACAAACCGCCACCACCAACAATAATTTTTAAAAAGCTGTGGTAGGATTGAAGTTACCTAATCTGGCCTTGAGCTCACCCTGTAGCCCAGGTAGGCCTTGAACCTGCCGCCTTCTTACCTCAGCCTCTTGAGTAGCTGAGATGTCTAGCCTGTGCCACCATCAGCCCAGCTGGAGATTTTTTTAAAGAATCAGTAGCAGGCAGTGCTTGTCAGCAGCAATCTGTAGAGGTGTGTGCAAAATATATTGTGTCTTTAGCATCCAAGAGAACCTGCAGTTTTGATAATTTTAATTGGCTCCCTGAAGCAAAATTATTCCCGCAACAACTAGGGCATATTTCCTAAAACATGGCAGAATCTGGCCCTAGGAAATTTCTTTTAGTTCTAATATATCAAAATTACTAGCTGTTTACATAAAAAGTATTCTACAGAGGATTATTTGTTTAAAATGCAATTGTGTTCTGGGAATGGATTGTGAATGAAGAGCAAATTCAAAGTTCAGACGTGGCATTTAAGGTCACTCAAGCTCTTTGGACACTGAATCTAGCTTTTCTAGTTATATTAATTTCTTTATCTTTTGTATCTTCTTTCTTCTATGGTCATTTGGTATTTGAGTAATGTTAGAGATCCTTGCTGGGACTTGGCTGGAAGTTTTGTTTGTTTGTTTTTGTTTTTTCTTTTGAGATGAGTTCTTACTCTGTAGCCCAGAAGTGGTCTTGAATTCATGGCCTCTTGTCACAGTCTGCGTACTGTTGGCATCACAGACACTCCACATGTCTCTTGGTGAGAACAATTTTTTGAAAGGTTTATTTTTTTAAATTTTGTGTCTGTGTGGGAGTATGTGTGTGGTGGGTGCAGGTGCCTGTGGAGGCCAGAAGAGGGCATCAGATTCTCCTGGAAAAGGAGTCAAAGCAGACTAATGTGGGTGCTGGGAACTGAACTTGGGTCCTCTGCCAAAGCAGTGACATAAAACCAGCCATTATAATTTATTACATTTATTTGGTGTGTGGGTGTATGCGTGAGCACTGCACTATGGTGCACTAATGGAGGTCAGAGGAAGACCTGTGGGAATCCATTCTCTCCTTCTACCATGAGACTTGGGGATTGAATTCATCAGACTTGGTGGCAAGTGCCTTTACCTGTGGAGCCATTTCATAGAACAGCCTTAAAAATGTAAACTTCTCAAGTAGTGAAATAGTTCTACTCCTGAAGAATTTTTCAGAGACCCATTATGCAGGTATGTTGTGGTCACGTGGCTTCCTTCTGTCTCATTCTCCACCTACCTTCTGGTTCCTGAGAGGAGCCCATGGAGGCTTAGGGCTTTAGAGAAGCCATTTATAACTGTCAGGTTGAAGCTTCCTGATGCTGCATGGGGCCGTCACCAGCCCTCAAGCCTTTTTATGTTTTGTTTTGTTTTCTTTTATCAGCTGTGGCTGCTTACTATGTCCAGGAAAAGGATGATCTGTTGAGAGAGAGCAAGTCAGGAGATGGTTCAGGGCAGGGTGTGTGTGAGGACTGCAGGGAATAGACATGGTTAGCTGGGGCCTGGAGTAGAGGCAAGTGGAGCAAGCCTCAGTGAGGGAGGGTCCCACAAAGGGCGCATAACCAAATGTCCCAACCTCAAGTCTTCTGCACCCAGTGAGCCAGGCTTGGGGTTTGCAGGCTGAAGACACAGAGAAATGTCATTTCTGCACAAACAGTATTCTCTGAATATACCCAGAGATGTGATACTCTGAGTTTGATTTTTCCCATCACGATAATATAACAGTGCAAGAGTGCCTTGACTTTAAGACTGAGGAATGCTGGGGAGTGTAGGGACTGCAGACAGTTTCAGGGTAAATGCCACATTCAGAGCTGCTTTTCAGGCTGCCCAGAAGCTGCTGTGTGGAGTCCAGCAAGACAGGGTCATTCTGTGTAGCCCAGGGTGCCTCTAATTCAGGGTAATTCTTTGCCCAGCTACCAGAGTGCTGGAATTGTGAGCTTGCATCACCATCGCCAACTTTCTCTTTTCTAAGTCTCTTTTCTCTTTCACATTTTCTTTTCCACTCTTGCCTAACTTCTGCTCCTCTGTGCCCCCACTACCAGATATGTTGACTAACGGCATTGTTTTGCCCAGTGACTTCCTGACTTTCAGGACTTCCTCCACCCACTCTCTGTTTATTTAGTTCCTGGTCTCTGTACCTTTCTCTTCCCCGCTTCTTCTTCTCTCCCACTGTCTACTTTTTTTTCAGAATCCTGAGCTTATAGAAGATGCCTCTTCTGCTCTATCTATGCATCTTTTTCACCCTCTCATTGGCCTCTATGAAGAGACAGGGAATCAGACTTTTTTTTAAAATTTTTCCTCCAGGGAAGGCCATACAGCCCACACTGGCCTCAAACTCACAGGTAGACAAGGATGATCTTGAACTGACCCTCCGACTTCTGCATCCTAAGTGCTGAGATTTCTGGCATGTTCCACCATGTCTGATCTATGTAGAGCTAGACAAGGAACTCAGGACCATGTGTATGCAGGCAAGATTTCTACAAAGTGAGCTTCGCCCGCAGCTCAGAAACGGGTGGTGGTAGAATGGAATGCAGAGCCGAATGCGTGCTCTAGAGGCTAGAAAGTGAGGGCCTTGGAGACTGCAGGGGCTAGAGCAGGAAGGGTGTTTATTGGATGTTGTACAGACAGGGTTGGAGCATATGGGTCCCTTCTAGGGGTGGATTTTAGTCAGAGCTCTGTCAGCTGTCGTCATGTGCACATCCCTGAGTTTCCTTGTAGGTAGAAAAAAATAGCAAGAAAATTGAATTGTGTCTTAGCTGCTTTCTCATTGCTGTGATGAAATACCCAGTAAAACAGCTTAAGAGAGAAAGGTTTCTTTGCTCATTGTTTCAGACGGCTCCCTCCATGTTGGCATGGCTTTCTGGCCTCAGCATCCTGGGATGACAGCTGGTATCAGAGTGGGATTTTTACTCTGGGGTGGACAAGGAGACAGAGATCAAGGCAGGAAGCCACCAGAGATAATATGTTGCCAATGATCTGCCTCCTCCCGACCTTTTACTTCCAGATAGATCCTCACATGCTAAAGGTTTCAGAGCATCCAGAAATGGCACCGCTAGCTGGGGACCAGTCACTGCCATCCTGAGCCTTCGAGTAACATTGCACAGACAAACCACAACAAAAGGATGATTCATGTTTGCAGCTTAGAAGTCACCCAGGATGATATGCACCAACTCGGGTTTTAGAATTGCAATGTGAAGCTCCTCCTTTGCAAACCCAGCTCATTAAATGCATCAGTGCAATGACTCCACACAGACAGCCCCAGAGCCAGCTCAGGGGCAAGGATTGCTATTCTTGTTTTGCAGATGAAAACACCAACCCTCAGAGAGGTTGAATATCTGATGTCACTCAGTAGCTGACACAAGTGAAGGTGGACCTGGGTCTGGAATGAGTAGTAGAGCAATGCTATATAATAGTTGATGTCCAGAGGGTGGGACCAGCTTCTGGTAGGGCAATCTACCCAGTGAGTTGGCTCCACAACATTCTGCCTGTAGGGCTGGATGAATGGCTAGTACCTGGGGTCAGGTTGGGACTAGGGATTTCCTAATCAGTTATTGATCCCAGAAATTGTTAACCAGGAGCAGCACAGAGTGGGGCACATGACAGAGAGCTCCTTAGATAGATCAGATCTTCCATCAGTACCTTGTCCTACCACTGGCCCTGGTCTGGAGCTAAAATTTGGCAACTGCTATTGTAGTCCCAAGTTAGGATGATTCTGCGTGGGTTTAATCTCCAGGGTTCTCATTCTGCCGGGGAGACAGTGGTGGTACTGCTCTGAGCACTCCTCAACACCTCTGCAAACCTCGCAAAGTGCTGCAGATATATACTGAGGAGTAGGGGCGCAGCTCTGCTGGAAAGGACAACAGCAGATTGATATGCGTGTGTGTACATATGCATGTGTGTGCATGTGTAGGTATGTGTTGCATATATGTACATATGTGTAGTAGAAAGAGTGTGACTTCACTGGTATTCTTTCTTAGTTCTGGGCTACTTAAATGACAGCGTTGTTTTTTTTTTTTTCCTGGAAAATTTGCTTCTACTCTGAAACATCTTCTATGTAGGAACTGTACAAAATCCTTGTATGTTTGACATTGTGTGGGCTCTTGGAGGGCTTCAAAGGTGGATTGAACTTGCCAGCGAGGCTGTCAATAGAGTGTGAAATAAGAACAGAACTGTAACCCATCATGAGGCTTGAGAATGACTTTGGCTCTGGGCAGTACTGAGGAGGGGAGGGAAAGGGGTAGAACCTTGTCCCAATGTTTGGATGTTTTTAGTTCAGCTCAGCCATAGATAAAACAAGAAGATCATTGAAAGAGTAAAATAGAAAATACCTGGGACTTGAAGAGGCCTCTTTCTGGGTCTGGGGCTGAGCAGCTTACCTCCGGGTGAAGGGTGGATGGGAAAGGTGGAAGCACATCTCTGAGGCAGAGGACTGAGTGCCAAGGTAAGCTAGGATTTCCATCACCTTTGGCTTGGGGAGACGAGAGGCTTGTAGTCCATGCTGAGTCTGTGACTGACGGAGTGAGGCCATGGACTCACTCATTTCCACTCTCCATCCTCTAGTGACCTCCACCCTAACCTTGTCCTGTGGCTTCTGCTTCTCAAGTGCCCACCGCTGTCACCTCAGGCCCAGCTCTTTTCTTTCTGCTGCACAGTGGCCGCCCCATTGGTTCCTTGAGTAGTCCTGTTCACTCTGGTCTCCTCTGATCTACAAATCTGGTCTTTCTGCCATTGCTGTCTCCTCCTTCCTCTCCCTCTCCCCATGTCTCCTCCTCCCCTTCTGGCCACCACATATTTGCTGCTCTGCCCTGTCTGCAGTGATAGCCTGAGTCTTCCAAAGCCAGAAGCCGAATTGTCCCCTCCCCCTTCTGTTTTTTTTTTTTTCTCAAGTGTTTGATCACAGTGACATGAAGTTTATGGACACAGAAAATTACAAAGTTTTACTTTATTTTATTTATAGGCCTGAAGGTGCAGCCCTGGCCTTCTGCTAGCCAAGTGTTCTGCTACTAAATTGCACTTCAGCCTCAACGTGTTTTTTTTTTAAGCAAATACCAGCATGCATGCATGCATGCATGTATACACAGGTCAGAGAAGTGGAACAGGTGAGAGACTGGGTAGCCCTCAATGGCCTGGACCTCACAGAGATTCACCAGCCAAGTGATGCTGGGATTGAAAGTGTTCAACAACACATCTATCAAGGACATCTCTTTTGAGAAGGTGAATTTCTAGGGGGATCTTTGAATGAATTAAGGAAGCAGGTCCCAAGAGTCCCAAGTCTGGGGAAACCCTTGTTTGGCTGGATCCACTTATGAGTTTATCTGCTTAGAGATCCCGAGTGTCTCAGTAGAACCCATCATAGGCTGGGTTTTCATGCATACACCTGAGCAATGTGTGTGATCAAATTCATTTCTGATGGGATTTGTCGATTCAGAAGGGCACAGAGTGTGGGCTTTTGTTTCTTTCTTTCTTTTTTTTTCTTGCCTTCACCATACTGTATCTGCAGCACTCTACTGGGCATATATAGAATAACATGCTTAGAAAACATCTGCTGTCTGAGTGTGGCCTATTGGAAGAGTCCCTCAGCAGGCTGGCTTTCTTCTTTATTTTACATGCACACACACACACATATATGTATATATATATATATATATATATATATACATACATAGTATGCATGTATGTGGATATGCAGTGTATGCTTTTTGTGTGTGTGTCCATGTATAGGCTACAGACTGACATCTAGTGTCTCCCTCAGTCACTCTTTATCTTATATACTAAGGCAGGTTTTTTTTTTTCAAGTCTCTTGTTGAATCTGGAACTTTTGGATTCAGTTGGTCTAACTAGCTTGCTCTGGGGATCCTTGGTCTCTGCCTTCTAAGTGCTGGCTTTGCAGGCAGGCTTCCCATAGGTATTTGGGTGCTGGTGTGCCAAACTCTGGCATCCACACTTGAATATTAGCACTTTACCCTCTGAAAACTGGCAGGCCTTCCCTCTCCCACCTGATGCTTGCAGGATCTACTCTGCAAGCCTACAGTGCTCCAGGCCTCAGAGCCTCTGGTTCAGAGAGGCCATCACTCTTTGGTGCTAGATAGACAATTTTACACCCTCAGTAGAGACTGGGAGAGGGAAACAGGAGATCAGACCTGGACCAGGTAGAGGGAAGGCCAAGGTCAAGTCATGTGTGGGCTGCCTGACTCTTTCAGGATCAGAGATAGAAATATCAGCTGTGAGACCTAAGGCCTGAAACCCTGGCATTGAAGTGAACTCATCACTTTCAAACAGGACAGGAGCATCCTGTCTCCACCTACTCTTTTGGACTGTCTTTGTCAGAACGCCTAGCAGGCAGGGCCGCTTCTGAGAGAGTGAGTGTTCGCAACAGTTTTGTGGGCAGTCTATATTCATTTCCTCCATGAAGGCAATGATCAGTGCTGCAGTCTAACTCAGGACCCTGCGATCAGATGGAGCAGCCCCAGCCTCAAGGCTCTGCATTCCTTTCCCTTGAAATGAACTGAGGAAATGGGGGTACTGTTGATCACATCTGAGCACTGTGCTTTGTGAGAGGATCTGTTAGGAAAACGGGCTTGGGTCACTCCTTGTCCTCTTGCTCCCAGGCAACACCTGATTTTGAGAAACGTGTGTAGCAGATTCTGATGCAGTTGCCTGCAACATCACACTGGGTGGGTTGTTGGAAGTGGGAGGGTGAGGCCTCATTCAAGCAGTGTCTGCATCTAAGACAAAATGCAGCTAGGCTGCCAGTTTGAATGTTAGGGGAATATAGGGCCTTGGTGCTTTCTTACTGCCTCCCCCACCCCTCATGTCCAATGACTTCCTGGATCCTGCCTGCTGCTCTGACAAGCAACTAAGAAGAAGCCTGGAGATTGGACGAGTCAGTGAAGAAACCAAACCTCACTGGCCACGGATCTTAAAAATACAACTTTCCATGGAAACCAGAATGGAGATTTCTTCATAAAGATGAAAGACAGAATTCCCATGTGAGTCTGACTTACCACTTTTGGGATTATTCTAAACAAATTTAAAGCCAGCATCACAGAAATATCAGCCTGTCCATGCGCATTCCAACACTGTCACAACAGCTATGCTCTGAATCAGCCTTGGTGAGAAAATGTGGTATGCCAACATAGTGGCATTTTATGCAGCCGTGAAAAAGGATGGTACGATGCCATGCAAGAGTAGGACAACATTGTTAGGAGAAATCACCCATCCTCAGTGAGACAAACATTGCATATCTTCTCTTACACACAGATTCTAGGTCGTAGCTGAAGGACATGAAGGCAGAAGAGGCAGAGGTGGGAAAAGGAAGCAAGGTTTACACCCTCTCATCTTTTGCAAGCTTCGACCGAGCTGCTGTCTACCACCTTTCATCCAAACAAATGCACAACAAATGCTAAAAGTTTGTGAGGCAGTGCTCATAGTTTTATCGCAGTGCCCATGTTATGTGCTTGAGACCTTCCTGAGGCTTGTCCCTGTCCCTTGATGGTTCTTGACTGGAATCCTGGTCCCTAGTGCAGCAATGTTTGGCAGTGGTGGAACTTTTAAGAGATGGGGTGTCACGGGAGACGATTAGGGCATCAGAAGCATTGATTTCAGAAGTGATCAGTGTGGTTCATTCTTGGCTGTGGTGACATTGGTACAATCATGGCAGGGCAAGTGTATCCCTGTGACAGGAGTGGAGTTGTAACAGACACTGCATGGCCAGAAATATCAACTATCCAGTGTTCACAGAAAATGCATGCTGACGTGGACACAGAGCAGTTGTAGGAGTCTGGACTATGGGCTCCAGGGTTGGTTGCAATCCCACTGTTAGAGAGTGTGGTAATCACTGTGTCATCCCAGCCCTGTTTTGCTCACCTATCAACGGGGACAATGACAACATCTCACTAAGACCATGGTGCTCAGAATGATGGATTTTGCATGTAGCATAACTCAGTTGGTGCTGGGCTTGGCTTACAGTAAATGATGAGGAAAATGCTGGTAACCAGGGTTGCTAAGCTAAACAACTGCCACCTTCAGGAAATCAGTTGGACCGGCTTGCAAGGATCACCCCTACTGGGCTTATTGACCTTGAGAGGGTCTTGGGACCTCACTTTAGTATCAACCATACTTGTTATTCAGTTGTATGTAGTTCTGTCCTAATAACACATGAAATTTAGGTCTTGAGAGGGGCTAGGATCTATCTATCTATCTATCTATCTATCTATCTATCTATCTATCTATCTATACTGAGAAAGACTAGAGGAAGGGGACTGATATATGCAACCATGGGGAAGCCATCATCTCTGTTGGATACAGACCTTCTAGCATGGCTGCTTTGTGGTCACCCACACTCTTGTCTATAACCCCTCACCCATGCTCTGTAAGGAAGTCTGAAAAGCTCATTGTTTCCCCAGGCTGAACTTGGTGTACTAGAACTTTGGTTTGTCATTAAAACTGTAGAATGAGAGGGCAAATGTTTCAGAGTCCCTCCTATCCTCCAGGATGAAAATCCTACCAATAGATACTATGGCTGACTCATTAGAAGGGTTTAGCACTGATGTTCTAGATTTGGGAGTTCTTGAATTGGTGATCTAGGAAAGTTTATCAAACATAGCCTTGAATTGATTCCCCTTCCCCCCAAGGAAACCTAGATATACAACCAGCTCGGTGCATGCATTTTCCTCTACTTTTTAAATTTTTCTTAAACAAAGAATTCAAAAGAAAAGAGAGAAATACCTTTTTTGAGCTCTTGGGAAGGCCATGTCAAATTTCTATAGCGTGCTCACAAAAGTCCCTGAAACCCAAGTAAAGGAGAACCATGAAGGGAGAGGGAGGGAGTAGAGAGAGGGGCCAACATTCTACGAGGGTCTTCGGTTACATAGCTTCACCATCTGTCCGAGTTTTGATCCGGATCAAGGCTAGGGTTATGAAGGGCTCCGATTTGGTAAATCTTCTTTAGGAGTGAAAAGGAAATCTAAAGCTTTAAATAGCATTTGAGATTAGAGTGGCAATTGAGACTGGGGTTCAGTGTGCCTCTCTCAGATGGAGAATGGAAAGACATGGAGTCCAGGCTAGGGTAGTTGCTGAGAGGTCAAGTTATTTCAGGATGTGGCCATTATACTCCAACAGATGGTGCCACACCCATGTGCATGTAGGCAGTCCTAACTGGATTTAGTGAGTTATGAAAAAACAGCAGACATGAAGATGGAGAAGGGAAAGTACCTGGTGGCTGGGTGGGAGTGTGAAGGGAGTTGTGGGTTGGAAATGATCTAAATATATTGTATAAACATATGAAATTGTCCAAGAATAAGTAAAAATTCTTTAAAAAATCATCTTGGAGTTAAAGCACGAAAGTCAGCACACCTGCAATCACCCTAAAATAAGGGCTTCCTTAGGCTAAGATTGGTGTGAAAGGACATTTAGCTCAGTTCCTGCTTTCATCTGAAGCATTTATAGTGACCTCACCAGGTCCAACATGCAAGGAGACTTCTTAATTACTTTTAATGGCCTTTCCCAGCTCCAATCACGGCCCCCAGCCCTTTTGTCCCACAAGCGCCTTGGAGCTGGAGACCCTGACTGGCAACTACTGGGCAGTTTCAGCACCTTGGACAACAGCCCAGGCAGCTTCAGCACCTTGGACAAAAGCTCAGGCGACCTTGGTAGCTCCTGAACTCTTTGTGAAAGAGTTGGGGAGCATTATAAAGAAAACACAGCCATGGCCAATGTAGGTCCTTCTAATTTTGTTTATTTTTTTTCTAATTTTAAATAAAGTTTACTTACTTTCTTCTTTGTTTTTTCTCCCAACTGGTTAATAACTTTAGTATCAAGAAACTGGAAAGCAATAATTTCAAAATCGCCTAGGTGCCTCTTCTCCCTGCTAATCCAGTCTCAAATCCTTCACCTTGAGTTTTTCTTTGACTCTGCTTTAAGTTCTGTTCTTGTTAGCTGTTGGACTATAACACTTCACTCAGCTGGAGAGCTCCTGGGATGAATGAGGTTAATAATTCTGAAGCCACTACAGATAATTTGCAAGGCAGAAAATCCAATTATAGATAATTAGGATTTAACCCAAGTTCTTTTGAAAGTGTCTTGGTATTGCCTTATGGCCACAAACAACCAAAATTAATTTTAAAAAACCCTAGCTACTAATTTCAATAATTATTTATAAGTTTTGCAGGACTTTCTTCCTGACATGCCCTCAACCTCCGCACCCTTAGATAAAGAGATGCGGATGTCAGAATGTGTCCTACAGGTGACGGGGCCTTGTTTGGAACATGCTGTGATCACTCCTTCATGTTCACGTGTCATTGAGACTCATTAAGCCTTCATCAGAGTACACAAGATGAATTAGCCCGGCACAATATGAATGATAATTCTCTGTTCATCCTTCTTTCTGTTTATTTCCACTCACGGCAATTTTTCAAAACTGGAAGTAGCATGTATTGAGAAAATCTTCCACACACACAGACTTTGCAAAACTATAGAAGGTGGAACCCGCCTTTAATTTACCACCTAGAGATGAGCGTGGTTAACTTCCCTTGCTTACCCTTTCCCCTCTCTGTGGATATGTGTTACTATTGGCCTTGTTCTATTCTGTTGCTGCTGGTGGGGGAGGGGGAGGAGGAAAGTGTTTATTTGACTTAAACTTCCAGGTCACAGTTCATCATCGTGGGAAGTCAGGGCAGGAACTTAAGTTAGAACTATAGCAGAAACCATAGAGGAATATGGCTTCCTGTCTTTATCTCTAGACTATGCTCAGCTAACTTTCTTACATAACCCAGGACCACCTGACTAGGGATGGCACACCCACATCAGGCTGGGCCCTCCTGAATTAATAATCAATCAAGACAATCCTTTCATTGGGACTCCCTCAGATGACTCTAGGCTATGGCAAGTTGACAGCTGAATCTAAGTAGAACATTCCACTCCCTGTCAACTTTACATATAAACACAACACTTTAAGCTATAACCTTTCATTTCTTGTTTCCAAAATCTCATGTTGACATCATAATGTAAAACACAGTACAACTAACTTAAAAGTCCTACATTCTTTAAGCACGCTAAAAGCTCAATATCTCTTTAAAAATTCAGAGTAAACTGTGAAGCTCATATAAAATTAAAAAAAAAAAAACCAAGTGTTTCCTCTCTCTCTCTGTCTGTCTGTCTCTGAGACACAGTTTCTCTGTGCAGCCCTGGCTGTCCTGGAACTCACTTGGTATACCAGGCTGGCCTCGAACTCAGAGATCCACCTGCCTGTACCTCCCAAGTGCTTGGATTAAAGGCATGTGCCATCACACCTGGCTAAGTTACATACTTTCTTATTCCAAGAGGGAAGAACCAGGGCATATCTCCTACCATCAGATCAAAGCAAACCCCAAATCTGGAAGTGTAAATAGCTCAATGTCCAACATTTTGGACTCAGTAATGCTCTTCTTGGTCTCATAGTGTTTGGACATCCCTGCTTCTCGAGCTTTGTTGTCTGCACACAGTTTGTCTCATTAGGCAGAGGCCAACCTTACTTCACACCTGCTATCCTCAGTGGATGCCTCAAGCTCATGATGTCTCCAACATCCTGGGATCTCTACAGCAGGGGGGACTGCACCTTTACCTACGACTTTTCCTGTTCTCTCTTCAGGAACTTTGACCCAGCCACACAGTGGCATCACGAGGGTCCTTCTGTGTGAATGAAAGTTGGTGGTAAGCTGCGCAATTAGGAGGTCCCGCACTGCGGCGTCTAGTTGGGAACCGTGTCTGCTCTGGTTCATGGAGGATTCTGAGGAGCGGAGAGTGAGCACTGAGTGCTTTCCCTGGACGTGGGTCAGCATGGCTGAATCACCCTCCCACCTATGTTGATCTCGCTTCATTTTCTTACCATTATCTGTCAGGAACCTCAGCATAAAATATTCACACGTGTAGGTAACACATTCTGGGATTGTTAGTGCTCATGAACTGGGCCCTTACTTTCCCCATCAACCTACCCTTTTGCATAGCTTGACACACATCAGTGGTATTGAATAAATAAGTAATTAATACATATTTGACTCTTGCACTAGGTGTTTTCCCTTCTGAGTTAGAACACATCATACCCTACAACTTGAATATGTAAATACTAAGCCAAAGGGATATTTCTGCTTTCTTGCATGCTTGGCAGGTACTCTAATGCTAAGCTACTGCCGCCTCTACCCCCACTGGAAATGATATTTTCCTTAGGGGAGTGACAATTGTCCTGGGCTTCTTAAGAATTAAAAGGCAAGATGGTTCCACTGGCTAAAGCTGCTTGCTGCCATCCTCAGGGCCTGAAGACACAGTCTCAGGAGAAACACTTGTCAGCATCCTTTCCATGTGAAGTATCCCCCATAGGCTTGCATGCTTGGTCCCCAGCTGCCAGTGCTGTTTGGGACACATATGGGATCATTTAGGAGGCAGAATTTTGCTGGGGGAAGTGGGTCACTGAGCGTGGGCCTTAAGGTTTTGTAGCCTGGCCCCGCTTCCTGTTCATTTTCTGCTTCCTGACTGTGGGTGAAGTGTAACCAGCTGCCTCCCTTCCTGTGGCCATGCTTCCTCGTTGTCACGGATTGCATTCCCTTGAACTGTACGTGAGAATAAGCCTTTCCTTAAATGGCTACTTGTCAGGCATTATGTTGCAGCAATGAGAAAAGTAACAAATGTAATGCGTCTCTAAACACATGTAATATGGTTGCTGTGGAAACATTTCTGAAATAAGATCCAGGGGTGCTTCATGCAATGACTCCCACATCTTCCTGTGAATGGAAGGGGACTGTGCATCTGATGTGGTTTCTCAGAATGGAAACGTCTACTTGATGCTTCTGACGTGTCAAGAGTGTCGGGTGCTTGCCAAGCTTTTACGATAGTCATGCTGTTGAGGAGGCAGGAGTATCTCTCTGCGATAGTGAAACGGGGGCTCAGAGACTAACCATGAAGCCCAGGGTTTCATGGCTTGCCAGACGAGGACCTAATGAGGTCTGCTGGCTGCACATCTGGGTTCTTGACTATTGGTTCCTCTACTTGTCTGTCAGCTGGTCCTGTGGGACTCTGACACCCCAGTCTGACAGTTGTTTCTTTGCCATTGGGGTTGGGGAAGAATTTTATTCCTAGAAGCCAACAATCAGAATGGCAGTCAGATAATTAACTTGTCTCCCCTGGAGGAGCTTTGTTCATGGGATAGTCTTCAAATGGGGCATGAAAAGGCGCTTGGCAAATTGCAAAAGGAAATAACACTTCAGAATGAAAAATGGGGGCACATTTATCAACCAGGGGTAGGAGAAGAGCATGCAGCATCCATTTGGGGCCATCGCTAAACTCCACTACGGGGAGTTAGACCCAGGATGGATGCCTTAGCCTTCCTTGATTCTAATCTACCAAAGCTGATGCTGTTTCCCTGATTTTGTGTTTCCTAGATCCAGACAGGCCGCTTCTGTGTTTTATCTTATTTATTTGTTTCTGGCTACAGTTTTAATAATGGCGAAATACACGAGGGTACCCTAGCAGGCATTTCCAGTGTGCAGTGACAAGCTTTGAAAATGATTTCTTTCAAATCCATTTGAAGCCATGATCCATTTAAAATCATTTATTTGTGTACTTACTCATTTATTGCATGAGTGTGTGTGTGCACATGGGCACATGCATGCCACAGCACATGTATGGAGATCAGAGGAAGGACAATTTATACAGATTACATCTCTCTTTCCACCATGTTGTTCCTGGGCATGGTATATAGGCAGCCAAGTGTAGATTAACCATCTTTACTGATTGAACTATCTTGCCTTCTCTACAAAAAATAATTTTACTACTGAGATAATGATCATCAAATAGAGGTTTGTTTCCCCCCAGTTGAATTTTCTGATGGTAGAGATGGGGTAGGTGGCATTAGCCTTTACAGGTACCAGGATCACAAAATGGAAGTACAGTTCCTGAAGGATGAATAAGAAGGGGCTTATGGTGACCATGGAAATACTATTTGTTTTTTTCCAGGACCACAAAACCAAGGAGTGATAATCTTCTCATCTCACTCCATGCAGGCTCACATGCTTGGGACCCGTTGCTGGAAATAAATAGTACCAGGCTAAATATGTTTAATACTAGCCCTATAATTATTACGGCAGTATTATTTAACCTGCTATCACAATGAACAAAGGACACCAGACACCTGTTAGATTTTTTGATTGTCTTATTGTAACTAGAGCTGGGTAGATAATTTTCCGTATTTTACCTTATATCTCCCAGCTCAGTCTCATTAAAGAGTTAGAGAAGAGGTGTGAATATTTTTGAATATTTGTGATTTTTTTGAATATGAGTATTACATTGCCCAGGCTGGCCTCAAAATTAGTATGCAGATGAGGATGCTTTTGTGCTCCTGATTCTATTGAGTGCTGAAATTACAGGGATGACTCTCCACACCTGGGCCTTAAACCCAGGGCCTCATATATGAAGGGTATAAGTACTTCAATACATCCCCTGTCTCATATTGGCATGAAAATTAAATTTAACTTAAACTCTTTCAGTGTTAGTTAAATCCAATACCCAACAACCTAACTTTTTTTTTCTTTTTAACAACCAACTCTTAGGAGCTTGTAAGAACCCACTTTTCTTCCTTTCTTTATGTCATCAAATCCTATAAGAGCATACTGAGTGCACTGCATGGCTCTTTCCTACTCTACAGTGTTTTAAATTCCTGACTAGGCTCCAAGAGGCAGATCTGAAGTTCCCCACTTGATTGCAGTAACTTCATCAAAAAATTTCAGCTGTAGTGTTGAAGTAAAAGATGCTGTGAACTTCTGTGCTAAATCTTGGCATTGTGTTGAGTATAAACAGACTGCTTCTGCCATGAACTGCTGCCACCAATCAACAGCAACATTTTCTTCAGTCTGCACATAAAATATATCTTGAAAATTCATATGCCTTTTTAGGTGAGTTGGGTTAAAGAGATTGATTTACAATTTTTTCTTTTCCACTTGGAAATAAGGGAAATGAGTTTTACTTGGAGCATTTCTTGGAGCAGAACCCAAGTGTCATAGCACATGCAAACCTAGGGTGACCTGGGAAGGGAGAACCTCAACTAAAGATTTGTCTCCATGATATTCTTTTGTGGGCATGTCTCTGGGGGCGTTTTCTTGATTACTCATTGATGCAGGAAGTCTTAGTCTGCTGTGGGCCATGTGATCTCTAGGCAGGTGGGCCTGGGTTTTATAGAAAAGGTAGATTAGCAAGCCATAGAAGTACACCATTCCTCCATGGTCTGTATTTCAGTTCCTGCCTCCAGACTTCTGCCTTGAATTCAAACCTTATCTTCTATTGATGGTAGGCTGTAACACATGTCATAGGTAGGGTTACAATTGCTTTGGTGAAACCATGACAAAATAAATTTAGGGGGAAAAGGGTTATTTAAGGAAGCCATAACAGGAACTCAAATGAGGCAGGAACCTGGAGTCAGGACCTGATGCAGAGACCATGGAGGGGTGCCGCTTACTGGCTTGCTAATTAGGGCTTCTTCAGACTGCTTTCTTTTAGAACCCAGGACAACAAGCCCATGGATGGCACCACTATCAATGGGTTGGGTCCTTCTTTATCAGTCACTAATTAAGAAGATGCCTTACATCTGGATCTTATGAAGACATTTTCTCAATTAAGTTTCCCTCTTTTCAGATAACTCTAGTTTGAGTTAAGTTGACATCAAACCAATCTGTAAGCCAAGTAAATCCATTATTTCAAAAGTTATTTTTTAGTCAGAACCTCTCATCCATCGACCCACCCATTCACCAATCTATCCACCCCATCCATTTACCCATTTACTTATCCACCCACCCACTCATTCAACCCCATGCTCATCCATCCATTCATCCATCTATCCATCCATCTATCCATCCATCCATCCATCCATCCTTTCATCTATCCATCTACCCATCCACCCATTTGACAACACCCCCATCCACCCATTCACCCACCCGTCCATCCTTATGGCTTATTTAATTATTTTTTCACCCCTTTTCTGTAAGGCGTTGTGACATCTTGGGTTAGACATGATTTTTCTATATAAGATCATCAAGGTGTTCTTTTTTTTTTTTTTAACTCACAGGTGATAAACCTTTCTACCACAAACTCCTGTTCCACAGCTGACTGATTTTCTGAAATAGAGGGAGAAGGCAAAAATCACTTCAGTTTTTATTCCTGGGTCATAGGTCTCATGTGAAAACTTGCTTAAGCAGTGTGCTGTTTGGGAGGCTTCAATATGACTGTTTCTCCTTCCCACCCCAAGAGACTGTTGCCACATCCAGGCTCTGTTGTCTGGTATAGAGTCCAGAAGATGGTGGCAAAGCAATGGCAAGCTTGAGTCTGGGTCAGATGACCTCTGAGGCCACTTCCAGCATTAAAGGGTCATGGCTCTTTAACATGTAAGAACTTTTGCAGATAAAGTTTGCTTTCTGGTCTAGTTGAAAGAACCAGAGCTACAAGTCTAGCACGGCAGCTCTGTCTCACCTGCCAGCTCAGTGACAGACACCAGGTACATTGGATACACACTTGTCATTGTGAACCTGCTTTTCTGTTTACGGATCTCACAGTGATTTGTGTTCCTACTGATGCTTCATTCATACAGTCTGGATAGCTGATGTTCAATGAGGTTTTGAATTTCTTTCCTCGTTGTGGAAGGTGAGGCATCTCTGTTGTTCGGTATCTCTTGATTCTACCTGATGTTTGATGATAACAACAGAATAGAGAACTGAGTTCCAGCATGGCAAACAGCCAACTGTTGAGGTGTGCCAGAGGTATATGTGTGTGTGTGTAGAGTGCAGGCTCATGTGTGCATGTACCACACAAGTATGAAAACCAGAAGACAACCTTGGATGTCATTCCTCGGGTACCACCCACTTTGTTTTTGATACTGGAGAGACTCATGGAGTGGGCTAGGCTGGCTGGCTATCGAGCCCCAGGGATCCACATGCCTGTATGGACCCAATACTGGGATTACGGGTGTGCACCACTATGTCTGGCTTAGGGTTTTGTTTAAATTCTGGATGTAAACTTTACAATGATGCTTAATTTCTATCCACCTTGGTTTCTTTATCTGAACAAAAGAAAAAATTAGGGAACCCCCCCCCCAATTGGGCTTTGTAAAGGTTAAGCAGAATGATATGTTTGTCACAGTCATTACAGAAGTCAGGGAATGGTGGCAGTAGGTATTGCTGTTATCATCGTTAGCCAAACATTTAATAGTGTGTTCTGTCTCCTGTCCTCAAATGAATCCCTGTTCAAGAACTGGGCTTTGCCTTTCCTGCTCACGGAGCAAAGGCATGATGGTTAGCAGCAGGAAGAAGGCTCAGACTTGGGATACATGTGCTCAAAGTCATTCCTAAGGCATGAGGGACCAACCAGTTGGACTGTTTCTTCCTAAATGTCAGTAACATATGCTTCTAGTGACACATCCAACAACATGGAACAGAAAAGCAAGCAAGCTCACTACTGTGCAAAGTACTTTCAAAATATTTTATAATTGATGAGAAGGAAGGGCTTTGAAGATTCCCCTCACCAAGAAATGTTAACTATAAGGGTAGAAAAATAACATTACACATTACACGCATGTATCAAGTTATCACACTGTACCCTATGAGTGTATCCAATTGAAATCAAATAAAAAGCTAACCAAACAACAGAAAAAGCACACCACTGTTGGCAGTGTGAATATGATACTCTCAGACTCTTCCACATGCCTCTTATTCAAGTTACACATCCTTTCTTAACTAAGAGGCACGCCACTCGTTACTTTTATTCTTCTTTTTAAAAACTATTTATTGGTTCTTTGTGAATTTCATATGATGCACCCCAATCCTACTCATTTACCCCTTGCCTCTGCAATTACCACATCCCCCACAACAGAGAGAATAAATCCCGTTGTGGAAGCTGTAGTGTGTCACAGTGTGTTCCACAGTGTACACTTTTGTCTACACTTCTTCACTTGCAAACGTTTGCTGCAATGACTCATCGGTCTGGTTCGAGGCCCCTGGCTTCTGCTACTCTATCAATACTGGAATCTCACTGGGCCTCCCCTCAGGTATCCTGTTGTTGTCTGTTGTGTCATGGAGATTCTGTAGTTTTAGATCTGTATGACTGAGCATTTCATGCACTCCAGTCAATGGGGTAAAATGTTGTGGTGGGCCACTTCGCAGCTCTGAATCTGGGCCTGGGAGGTATCTGAACTGGTCAGCATGCCAGCTCTCCGGTTCTCTTGCCCTCAGGGCCAGCTCTCCTGCAACCCCAACATTCAGGGCCAGCTCTACTGTGCTGTCCAAGTGAGGGGCAGGGCCAGCTCTCCCCATTGCTGCAGCAGGTGAGGGGCAGGGCCAGCTCTCCTGCTCTGATGACTTTGGGGCCAGCTCTCTGCTGTAGGTGGCAAGGGGTGAGGGGGCGGTGCCATCTCTTCCTCACCCATGTCATCTCATGGCAGACAAGTGGTAGGGCCAACTCTCCTGTACCCCCACCACCAGGGCCAGCTTTACTGTGCAGAGCCCTCTCTTCCAAATGCTGCAGCTGGCTATGGGCAGGATCAGCTCTCCTGCTCTCCTGCCTTCAGGGCAAGCTCTTACACAGTGCCCAGATGAGGGGTGGGGCTAGCTCTGCACAGCCCCCACACATCAACATGTTCCTGAGTGTCAGCCCAGACTATGGATTCTCACTTGGCCTTTGGTGGTAACAAACTCCTGCTGCTGCAAGGCCATAGATCCAGACATGGCCCCCAGTGGCAGCCCAGGCCAGGACCTCACCAGCCCTGATGTGCATTATGGCTCTGGGCAGAGGTCATCTTGGTCATGGTCTGCCCCCAGGCCTGGGCAGGTCTTAGGCTAGCTCCCTGTCCCATGGCCCCAGTCTGGTGGTCCTCTCATGTTTGCACCTTGCCTGGCCAGCCTGAATGGCCCCATTTGAGGGTTGTCTGTCTTGGGTTCCCTCCCTCCTGGGGGCTCAGGAAGGGTTCCTCTAGTCTCCAGCTTGCTCCCAGCCCTGGGATCGTCTGGGACCTGTGTGGCACTGGACTGGTGATCGCCTCAGGATAGCTCCCTATCTGAGTCCCCTCGCACCAGACTGGTGGTTGTTTCAGGGAATGTTAGGTTACTAATAATTCAGGTGTTCATAGATCAGAACACTAAGGGTAGGCATGGGCTCTCTCCTCTCTGCCCCTTATTGACTGCACATGTGACACAGTAGCCACACCTGCAACACCTCTAGGGGTAGGTTTGTTGATCTTCAATGGGGTTGTGTTACACAGGTTTCTGAAATCTGCTTTATTTACCTGCCCACTTCAGGAGCGTCCCCTGATGTCTTAGACTCTAGGGCATACTGCCCAAGTGGAGAAGTGACCAGATGGATGTATTGCATTCTTTTTTCCCTTCCATCTGGGTTACCTTAGGTGTTGGAAGCAACAAGCACCTTTCTGTCCTTTCCACATCCCTGAGGATGGGGGCAGCTCCAAGATGAGTATGCTAATTAGCAGATTAAAGAGTTGCTAAGCATTAGCTCCCTCCCCATCTCTTCCTCTTTCCCATTGTCCCCTCTCTAGTTTTTCTTTTCTCTCCCTCCATCACTTCTTCCTGCCTCCCTCCATACCTTCCTCCCATCCCACCTTGTTCCTTCTTTGGTATATAAGTATACAAGCTAGAGTGCTCTCAAACTCTCTCTGTAGCAAGGATGAACTTCTGGGTTTCCAAGTGCTATATCACAGGGGTGTACTGCCACACTCAGCTTATTCGTGCCTTCTGGAACACTTGAGCTCCCTCCGCAGAGGTTACTTGGCCCACCCACCACATGTGCCAGCTCCTAGCTCTGATGGTGGAAGTGCCCCACCAGCACCTGTAATTTTTCATGCATCTCTCTCTGTGGGGTGCCTTGGCCTCTGCTGTTGACTGGTACTCTCCTTCCCATCCCAGCCCAAGTCACACATATTCCTGGAAGCCTTGCTTGAATGACTTGGCCACACCAAATTCCCTTCAGTCCAGTGTTGTAGCAAGGAGCCTTTTATTACCAAAACTGCTCACGCTTTCAAGCAAAAGCCGACAATGCAAAGCTAATGGACCTAATTATATTTTATTTATATTTTATCTATCTATCTATCTATCTATCTATCTATCTATCTATCTATCTATCTATCCATCCATCTATCTACCTATCTATCTATCATATACCCATCTATCTTATCTATGTATATGTATATGTGTATGAACATGCATGCATGTATGTATGTACATGCATGTCATATATGTGTGTGGAGGTCAGATAACAACATTTGGGGGTTTGTTCTTTCCTTCTACTCACTGTGTTCTGGGGCAGAAATTAGTTCACCAGGCTTGATAGTAAGCGCCTTTGCCCGCTGAGCTGTCTCACTGGCCTCAATTTTGAGTCCCCCAGAGATTTAATGCACCGAGTCCTCTCCTACTGGGCTGCAGGTCTTAGCTCACTGCTGTGGCTACTGAGCCCAGCACATGGCTGGCCTCGTGAAAAGTCCTCCACAAAACTTAACGAATAAATCAAGAGCTAAGAGAATAGATTATCTTTGTCACTTGAGAAATTATGCCACATAATTAGCCGCATTGATTTGGAAACAGAAAATGTTTGAATACTTTGAGGAGATGAGAGGTATGAAGGCCAATTTCTACTTTCTCCTCAAGAAGAAATTGAGAGTCAGGAGAGGAATTTGCAACCCCCACCCCATCAATAGATGGCAAAACTTCAGCTGCATAACCTTAAAACCCTGGCAATTAACTGGGTTTGAAAAGGTCAGCAGTAGTTATGTTCCGATCCTCTGACAAGCAGAGCCATCCGACAGAACTCCCCTGAAATTAGAAACACCCTTGGCAAAGTCAATCAGGGTCTTGTTTATGATGTCATCTTGTGGGGGAGGGGTAGGTCATGATTTCAAAGTTCTTGGTATCACAGCTAAGGCTTCCTTTGCAGTCCAGCATGGGCGTCTGGGTGTGATAATGTGTTGCTGTGATAATCACATAGTTCAGGAAGTAGAGGCAGGAGGATAGGCGGGTCAAGGCCTGTGAGTCTTGCTCCTGTTATCTGAGCATCAGTAAAGTTAGCTGCTGGTGGTCTGAACACCTGCTCTGCAGATGCTGTCCATACCTTCGAACGCATGAACATCCGGTTTTCTGTTACCCATCAAGGTCCTGTCATTCATCAGTGCTCCTCCTTCCAGGCAGAAGAAACTGGGGCCCAGGGAATGCAAAGAGTTATCTGAAGTCAACTACAGGTTCCAGAAGAATTGTACCTGTGCCCTGCTGTCTAGTGTTGCTCTTACTTTCTTGTTAGACGGCAAGAGCTTCCCGAACTCACTCTGTAGACCAGGCTGGCCTCAAACTCGAGAGATCTGCCTGCCTCTGCCTCCTGAGCGCTGGAGCCAAAGGTGTGCACCACCACCACCCAGCTTGTAAGTGCTATTTTTAATCTCAGACTGTGAGTATGGAAGGCTTGTGCACTGGGCTGTGCACATGGATGGGAAAGAAGATAGATGGGCATGTACATGAAGACAACAAACAAATTATATAAATAGCTACCATTTCTCAGCTCCTCCTCACATCACTCTCCTTAGTGCTTGCTCCTCTAGCCTTGGCTAAGAAGACATTTGGAAGGCACCAGAGGAGGTGAGAAGTAGGAATGAAAGTCTTTCTGGGCCATCCTTGCAACTTCCCATTCCTGCTCTCCTTGCTGACTACTTTCACATACCTTCCCCTTAGACCTCCCCCAGCCACACCAGCTTCCCTTCTATTTCCTGAAGGCACCCACCAGGTTCCTGCTGCAGCCTGGTCTCACTGATCTTGTTATGAGGTACATTTATCTTTCCAGCTAGACAAACGGGCTCACTCCTTCATTTTATGTAGGTCTTTTCTCAAATGCCTACTCTGCCTAAAGGCCCATCTAGACTACTTGCACAGAATGGACCCTCTGTGTCTGTACATTCTTCCTTGTGACATCTATGAGCACATGCCATAGCATGACTTTGTGCATTGTCTGTTTCTTCCAGGATTCTTACTATTCAGGCCATGGAGTAGAGAATTGCCTTTGCTATTGTCCACTGTATCAGTAGCACACAGAACTGGACTCTTGGCCTGGAGTAGAGACTTATGGAGCAGGTGCAATGTACTTGTAAATGAGTTCTGTCACACTGGTTACTTGAGCAGGTTGTGGTATGATGTATGAAGACCATACTTCAGCTATGTTCTTCCCCCAGGTCAATTCGATGTTTCCCCTCCCATGTCAGCTCTGTGAACTATGACACAACCAGCCAAAATAAAGAAGCATGGTAAAGTGGACGAGTATCTGAGCCTTACCCATGTCATGCCCATCTCCTACAAGACAACCGAGTCTGGGTGTGGGTGATGCTGGTCTGTCAGTTGCATGGTGTTGGGGAACATAGCAGGTGTAGTTCTCATTTCCAGCTTTGAGGAAAGATGAGTTCCAGAAAGTTCCAGCTTCCTTTTCCAGAATTCTTGAAGGATGTCTCTCCAACAGTGTTTTTGCCATGGGTATTCCCCTACTTCTAGCAGCAGAGAGGATGGAATCTGCTACCAGGATAAGACAGAGATTTCCAGATATCCTTCACAGGTGGAAAGTCGGGTCCATCCTTGCAGCCCACAACTACCTTCTGCAATGACAGAATTTATGACCTGGGGCATAAAGGGGATGGCTTGAGGCAGTGCTAATACTCGACTCATTACAATATTTACTTATCTTACTGAACCTCGGCTCCTTAAATCACGATTTATGGCTGTTCTCACTGAGGCAGGAATCAACAGTGCAGTGACCCAGCTATCCCTGGTGGCAACCCAGGGCTGCAGATGCATCTGCAGGTGGTTTTAGCTTAAAACAAGAATGGATAACACAATCAGAAAGCAGAAAGCTGTTTCCCCTTAGTGTTTCCGATTCTAGGATTCTAGGAGAAAAAAGTCATTTGTGGTTTGAAAACTGCAAAATCTTTTTAAAACTGGCATATTTCTTCCTTTTTTCTTTTATGTGTATGAGTGTTTGCATGCATGCATGTGGTACTCCTGTGCCTATGGTACCTGTCAAGTCAAGAAGATGGAAGCTGGATCTTCTGGAACTGGAGTTACCATTGGCTGTGAGCCACCTTGTGGGTGCTGGGAACTGAACTTGCATCCTCTATAAAAACATCCAGTACTATTAACTGCTGAGCTATCTCTTCAGCCCCAATTGCCTATTAGGAAATTATTCATATGTTCCTAAGGATACAATTTTAATAGTCACCTATATTAAGATGCAGTGTTTACTAAATTATAAAAATTGGTTAAAAATAAGTTGACTCAAGTATGTACCATTGCCTGCTGTCTACCCACCTTTACAAAAGTGAAATTGATGATGAGACATAGGCTTATTCAATTGTTGCTCTGTGTCCTTGGCAAGTGATGCTGGTTTGCCACTGTGTGGTCATGACAGAATTTCAACCCAAATCCATGTATGTAAACAAGGCATTGAGTTGTCTTACATTAAGCAGGTTAAATGAACAATAGAAAACAGAATGTCGATGGTGACAATATCACAGTGGTGGAGCCTGAGGGACCAGCACTGGGGAATCACCCCAACCTGAGTAACTGCAGTGAGGGTAGGAGCCACCGGGTTAGCTAGACTCTTGGTTGCCTGTGCCATCTGGTTATTTCTGGCTCCTGGTTTTGTTTATAAGTCATTACCAAATTCCAGTGACTTTGCCTTAGGTCCACTGCTCACTTCGATGTCAGTGACTTAGTTTCTGCAGCTCACCCATGTCCTTGTGAAATCGTGGTGACCTAGATAGTCAGGTCTAAATGGCCTTCCTGTCTGTATTCAGGGACTCATTGGAACAGCGGGAAGGGCCGTTAATATGGCATACAGCACTGCCCTTTCGAAGAATATGGAATAGAGTCAAAACATGCTCCTGGTAATGTCAGCAACCACAGGTTTCTTGCCTCCCCTTCTTGAACCTGTCTGAGCAGAGCGGGAGAAAACCTGGTGAGACAGGATTCCATGAGCAGCCCCACTGTCTGACTCCACTGAGGTGCTGAACAACAGCTGTCCTGGAATGAGCCAAGTGGTTCTTTGGAACCACACAAACATGCCTGATGTGGTACTCCCTCCAGTGGCTCTGCACAAAGACAAGGCTGTGCGACATCCCTGTGGAATGCTTCCAGCATCCTACTGCTCCAATGGCTGCCATCCCTCCCAGGGATGATGCTGTCAATACAAAGGAGCCTCTGTTTGGCTAAGAGCAACGAACTGTGCTGCTGCGACAGCAGTGATGTGTCAAGCACTGGTTGGGCTCCGACGGGCACCGTGTGTTCACAGATGCTCCTGTACTGAATTCTCAGGGCAAGCGATGGAAGGTCTGCTGCTGTCTGCATTGGCTGATGGATTAACACTCAAAAGGGCTTGATTTCTTCTCACTGTTTATAAGTAGCAGCCTCAGTAAAGTTTATGTTATCTGGAGATGGTGTGCACATGTGTTTGTGTGTGTGTGTGTGTGTAGTATTTGTATGTTAGTACAGAGGTGTGTTCATCCATTCGGAGGTCAGAGAACAACCCTGGATATTGCTCCCCAGGTGCTGTCCATCATTTTATCTCTAGTTAAGTTTTCATTCATTCATTATTCTCTCTCTCTGTGTATGTGTGTGTGCATGTGTGATGATGCATGTGCCTTGGCCTGCATGTGGAGGTCAGAGAACAACTTGTGGGAATCTAGTCTCTCCTTTTATGTGGGTCCCCTGAGATTAAATTCAGGATTCAGGCTTGGCGACAAATGCCTTTACCTGATGAGCCATCTTATTGGTCCACATATTTTTAGGTTTTGAGACAGGGTCTGTAACTGACCTGGACTTTCCAAAGTAGGGCATGCTAGCAGGCCTCAGCACTCTACCTGTCTCTTTTGCTTCATTGATGAGGCTACACATTTGCATCACAATGTCTTCCTTCTTTTGTTTTTAAGCATGGGTTCTGGGACATCCATTTTGGTTTGAGCATATGTTCTGGAGTTCGAACTCAGGCTGCCACATTTGCAAGGCTAGTGACTAGGCTATCTCCCAAGACCCAGCTTTCCTTTATTTTAACAAAAAATATTTTTAAGATTTCGCACCTTAATGTCCAAGCTTCCCCTTCAGTCTGCACACTGGCTGGAGTTTAACGGAACTAGAAAAGTCATAAATTGAAAAGGTAATTTTTTTTGGAAGCTACACAACAGGGGTCCTCCTGGGGAGCTGAGGGATGGGTAGAGTCTCAGAGCAGTGTCAGCCTGTGTCTCGGGACAGTCGGGAGCAGCCAGCCACCTTGACCTCTTCTTTCTCCAGCCCTCTGACTTTTGCTGGATGCTGCCTTTTTGCCAAACCCAGTGAGAAGCCAGAGACTGAGGGTCTAGTTGATGGAACACACAGAATTCACTGTTAAGGAGAAAAACAGGGAGGAAAGAGCTTACGTTTGGGCCTGATGGGTCTGAGGGAATAACCACCACAGATCCTTGGCCTTTCTTAAGTTCAGTGGCCCATAATCCATTACAGCATCACAGATGAGCACCTCTCCAGGGGTTCAAAGCAAGGGTGAACATTAGGTTATTGGGAGGTTACTTGGGCCATGAGCCCAGGCACAGCATAGCCAAGTCTGTGGCTTCTCTGTGTCTTCCAGGCTGCTGTGAGAGAGGCGTTGAGTCACAGTTAACCTCTGCACTCAGCAAGGGAAAGATGGGTGTCTGTTCACATCGGTGTTCATGACATCCAGTACCTCCTGACTATTGGTCAGGGGCAGTACTGGGCTTTCAGGCTCATGCTACACTCTTCAAGTTTACTAAATCATGCTCAAATTTCTCTCTATGGGTTTATGGCTACTTCTTGGCCATTCTTTGCAGCTTATCTTCTCTGCTTTTGGTCAATGTTGTAGGGACCCTGATATAGCCAGGCTGCAAGTGTCCATCCAGTCTTTCTACTCCTTCGAACTTAGCTCTTTTATTCAACTGCTTCCCCTTTAGATCTTGCAATAATCACCTTAATCTCAACTTGTTCCCAACTCACCTCTGACATTTCTCTAGAAAACGGACTTCAGTGTTCCTGTTCTCTGGGTTTGTTGTCATTTCTTTTTTGCTATGTAAGAGAGAAATCTGCGGAGGAATCTTCCATGATCCTATTTCTCCCTCACTGCCAATGTTTTTCTGTCCCTTGGGCCTGTTGATTTTATTTCTAAGATGACTCAAATGTGTTTACTGCCCCCCCCACCCCGTGCTTCACTTTTCACTTTGAAGTAATATTAACTTTGTAAAAAGCACTGCAAAATTGGTGGCCTCACCTTGCTTTCCCACATACCTAGCAGAGGCCACCAGGGAACCTGGGCAGCCAACACTAATGGGACAGTGACAGCTAGCTCATCTATGGATCGTGCTCTGAGCTGGTCCATTCCCCACCAACATCCTCCCCCTGTTCAGGATTCAGCATTAGTGCCACATCTCCTTAATCTGCTCAATCTGTGGTATGCATGGCTTGAATGTCTTCAAACATGCCAAGAATATTGGACAGTAGGTTTATATGACATCCCTTGATTTAAGATCTCTCCCTCTCTTTCATTCTCCTTCATCCCTTCCTTCCCCTTCCATTCTTTCCCATTTTCTTTTTTCTTTTTTTTGACTTTTCAAGATAGGGTCTTGCTGCTCAGCCCAGGATGACTAGGAACTTAAAAACCATCTATTTCAGCCTCCTGAGCACTGGGCCCACAGCCATGAACCAGCACAGGGCTCAGTCTGGGTTTGTCTGATGTTTTCTCATAATTAGATCAAGGCAATGCCTTTTCAGCAGGAATTCAGTGTATCACAGAGGTGGTGTCAGCTCCATGCCCAGTGCATCATGTCAGAAATTGCATGATGTCGGTGTGTCTCGTTACGGGGCTTGCTGTCTTTAATCACTGCAGCAGTGATGTCTGCAGGTGCTTCTGCTGTCAGCGTACTCCTTTGCCCTCTGTAAGGGGTGTCGTCTGTATCATTCTTCTTAGATATTTCTGATATGTCATCATCCTTCTGCCATTAGTTTTATCCCCTTCTTAGGAGGATTCTGTCTGGTCACAATCATTACTTAGATGTTTGACTAATGGTGTTTTTCTATGTCCACCTTCTGTTTTCAGTTATTAACTGAAAAATGTTAACTCACGGATGTTTTTTCTGTGGGTTATAATCCATAACCCTCACTATTTATTTTGCTACTGTTGTCCTGGATTTGGCCACTGGCAGCTCCTTAGATGCGTCCTTTCCTCCTGCACACCCTCATGTCAGGCTCTGAGCCTGCCTCTCTGCTACAAACCTAGCCATGTCATTATGCTGTGAGTTGTGTTCCCTCAAACCAACAAGTTATGATTCCCTGGCACTTGGGGATGTGGCCTTACTTGGAAAGCGGCTCTGATTGGTTGTGGAGCTAAGGTGGAGGGTATGTGGATGAGAGATGCTCTTATAAGGTGAGAGCTATTCTGAGACACAGACTGTGATGAATGTCATGGGAATATGGATGGATAGAAGGGGCATGATGGAGAATGCCGTGGTGGATGCAGAGATCAGAGTGATGGGAAAACAAGGCTGGCTGGCAGTTCCCAGAAGCTGACAGGATCATGGAAGTTTCTACAGCCTTCAGGGAGAGCAAGGCCTGGCTAAGACCTTGGCTTCTGGCTTTTACAGCTATAGAAAAATACATTTCTATTGTTTTAAGCTACCCAGCTTGTATCATTTGAATGACATGCCTTCAGAATCAGTTAAAAAGCTCTTAATCTCTCTCTCTGTTGTGTGTGTGTGTGTGTGTGTGTGTGTGCGTGTGTGTATGTGTGTGTGTGCGTGCATGTAGGCTAGGAGCAACCTTGGGAGCCATTCCTCAGGTACTATTCATGCTTTTTAAAATTTATTATTATTATTATTGTTTAATGTCTTGAGACCGAGGTTCTTATTGGTCTGGAGCTCACCAAGCAGGCTAGGCCAGCCTGCCACCTCTGTGCCTGTGCTGCCACACTTGTTCTATTTTAGTTAGATTCTGCGGATAATATTCATGTCCTGCTGTTTACAAGGCAAGCACTTTACTGACTAAACCATCTTCCAAGCCTCAAAACCACTTCTTTTGTTAATTGGAGAATGGCTTTTCATTGTCCAAGACCTGAGAGCCAGCATCTTCTCCATCTCCAGTGCAGACTCTTGGTACCGTCTGTATCCTTGCATGCTGCCATGTCCAGCTTCTGGTCCTGGCAACCTTTTATCTTCACTTTACATCCTTCTGTCCTTTCCCCATCCAGTTTATCCAGAGTACTACAGTTAGAGCCACCATCTTTTGGGTCTGTCATTTTAATCTTCAGAATGTGCTAGAATGATCTTGTCTAAAATAAGCTTTTGGAGGGCCGAAGAGATGCCTCAGTGATTAAGAGAACTTACTGCTCTTGTAGAGGGCCCAGAATTGGCTCCCAGCATCCATATTTAATGGCTCACCCTCTCCACATAATACCAGGAGATCCAACACTCTCTTCTGGATTCTGTGAAGCATCTGTGCTCACACATGTACTGATCCACACACACACATACATGCACACATGTACACATAGGTACATATATACATACACACGCATACTTACCTACATACATATGCACACAGTTTCAAAGAAGCACTTGCTGTTTGCTCTTCCAGAGGATCTGAGCTCAGTTCCCAGTACCCATGTCAGGCAGCTCATAACTTCCTGTAACTAAGGCTCCATTTTGCTTCCAAGGACATGTCCTTGGTGCATACATATACAAAAGATATACATAAATGTGTGATTGAAAAATAAAAAAAATAAAGAAACAACAACAACAATAACAAAATGGCCTAGATATGCTCAGAGGTTAAGAGCACTTGTTCTTGCAGAGGACGTGGGTTTGGTTCCCAGCATCCAGGCTCACAACCGTCATCTGTAACTCCAGTTTTAGGGAATCTGATGTCTTCTTCTGACCTTTGTGGCATGTATGTGGTACACAGACATCCATTTGAGAAAAACACTCATACTTATGTAGACAAACCTAAAAATTACAAAAATAAGCTTTTATTTTAGATGAGTTTAGATTTAAGGGAAAATTGTCAAGACGGGACAAAAATTCCCCATGTGTGACACACTGTGTTATCAGCATTTTAGACCAGAATAGTGCATTGTTTGTAGGAGGTCCTTCAGCACTGCCTTATCATGAAGTACAGTCCGCACTTTACTCAGGGGTCCTCAGTTTTACCTTATGTCTTTTTTTTTTAACCCTCCAGTTTCTAGACCATAGACCATACAGCTACATGCCTCTTCCTGGTTGGGATAGTGTCTCTAATTTTCCCTTCTTTTGATGACTTTGACATTGCTGAGAATTACTGGTCAGTTATTTTGGGAATGTCTCTCAGAGGCGGGCTGCAGGGTGTCTCCTCAGGACTGGGGTTATGAGTTTTTGAGAGATCTCAGAGGCAGAGTGTTGCTCTCATTACGTGACATCAGATGTGGTACTCTTGATTCTGGACATGATTTATGGCTGTTGAGCTGACCTTGGCACCTGGCTGAGGTCGAGCTTGTCAGTTTTTTTCCCTGACTGTTGTATTTCTCTTTTCCTTCTTATTCTATACTCATTTGAGGAAAGTCACTGTGGGCATCGCACACTTAAAGAACAGATGCTGCGTGTGCTTCAGCTGTTCGAGCATTAACATTTGGAATGTGTTCTATCATCTCTTATTCATTTACATTTAAAGATTTATATCACATGCGTGTGTGTGTTCTGTATGAATGCATGTGCACCGTGTACATGCATTGCTGGTAGCAGAACCCAGAAGAGGACACCCAGATGCCCTGGAGCTGGAGTTATGAACAGTTGTAAGCCAGTGGATTCTGGGAACTGAACCAATGTCCTCTGCAAGAGCAGCTAGTACTCCTAACTGAGGAGCCATCTCCCTAGCCCACTTCTTTTAGTTGTTTAGGCAATCATTTGTTTAGATTGGTCTGCACTTGAGGGCATTTGCTTTCTACTTCTGTAACTTAGCCCTTACCTGTTTGACACAGGATTTGATTTTATGGGTCCATGGCCCAGACTGGCCAGAGGTTCTTCTGCTTCAGCCTCCCACGTTCTGAACTTACAGATGTAAGTCAACCATGTTTGGATGAGAGGCAGTCTTTGAGAGATGTTTCAGTTGGCTCCTGTATTCATTTGTCAGACTTTACTAGTGGCATGTGGGTGTGCATGTGTGTGTTTTTGCATATGCATGAATGTATAAAGAATTCCATGGCTATCTAGTCAATATTTTAAACCAAACATGGAACCTATCTTGCCATATATGTAAGGCAAATGCTCCACCACTGAGCTACAGTCCCAAGCCTTCTGGTCCATTTGGCACTGAAAAATGCTGCGTTCCAGTCTGGGTCCAGTCCTAGAACCAATCCTGTCTTTCCAAACTGGCAAGGTGTGGCATACTTGTGGCAAACCTGTAACTTGTTGTAGTTCCAACAAGTTCAACATGAGTTACATAGTGAGTCTGAGGCCAGCCTGGGATACATAAGACCATCTTTCAAAGAGCTGAAAACCAAACCAAATTAAAGGACATCAAGATAACTGGTAGATCATTACATCTGTGGGAATGCTTCCAGAAGAGACTGGCCTCTGAGTCAGTGAGCTGAGATGAAAATATGCACTTATTCTTATCCAGTGATGATAGATCCCCAGAAGCCCACCAAGAAAACCATGACATACACCATACCATACCATACCATACCATACCATACCATACCATACCATACCATACCATACCATACCATCCCATCCCATACCATACCATACCATACCATGAGTGTTCTGTCTGTTCTTTTTAAGTTTGGGCATATTCTCCTGCTTGTAGACTTTAGAACTCTATTTCTCTGGCCTTTGGACTCGAAGGCTTGCACCAGCAGCATCTCCAACCCTAGGTCCTTAGCTTTCCACCTTGGACCAAGAGTTACAGTACTTGCTTCCATGATTTTGGTGACTGAGCATTGGACTGAGCCATGCTTCTTGTTCTCCATCTTCCCGTTTCAGGTTATCCTATCTATCTATCTATCTATCTATCTATCTATCTATCTATCTATCTATCATCTATCTAATCTGTGAATCTTTTTATCTGTCTTTTTCTTCATCACCATTATCACCACCATCACAATCATCATCTTTGATCTATCCCCCAGAGATTCTCATATATACTTCTATCCCTTAGTAGGCTTCACTGTTCCTAGGAATCCCCACATGTTTCCAGAAGTTTGGGAGAGGTTGACTTTACTGAGAGCAACTTGTCAATGAAAGCATAATCTCATACTCTGAAGCCCAGGTTTCATCCAAGTGCCAGGATTTGGGAAGCAGGGTGGGGTTCTGCACTGAACCAAGTTTCACTTGGTAATGGGGGTTTAGGGAAAAACACCAGCTACCACACAGCAGGGTATGATGATTTGCATCAAAATCAGACCTTCCTAAAATTTTCCAGCCCTTCAGCTGCAAGAGTGAGTCTGAATTTCTGCTCTCTAAACGAAGAGCTAGCTCACTGCTAAATGGGTCCACTTGGACACATCCAGAGGAACACTGTGTGTAGAGGAGGTAGAGAATGCTTTGTGCTCACATCTGTGGGGTGGGGAATGAGTCATCTGCCAGCTCCATGCTGGCCTCCTCCACATCCCCGGAAATCATTCATGAAGTTCTCAGAACAAAGTACCTTAAAGGGCCTGTGCTTCTGTAGGACTGGCAAGTGTTTCTTCACTCAGTGGAGGCCTGGAGGTGACACTCAGGTACCTCTTTGAAGGAAGTCAGGCCCGGGTGACTAGATACTCATAGCCCATGCGGATGTCAGTGTAACAATGGGAAGCAGGATGGCTCAGGTCCATCTCCCTGCTGGTGGAGGGGAAAGACTTGTATTCAAGAGTCCCTGAACCCATGGAATGTGAGCACAGGCTGAGTGGCCCCTGCTAAATAGAATGGCACAACCATGCCCTGCCAACTACATGAACAAGCAGCAACTTCCAATTATTCTGAGAGAGGCTGCTGGGAGGCTTAGGAATCATTTACATTCACAGCTGGTCTTAATTCTTCGGAAACAGACGATACTCCAGATATTAAAGAGCCTTTGACTGCTTAAAGACTGCTACCTGGCAAGACATTTGGGTAATTGGGCACTGATGTTGGTCTCCTGTCACCTTTATATATATTGATGGTCATGTGGCCTTAAAGACCTTGTTCCCCTTTAATTGGAAATTTCCATGTAGGAGGGGCCTATGTGAGCCTTAAAGGGCCAGTGTGGAGCAAGAAAGATACCTCTGGTTCTTTCCTCTCCAGTTTTACTGGGCTGTAAAGGAAGAGAAATAGACTTGTGATCTACTTAGAAAAAAATGAAGGAGAGACATTAAAAGGTGTTCCCTGATAAAAATCAGGAAACAAAGAGTAATATTTAATGCAGTGCACTGACTGAAGACTGTCTTCTAGTCTTCTACCAGAGAACACAGGCTGGTGGCAGTAAAGCACCAGGAGTCCTGGAAGTTCCGCTGGGGGGGGGAGTCCCACCTGCTCCTACCTCATTCTTTTCTCTCTCTTGACCATCTTTCAAGTTATTCTATGCACCTGCCACAGGATGTGTTCCCATGTTTGCAGTTTTCTTCCACCTCGTTTTTCACAACCCACATGATCTGACTGTTAATGTCTGGATGACAGTCCCCGACTCCTGGGAGAATCTGGTCTAGAGATGTGCAACACAGTCTTTGGAAAAGGAAGGTGGGTGGTCTCTTCTCAGAGAAAAGCAATGTCCTTCTGGGAAGCAAACCTGTCTAGGGTAACAAATGGCACTAACTGGAAGCAGAGGCGTGAGAAAGCAGAGAGAGCTCAGAGGGGAAGTATGATCAATGCACAATACACTTGTATGAAAATTTAGGGTGTCATGTAGGTGCCACCCACGTGGGTGGATTATGTTACTCCTAGAAGTCATGGGTTTTTAACCGAAAAGTCCCATGCCAGCTGTGGAACACTTGCTTTGAGTTGTTGACCAGAGAGGTCCACGAGGTTCCAAAACAAGATACTGCCATGCCGTTGTTCTTGGTTGTTCATCAGGACTAGATGGTAAAACTGTTGATGAAGATCCCATATGCTCTGGACCCAGAGAAATCTGACTGTAAGTGGCTGGCTATCCAGCCTGCTGGAGGAAAAAGTTCACTTATCTGTGGACCCTCATTGCTACAGTATTGATCAGAGTGGCAAAACACACCCGTTAGTACAATATTGGCATGATTGTTTAGGGTGTAAACAATTACTTTCTGTTTGGAGTTGAGGCCCAATACACAATTGTTTTTGTAAACCAAGTAAAAAATGATATGGTTCAGAGGCCACAGGCCACAGTGGGGAACCCACTACTGTTGTTTTGCAATTTGTTTTACATGTTGTCCACTTAGACTTCTAAATGTTTATATCTCTACCCAGAGATAGTGCTGGCCCCAGCCTTGGGAAGACATGCTCCATTTGCAATGGGTGAAGGTCAATACAGAGACTTATATTTGGCAAATGTACCAAGAATAAGTGACTGTTGAGTGCTTGTCTATGTCACCTCGTTGAAGGCCCACAGACTATTGTAGAAGAAAGAGTACAAAGAATGTGTAGAGTTGTAGGATGAGGAAGTGTGCTGTTAATCACTGCCATCCAGATTTCAATCATGCATACACAGCAGCTATGCATGCCTGTATAAGTCTTGCACAAGACTGGGCCTTTCACCATTCCCTTGTGGTTGGGGGAGGGGCCCAGGAGGCCCCTGCTCTTCCTGAGAAGCCTTTTCCAGTTAACGGTTGCTGGAGGGAGGGGTGACATTTTCTTCAGTAGCCACTGGTGAGTTGCCCATACCCCAGCGAATACTCCATATCCACGTTTCCATAAGCCACCCTAGCTGAACTCAATAGATTAAACAACAACAACAACAAAACAGAAAACAAAGAGTAAGTAATGTATCCTAACATCCTGATTTACAGAGAATTAAGGCATGGTACTTGCAGAGTTTCACAATGCCAAAAAAAGCAGCAGCAGCAGAAGCAGAAGGAGAAAAAGAAGGGGGAGGAGAGGGATGAGGGGAAGAAGGAAGAGGAAGAGGAAGAAGGAGGAGGAGGAAAAGGAAGAGGAAGAAGGAGAAGGAGAAGAAGTCAGGTTGGTGAGATGGTTCAGTAAGTAAAGGAATCACCGAACCTGATTACCTAAGTTTAATCCCTAAAACCCACATGGTGGACTCAGAGAACTCCTGACGATAGTCTTATGGTTTTCACACAGATGCTGCAGGATGGAAACAAAAGAGGCAGAGAAAAGTAAATAAGCAAATAAACAATTTGTCTGCCTGTTGTGACAGAACTATGTACCTTGGATACATCAATGAAAAATTAAAAAATGATCATTTTAATCTTAGAAAAAAGAAGCAAAATGAACAAATAAAATGACAAAACCCGAAGGGGTATGTTTTTGAAACAGCTCTCTCAGTGACTTTCACCCCTGTCCCCTGTACAGATGTGGAAAGGCTCACCAGTCTGCCCTACTAGAATGAATGCTCTTAAGAGTTATCATTCCATGTGTGTCTTTCTGCTTCTAGGATACCTCACTCAGGAGGATCTTTTCTAGATCCCACCATTTGCCTGCAAATGTCATGATTCCTTTGTTTTTAATTGCTGAGTAGTATTCCACTGTGTAAATGTACCACAATTTCTGTATCCATTCCTCAACTGAGGGACATCTGGGTTATTTATAGCTTCTGGCTATTAGGAATAAAGCTGCTACAAACATAGCTGAGCAAATGTCCTTGTTTTATACTTGAGCATCTTTTGGATATATGTCTAGAAGTGGTATAGCTGGATCTTGAGGTAGCACTATTCCTAATTGTCTGAGAAAGTGCCAGATTGATTTCTAAAGTGGTTGTACAGCAATGGAGTAGGGTTCATCTTTCTCCACATTCTCTCTAGCATGTGTTGACACTTGAGTTTTTGGTCTTAGCCATTCTGATGGGTGTAAGGTGAAATCTCAGGGTTGTTCTGATTTGCATTTCCTTGATGACTAAGGATGTTGACCATTTCTTTAAGTGTTTCTCTGCCATTCGATGTTCCTCTATTAAAAATTCTCTGTTTAGCCCTGTACACCATTTTTTAATTGGGTTACTTGATTTGTTGCTGTTTAACTTCTTAAGTTCTTTATATATTCTGGATATTAGTCCTCTGTCAGATATAGGGTTGGTGAAGATCCTTTTCCTATCTGTAGGCTGTTGTTTTGTTCTGATGAAACAGAAAGACACACGTGGTACATACTCACTTATAAGTGGATATTAGACATATACTATAGGATAATCATACTAAAATCTGTACACCTAAGGAAGCTAATCAAGAAGGAGGACCCTGAGTAAGATGATTAGGTATCACTCAGAAAGGCAAAAGAGACAGACATCGGAGGAGGGAGAAAACAGGGAACAGGACAGGAGCCTATCACAGAGGGCCTTTGAAAGACTCTACCCAGTAGGGTATCTAAACATATGCTGAGATTTATAGCCAAACTGTGGGCAGAGTGCAGGGAATCTTATGAAAGAAGGGGGAGATAGAAAGACCTGGAGGGAACAGGAGCTCCATGAGAGCAACAGAACCAAAAAATCTGGATACAGGGGTCTTTTCTGAGACTGATACTCCAAACAAGGACCATGAATAGAGACAACTTAGAATCCCTGCACAGAAGTAGCTCATGGCAGCTCAGTGTCCAAGAGGGTTCCCCAGTAATAAGAACAGGGACTGTCTGTGACATGAACTCAGTGGCTGGCTCTTTGATTACCTATACCTGAGGGGGCAGGGGGAACAGCCTTACCAGTCTATAGAGGAAGACAAAGAAGCCAGTCCTGATGAGACCTGATAGACTAGGGTCAGATGGAAGGGGAGGAGGACCTCCCCTATCACTGGACTGGGGGAGGGGCATAGGGGAAGAAGAGGGAGGGAGGGTGGGATAGGCAGGGGATGGGGGGCTACAGCTGGGATACAAAGTGAATAAACTGTAATCAATAAAAATAAAAATAAGAGTAATTATTCACTAACTGGAACACGTTGCTTAACTGAAATAATTTTACTGCATAATCTTGTCAAAAGGAAATACTCAAAATAAAAGAGAGAGTAAGTGAGAGTGAAATTTTAGTACCAGAAGAGAGAGAGATTCCTAAAACAATCCGGGACAGTTATGTAAAGTTCTTTGGTATTTTTGCATTCAAAAAACTGAATTCAAGAAATGAACAAGAGGGAAATAAAAATCCACAGGAAAGTAAAAAAACACTCCAATGGCCAGGGATTCTGGGCTTCCTCAGACTTTTTCCTGAGCTTTCCCTACTTAGGTTGCAGAAGGGACGTGGGTGGAGAGAGCCCTTGGCAGGATCCAGCATGAAGGCAAAGGAGCTTCACGTTTTGGTGGTCTCAGTCTGGAGACATTATTGTATCTGAACAGCAGAGTTGAGGCTGTCTACACTCAAATCAGACAGTCTTCAAAAATCTCAGCTTTATATTTACTGTGGGCAAGTTCCCACGTTCATTACTCAGGGTCAGAAAAACCATTAATAGCTTACGGCCCAGGGCCTGGTAGATGGCTCAGCTGGAAGAGGGCTTACTGTGCAAGCCTGAGGGCCTGAGTTTGATTCCTAGAACTCACTAACAACCACAGAACCTCTCCAAGGTTGACCAGGGTAGTGCACTTGCTGGGGAGACTGAGGGGCAGGATCCCCCAGTTGAGCCAGCCTACCCTACTCAGTGAGTTGCTGGCCAGTGAGAGACTGCCACGGAACAGGTGGGATATCATGCTGGCTGTGATGGGGCTGTACCATTTCCAGCTGTATGTGGGAAGAGACTGATGATGAAACTAAGAAAAGCCATCCATTTATCTTCTAAAGAAATTATATTGGTAATTTTTATTAAAATGGTGATAACACCTCTGGGCATGGTGGTACGTGCCTGCTGGGTGATTGACGTAGGAAGATGGAGAGTTTGAGATGAGCCTGGAGTTCCATGCTGGACTACATCAAAAGATCCTGTCCCAACAAAACCAAGTAGTGGGCTCAGCAACCCAAGTTAAATCTGTTCTCATCAGTTCATCCATCAATTAGTTCATTCATTCATTCATCCATCTGAGAATATTGTCAGATTCACCAGGCTTTAGCCACTGAATTTAAGAATGTTCTTGTTAAGCATGTTGGACTGCAGTTGCAAATCCCAGCTCAGAAGACCAAACCAGAAGATGGGAGTTTTAAACAACCAAGGCTACAGATTCAGACACTGCTCCAAAACAGGAAGTAAACAAAGGTTTCTTTTTTTCTTTTGATGGAAGTGGAATTACAGGCTCTCCAATTCAAATGGATGTATTGTTTCCAAAGTTTAAATGATTTCTCCCTTTTCTGCTCTTCTCTCTGCTCTCTACCTACAGGCTCTAGGAAATCTGAGGAAAGTTCAGGAGTTGATGAGTTAAGATTTTAACTCCTAAATAGTTAAGAACTACTGAGCCTAAAAGCAAGACAAAACGACAAACCTCAGTATTAACTGAGAAGTGGCCACCCCACAGAGAAAAGAGACTTTCTGCCTTAGCAGCCATCAACTGCCATTAGCTCCTTATCTAGGGGTGGGATTCTGGGAGCCCACTCCTTCCCCATAGGGGTGAACTGGCATGGTCTTGTGTAGGTGACCACAGCGGCTGTGAACTCATGTATGTAACAGCTGTGCTCTGTCCAGAGGACAGCCTTTTAGAGCACTCTCCCCATCCTGCTGCTTAAGCCTGTCTCTGTGTATGTGTGTGCGTGTGTGACAGATATTTCATGTATGGATGACCCCCCCCCCACATGTACATATGGACAATACTGATTGGCCTTAGTGGGTCATAGAACAAAAGACTTGAGGTCGGGAGGGAGATGGGAGCTGTGGTTAGGGTACGTGGGGCCTGGAGGGAAGGAGTGGGGATGGATATGACCAAGAGACAGTATGCCTACATATAAAAATTAAAAAATGGATATAGTTATTAAAACGAAACCAACAACAAAACCCTGCATAGAACAACGTCAACAAAATAAACTTAGATTATAAAATGTAAAACAAGTATTGATTCAAGCCAAGCAAGGAAGGGTGTCAGCATGGTGGTGAGTTCCAGGTGGCTTTTTTCTCACTTTAGTCCTTCTCTCACGAACTGATTTTTATCAGGTGAGTTATTGTTCATTGCTTCTTTTTCATAATTTTCAACTACCCCAAGGAGGTCATTACTAATGAGTACATGCTGACAGCATGCTTGGTGTAGCAGCCTGTCTCAATTTACTATACATTGGAAACCCTGCTTAAAATAACTTTTCTTTGTGTGTATGTGCATGACAGGAAAGGCATCAGAGCTGATTAAAAACTCACAGTCCGTAAGTGCAGAAGAAAGAGCAATTTACTAACCTTGTTCAGATTTCAGAAAGTTTGCATGGGGACATTTTGTTTTGTTTTGTTTCTCTTATAAGTTTAGTGGACAGAATGCCCTGGAAAATGTTGACTGGCCAGCACATTGAGTGCATTTATTTACAGGTGTTCAGGAAGCTTATTTTCATCCATACTCAATAGCAATGCCATTTCCATGCCACATAAATAGTAAGTTTCTTCTTGGTCAATTGTCAACACTGTTCCCCAGCAAAGGGCTGAAGCTAAAGCTCTGGTCTGTGGAGCAGCTGACCCACCTGGAGGAAGCGTTGAATGGCTTTGCTCTCCCTTTTTCTCTCAAGTAGGGAAAGCTCTCATACACTGTTGCTGGTCAGGAGCTCAGTGCTATTTTTTTTTCTTATGTGCCTCCCTCCTTGAAGAAATAACTAACTTTATTTTTAATACCTGGAATTACATATGCAGGGAATTATTTAGTTATACTTGACCGTTTTATTATCTTCATTTTGGAGGTATATAGATATTCATATGTATGTGCGTGTTTGTGCATATATGTATATGTGTGTGTGTGTGCGTGTGCATGCGTGCTCGTGCAGGAATGTGGAGACCAGGAGTTGACGCTGGTGTCTTCCTCAATCACTCTCCAACTTATTTATTTAATTAAAATATCTATTTTAGTTTTAAGCGTGTGTATTGTGGGTGCATGTGCACATGTATGTCTGGCCATTGAGATGTGGATGCAGGTGTCTGCAGAAGACAGAGGCATTTGGTCCCCCTGGAGCTGGAGTTACAGGTGGCTGTGAGCTGTCTGAAGAGAGTCTGGAAGTGAAGTGTGAGCTCCTAACTGCTGAGACATCTCTCCAGCCACACAACCTTTTATGTTTTGAGACAAGTTCTACTTACTGTACCTAGAGCTCATCGATTAGCTAGACTGGCTAGCTAGCAAACTCCAGTGAATCACCTGTCTCAGCCCTCTAAGTGCTAGGGTTACAGGCATGCTCCTCCACCACCCACCTTTACATGAGTGCTGGGGATTTGAACTCAGGTCCTCATGCCTGCCTAGCAAGCACTTTACTCATGAATGTCTCTCCCCAGCCTACAAATTTATTCTTTATTGTTCTTTATTGCCTGTTGCTCAGATTCAGAGGTCTGAGCAGGACATTGGTGTCTCATTCTGTAGCCCAGGCTGGCCTTGAACTTGCTGTCAGTCTCTTGGCTTAGCCTTATTAGTTTGGGGATTACAGGTATGTGCCACAACATCTGGCTCCAACTTGACTCATGATAAAATGTGGGCATGACCTTTACAAATGTTTTTCCTTAATTTTGGGTGGTTTTGGTATATCCCCAGACTCAATGAATAGTGATTTTGTGAGTTATTGGCTGCAGGTTGGGGCTAGGTAGGAAAATGCCTCTCTATTCTCACAGTCATGGTTCTATTATCATGAAAAACAGCTCTCCAGACCTATGGCCAGGACGGACACAAGGGGATTGTTTTATTTTGGTCTCACTTAAATTGTCCACCCACAGTAGATGAGGGGGACTCAGGTGCACAGAATCATGCAGGGTTCCAGGTTGATGGCTCACTGTGTAGCTGTGGCTCTACCTGTTGGAAGAATAGGTGATGTCTCCTGTTGCCATGGAGAGGAGGCAAGGTTCTGGAGAGCTGAGCCTGGGGTTTTCCCTGCTTCAGCCTGTGACAGCACACTTCACATCCCTCGGCCATAACAGGGTATGTGGGCTAATTGCAGGTGAGGTGTATGCCGGGGAAGAAAAGAGAAGAAAACCAACCAGAAAGAGGATGCTTTTGTATACAAAATTGGGTTAGGCTTTCATGGCCTACAGAAAGCTGTGTGATCCATCATGAAATAAATGTGGACCCTCACTTTACAATAAGAGCACTGGAGACTTGGGGTGGAAGTTAGGCAGTTTGTATCATGACTTTGCAAAGTGGGTCACCAGCCTAGAACAGCAGATGCGCTGATGGAAGCCAGATGTTACAAGTGGTGTAACCTAGGCAGCAATCCTCCCTCTCTCCTCTCTGTCTGAGGAAGAAGAAGGGGTCAGTCTTACACACTGTTAGGTCACCTCTACCCCTCTGCCACTTGCATTTGTCTCTTTCTCAACAAAGACCACGTTGTTCATCTCTACTCTTTGCAGCCTGATTATTGCAGAACTCACCAGGAGTGTAGGGTTTTCTATCACATCTGCAGGCAAGCTCAGCTCTTAATGGCTTTCTGCTCTAAATTTTTAGTTTTGGCGTAGACTAATAGCATTTGGGTGAGGGTGGTAGTTAGGCTGCTGGAAAGGGTCTAATGTTCTCTGCTTCTCTGTGTTGACCTACGCTGACTCAGATAACTTTGATTTTGAAAATGAACCATCAGAGTTTGCTTCTTACAGACTCTTCTTCAGGTGTTCATCACAGGTGAGAAGGAGCCAGACGCGGACCCTGGGGCACTGACTTTCCAGTCTCCAGGTCTCTCAATACTGACAAATGATGGTTAGAAAAAAAATCTGTAAGTGTTTTTGACATTCCTGGTGAAATGTGTGTGCCTGGGTAGACTACTGGATGAAATAGTTGCCACTTTCCAGGGAAGAAAAGTCTGGGGAAGGTTTTCTCCTCGGCATAAGCCAACACAATAATTTCCCCGGTTTGTGGGCTTTATGGTGATGGTCTTGGGGCTTCAGATTCACACCCAGGTGGATTCTGATCCAGAGGAAAGAACCTGAGTACACCTTATCACCTGCATCTTCATTCTGGTTTAGGTTGTGCTCACTCCAGATGCTGGCCAGGAAAATACGATGTGTTGATGGGTGGCCTGGGCCAGGGTCGTGTGCTTTACCCTTGGTCTAATGTAGAAGAGGACACATGAGTGTGTGGGTGTGTTTACCTGTGTGCTCAGATTCAGAGGTCTGAGCAGGACATTGGTGTCCTCTGTCACTGTCTAGCTTACTGTCCAGAGACAGGGGCTCACTATTTTGGCTGGATGAGCAGCGAGCTTTTGGGGTCTGTCGGTAACTATACCTCAATGCTGGAGTTACAGACATACATAGCTGTGCCCAGATTTCATAACTGAAAAAATTTCCAAGCCTTTATGCTCTAGATAATCCTATATACTCAGTGGCCTGCAGCTTGCAGACCTACCCACTCAGAACCCTGTGGCTTGCAGTCCTGCACACTCAGAAGCCTGTGGATTTCAGTCCTGTGACTGATCTTCATTCAGTCCAAGCACTTGGCATCTTTAGCACATGCATTTCTGACTTGCACGGGCCAGGCTCTGCACCATTTTGCAAGAAGAATGAGGCCAGTGAGACTCTGCCTTCAGACAGTTTCACATCTAGTTATGAGGACATGAACGGTGACTTTATGGTGAGCTGGGGGCCGGTTGTCATGGGAACCGTCTAGCATATTAGTGGGTTCCAAATAGACTCATGTCGACTTGAGAATTTTCAAGACCCAAGGTTAAAGAAGAGGAGGGAAATTCTCCCTTCTATTGCCTCTTGCCTTTCCATGGAGGCACTCCAAAATGACCTGTATGATTTCTGGTGATCACAGTGGTGATCTCTTTACCATTACACCCTATTGCCTTGTGAAAATCAGGGTCTTCTCCCCTTTGGCTTACGGTGATTGACAGATAAAACACTTGATTGCTTACCTGAGGACGTTTATCAGGGTTCAGGTTGAGTCTAAGTGACGAAAGTGTGATTTATTTATTGAACATATACAATATGGATGTGTTTTAAGTGAAAAATATCAACAGATATAATGCTACTGTTCTGATCTTTGTTCATTACAAGTGAGGGCTGATTATCTTGGGAATAATTGGTTCTCATGTTATCTGAAGTTCTGAGTTCTGGGCTCAGTTCAGTCTGGCTTTCCTCTTCTTTCTGGGCATTTGGAGGAAACTTACCTGCCCAACTGCAGTTCGGCAGGGTCATGAGAAAGTTTCTAGCCAAAGAAATGTAAGCAAGGTGGTAATTGACTCACATCTCTGCTGACTTGGACAGATTTCTATGTAATCTAAACCTCTTGTCTACATTTCTAAACAATGCTTTGTAAGGCCTGGTGAGGTGGTTCAATGGGTAACGGTGCTTGCCTCCAAGACTGATGACCTAAGGTTGAACCCCAGGACACACATGGTGGAAGGAGAGAACTGACCCTTACAAGGCTGTCCTCTGTCCTCCACACATGTGCTGTGATGCTTGCATCCCACACACGGAAATGCACACAGACCCTCAAGTGAATAAACGTAAAAATTATTTAAAAGCACATAAAATTTCTTATATTCTCAAATTTATTTGCTCATTCTTTTACCCTTGTCAAATGAGATCATGGTTCTTTGGAAAGAAAAGCAGGGTTGTTTTAAATATATATTTACACTGATTTTTTTTCTTAGTTTCTTTATGCATGTGTATAGATAGAAGATTTTTCTTTCTTACAGTGACACAAGGCCCAACAGTTCTTCTTGGTAGTAGGTGCTACTTTTGGGATAGTTCATTTTTTAATTTCTTTTTTTCCATTTCCTCTTCCTCTTCTTTTTCCTTCCTCCCCCTCCTTGTCCTCTTTCTCCTCCTTCTTGCCAGAAAACCCAGCAACATGTAGCATTTATTCATTAAGTGAAGTGGGCATTGTATGACGCATTCTTCTGCTTAATTACCTCTGAGTCACTTATCATAGTGCTAAGAAAAACGTACACCTATGGCCTTGTAAAGTAATCACAATATCATGGTGGGGGGGAGCAGAGTAGGAAGGACGCTGTCATGAGAGGGGAGGGGGAGGACATGTGATTGGCCTTACAGTGGTGGTGGACATGTTGGAGCCCTGTTGACTGTGGGATGCCAGGGTCTTGTTTAAACATGAGATGAAGGTCAGAGGCTACAAGTGAGGGGAGGGTTTTGAGTTTTTAGAAACTGTCCTGTTCTTATAAACAGCTCTGTCAGGATTCTCTTTAGACAGCCTGGTGGTATGAATTTCAACAAATTGTTATTATATTAAGTTCTAAATATTTCAGTCACATTTTTTGGCTTTGTGATCAAGTGATGATCAGGGCAAAAAAACAAAACAACAACAACAAAAAAAAAAAAACAAAAAGAATGTGCCTTCTGGGAGCTCACCTGTTGGTTGTGGGAGACAGGATTACTACATAGCAAATAAAGACAGAACATCAGTAATGTCAAGAAGTGATGGGGTAGAAGTGAGGGACAAAGAGCATTCTGAGAAAACACCCTTTAGAGGGGTGCTGTGATGTTTAACTTTAATATTCAATTTCACATAACCTGGAATCACATGGAAGGGGAGTCTTAATGAGGGAGGATCTTCATTGGATTATACTGTGGGCATGTCTGGAGGGGATCATCTTAACTATGTTAAATAATTTAGGAAAACCCAGCCCATTGTAGGTGGTTCCATTCCCTATGCATGGAGCCCTAACTGTAAAAGAATAGAGACACTGGGCTGAGCACAAGTAAGCATGCAGCGTGCATGCATTTATTTCTTTCTGCTCCTGACTGGATCTGATGTGACTAGCTGTTTCAAGTTCCTGTCTTGAGTTCCCTTCTATAATGGGTTAAATAAAAATCCAATGGATTGAGGGGCAATTCCATGGGCAAGAGAGCAACTGAGTGAGCAGACCATCTGAGTTGATATGTAAACAATCAACCTCTCCTGTAAGTGTTCCTGCATACTTGGACTGCTTTCATGTTGTGGGACAGACCAGTGTTTGTGAATTTTTCCAATGAGTGATTCTTATTATCAGAGCTTTGCTATGCAACATAACCAATGGCCAAAGATATGCAGTCCTACTCTTATGAAAAAGTCTGTTGTGCAATGTTGCCCTGGAGGATTTCAAATGGTTAGATGAGCTGCTACCCCAACCAATACTGACTATGATGATGACCTTGATGATGATATTAATGTCACTGGTGATGATGATGATACTACTGACAAATTCCTGGGCAGGTAGTAGTTATAGGACACTTTATATTTTATGCTAATCTTGACTAGGTCTCATGTAAGCAGGTCTCATCTAAACCTCGCAATCTTCAGTGGTTCAAGTAACTTACTCAATGTAGTGATACTTTTAATAATGGACTTGGAATTGGGCCACAGTTTTGACTGAAATAAGTTCTTTTTTTTTAGATTCATTAGCTTATTGTTTCTATATCTTATTGTTTTTATATAAGAACTAAAAGTAATAGTTCTTTCTGGGAATAAAACAATATTCCCAGAAGGAATGTTCCAGAGAGCCTTTGTCGGGGAGGTGATTCTCAGTTCTGTTATGGAACTGTTGGATTTCAGAGCTGATTTTCTTTCCACCACGTTGGATGTCTTGGTAGTCAGTGGCATTCCTTCTCCAGGCTTCACTGCTACCTGTTGGTAACATTTTTATAAATATGCAGTTTTTGTAGGGTGATAGAAGCTCCCTAAATATGTGCAAAGAACAAACATGAGTAGTCTTAGGTGGTGACCCATGTCTGCTTGACCTCGTAAATGTAGGAAGAGGTAAATCTTCTTGAAAGTAAGTGAGTGGCAGAGGCTTGTCCAGAAAGACTAAACTATTTAACAGGTACTTGTCAACAATGCCTGTAGAAGCCACCCCCACACTCTGATATTTCAGGGCTGGGACTCATCTTCACTACACAGGCTCTTGATGGTGTGACTCAGATGTCATGGGACCCAAGACTCAAAACATCATCTGTCGCTGTGGTGCACAGTCAAGAAATATCAAGGCTGAACAGATCTGAAATAAGGAGTGTGGAGGCCGGGGAAGAATATGCTAGAACAGGAAGTCTGGTAATAGTCACGTCCTTCACCATTTATGGACTCCTTGCTATTTATGTCACTGTCGCTTTACCTGTGACAGCATCTCATCTCTACCATAATCACATGAGGTAGGTTTTAAAATTTCAATTTATAGTTGGGAAAAGAAACTAGTAGAATTAGTCAGTGCATCCAGAATCTGTGATCCATAATGGGGGCAGCAGCCACAGTAATAATAACTAGGCAGTAGTATTTCTTTGAGTTAATATGGACTAATAGAAAGTGCTAGAGAGTGAGTAGCCAAAGCATATCTTTCAACTGGTGGGCAAAAAGTAAGTATCCATGATTAACAACAAAAGTAGGATAAAAAAATTGTGATAGGGACCCTCACATCTAACTGAGATGAAAGATCCACCCCACTCCCTGTCTGAAACACCCACAAAGAGAACATTTTATCTCATGGCCATGAAGCAGCAGAGAACAGGGAAATGCTTGTGGCCCTGCTCCCTTTTTGAGAGGATTTCTCTGTCTACAGAACCTGTAGCAGGCCCCACTCTCAAAGGCTCTGAAATCTCACCACAATGCTGCGTAGATGATCCACACTTTGAAGCTCAAGGATTAAGGCCACACTCAGAGGAACAGAGCACAAATCACAGAGATCTTCAGAGGATTCTCCTAAGGTTCAATTGGGTACTGATGGGTACACGGGATGATAAAATTACCCAAGGCCTGAAGGGAAAAAAATCCCACCAAAATAAAGTGTTCAGAGGACTCTGGGAACAGCCCACAGAAGGGTCATGTCCGAACAGTGGAATAACCACCCTAAGACTTCCCATTGCCCTAATATTTTCAATTGAATCCTAAAAAACTGTTTTAGTGTAAGTAACTGCATTCTAGGAAAAAAAACACTTGAGAATATCAGAAGAACTGAGAGAATATGGAGCATTCAGTGGTGTGAAATTTAGAATATTTGCATTTAATAAAAAAATCATTAGGGAGGCAAAGAAATTGGAAATCACAACTAGGAATGAAACCAAGTCAATCAAATGTTACCCAGAACTAGAAGATGTTAGAATTAGCTGAAAATGGCATATTAAGGTCGTTATCATAATTATAATGCATATATTTGAAAAAGTGAATAGTAGCTGTGTGTGTGTGTAAAAGATTCAAATGTAACTTCAAGAAATATAATTTACTGTTATACAGAATTAATGAACTTGAACACGTAGAAATCATATATGGTATCTTAGTCGGGGTTTCTATTGCTTTGATAAACAACCATGAGTGAAACAAAAACAAACAAACAAAAATTTGGGGATGAAAGGCTTTATTTGGCTTAAGCTACTACATTACTGTTCATCGTCACAGGAAAGACAGGAACCCAAACAGTGCAAGAGTCTGGAGGCAGGAGCTGATTCAGAGGCCATGGAGGCGTGCTGCTTATGGGCTTGCTCCTCATGGCTTGCTCAACCTCTTTCTTATAAAACCCAGGACCACCAACCCAGGGATAGTACCACCCACAATGGGCAGGGCCATCTCCTGTTACAAACTAGTTCAGAAAATGCCTTACAGGCTTGCCTACACCCCGGTCTTATAGAGGCATTTTTCTTAATTGAGTTTCTCTCCTTTCAGATGAGTTTAGCTTGTTCCCAGGTGATATGAAAGTATCCAGCACATGAGGTGAAACGCAAAGAGAAGGGAGGAGGCAAAGAATGAACCATGGGTAACTTTGTGTGGCTGGATGCACACATAATTAAAGTCCCCAAAGGTGGCAGAAGTGGACAGGAAACTATTGACAGTAACAATAGCTTCACGCTGGTGAGAGCTCTAAATGCACAAATCCAAGAATTTCTGTGAAACTTCTACTACAGAACCACAAGGAAAACTACACTAGATGTCAGTCAAAGTGCCAAGAACTGGCGTTTAACAAAACCTTAAAAGTATCCAGAGGAAAATGAACGTACATATAAAGGAACACATACAAAGATGACAGTAGATATCTTGTTGAGTGAGACAGGAGCAGAAGTTATATTAAAGTTCTGAAGAGAGAATCTGTCAATCTAAGAATTCTAGACCTAGATAAAATACTTTTCAAACATAGTAAGGAAAAACAGGCTTTTTCAGGCATACCAAGGTTAAGGGAATTTGTTTCTAGTAGATTCTAAGAACTGTAAAAGGACTAGTGTAAAATTAGGGCTTTTCAACACCCACTCTAGTTCCCAAATAATGACAAGGAGACCTATTATATTTATTAATAAGTTTCAAGCACTCTAGTTGGGTAGATGCTCATGTATTCTAACCTGGCTATGTGGCCTGGCCTACTTCTCAGCCATGTGCCCTGTTACCTGCCATCTTCGTCTCGCCCTGGCTGCTCCTGCTCCATGCATGTCCTCACGGCTACTCCCTCATGGCTACTTCGCCTCTCTCTCTCTACTCCACTTGGGACCCCATCCTGGGATTGGAAGTCCTACCTGAACTCTCCTGCCGAGCTATATGCTGTTCAGATCTTTATTAACCAATTAGTTGTGATGGAGAGATCGAAACAAGAATTGCTTCATCAGGAGATGCCAACATTGGACTGCAACAAGATCTCTGGGTGAAATCAGGAATCAGCATTTAAATACACACTGCACTCTGACACCCCCGTCAGACTAGAGCTTAAAGAGATAGCACAGGGTTAAGAGCACCGGCTGCTCTAGAGAGGACCAAGGTTCAGTTGCTAGGAACCTTAATGGTGGCTCACTCCTGTCTGTAACTCCTGCTCCAGGGGAATCCAATGACCTCATTTGGCCTTCCTGAGCACTAGGCAATATATAGTAACAAAGACATATATGTAGGAAAAACCGCTTATATACATAAAATAAAGTATTTAAGACATGTAAAAGGAAGGGTTCAGAAGATGGCTCAGAGGACAAATGCTTATGGTGTAAGCATAGGGAGCTGAGTTTGGATCCCCAGCACCTAGGTAGGAACCAGGTGGATCTGGGGATGTAGATAGCCAGAGTCTCATTGGCCAGCAAATGTTGTCAATCAGTGAGACTGATAAGGGACAATTCCTAATGTTGATTTCTGGCCTCCACACAAGCACACACACACACACACACACACTACACACACAGAAATGTAAGAGGAGCCTCTTCATATAGAAGGTAGAAATACAGATATATACAGAACAAATGTACATCCCCCAAAAGGGAATGCTGTGAATCAAAACTTGCCAAAATTTTATTTAAAAAGAGAACTAACCATTTAAACAGCAATAGTAGAAGTATAAGACAGGTTTTATTACACTTTCACAACTAGGAATACAATGACATAAAGGTGGTGGGGGAAATGGAGCTATATAATTCTAACGTTGTTACGCTGCCCACAACATAGAACATGGCCCCTAACACATAGACTGTGATAAGGTTGTATACCTAAAACAAACACTAAAGTAACAAAACAAGGCTAATAATCAACAAAGGACATAAGTAATATGAACTATTTAGTTAGCTGAAGAGAAGACAGAAAAAGTAAAAGAAACAAATAATAGATGAGACCATTGGAGAGCAAAGAATAATGTGATGATATAATACAATATAATTAACATAACAATATAATATAATATAATATAATAATGTAATATAATATAATGTAATATGTTGATATCATTAATCACATTAAATGTAAATGGTTTAAAGATTCCAATTGGAAGCCAGGGACTGTATGAGTGTTAAAAAGCACTATCTAAACTACTGAAATTGCCCTGTCAGTACAGTGCTTGCTATATAATTATGAAGCTATGATTTCCAACTCATTTTTTCATTTGAAAAAATACAGATATACAGCAATAGTTTCAAATAAGTTTGATTCAAATTATTTATTTAAATAAAAATTTCCAGTTCCCCTTTCTCTTCAGAAAATACAGATATACAACAATGATAGTGAATGAGATTGAGTCAAATTATTTATTTAAATTGAACACAAATAATTTATTTATTTAAAGCACACAACAATAACTCTCTTTTTTTTTTTTTTTAAGGCTTGAGCTGGTAGGGGCTGTATTCTCAGAGACTGGGAGATAGAGCCAGGATGAGAAGCCATGCTGTCTGAAAACCAAACCAAACCAAACTAAAGACAAGGTTGATAGTGTCCTGAGGAACAACAGCAGAGGTTATCCTCTGTCCTTCACATGTCATGGACACACATGCACACACATTCTTTTCAGGTGCATCTGCACACACATAAACACGCTATGCACCTTCCTTCCAAACAATAACAAACTATTATCCATATAGAAACATACTCTAAATAAAGGCACACGGACAAGTGAGGATGGAGGAGAAGATGCAGTCTCAGTGTTTGACAGTTTTTATTTGCTAATTGACCTTCCCTGCATGATGAACGTAGAACCTTAGGATCACCATTGCTGCTTTTGTGGTCACTCACAGGTAAGCACAGAGAGGCAAAGGATTCCAGAGCCCTGATGCTTGCTTACAACACTAGCTGATGACAAACAGTAGCTTTAATAGGTCTGTTTTACATTTGTTGCAGAGATGAGCGGAGAACACCCTTGGGGGCAGGTGGATTTGAGTCAAATATCAACTCCTCTCAGTCTCTCAGTGAGGCAGCTGCATACAAGTCCTGTAACACTTTGGAACCTTGTTTGTTTGTTTGTTTTTTTAATAGAAAAGATAAAGTTTACAAGAAGAGTTGGTTTTTAACATTTACAGCTGTGATTTATGTGAAGCAAACACATACAGAACAATAGCTCAGTATACGTTAATTCAGTGGTCACAATGAGTCTGTAGGGCATAGCCGCAAATGATGAGACTCCACTACTTTTGTTAGTGTCAGCCCAAAGAAAGCTTGAGGAGCCACATTGATGTCCAGAAAGCAGATCTCAGAACTAATGATCTTACCAAGAAGAGACTAATCTCATAGACCATATGACAGCCCTAAACACTTACGTAGTTAGTAAAAACCCCAAAAATACATTAATCAAAAACGTCTAAAATACCAAGTAAATTACTCAGAATTACCAGAATGAGCAGACAAAAATCAGTAAAGATGTGAATATTGGAACAATACTGTCACCAACTCACCTAACTGAATTTCATAAAATACTCCATTGAGTGAAGGTCATTAATCAAATAGACTATTTTCTGGACCACAAAACAAGTCTTAATACATTTGAAAAGATTTACAGCACTCCAAGTGTGAAGTTAATTTAGAAATCAATAAATGAAAGTATTTTGGACATTTTCCGAACCTAAATCCACACTTTTCAACAACCCAAGGGTCAACAAAGATAACAAATGGAATCAGAAAGTGTTCTGAGCTGAAAGAAGGTAAAAATACAACATAAATTTTTAACATGTCAGTAAGCAGCACTTCAGGTGAAATTTTAGTGCTAAATGGCTTTATTATAAGACAATAAATGTCTCTGAGTTTAAAAGCAATAGTAAATTAACCAGTTTCTACCTACAAGAAACCAGAAAGGAAATTAAACCCCAATACACCAAGGCAATGCTGGAAAGAAACAGGAAGTTAATGAAGTTAAGGGCATTTTTAGAAAGGTTGACAACACTGACATGTGTCTGATGAGACTGACCTGGCTGTAAAGACAGACTCAAATGACCACATCTGGCTTGGCATGTGATACTTCAACAGCTGATACAGAGAGTAAAAGGGAGATGGGGAATCTGGATAGACGGCTCTGTGGTTAACAACACTGCCCTTCCAGAGGACTAGAGTTTGATACCCAGCACCGCACGTAAGGTCAGCCTCTTGTAACTCCAGGTCCAGGGAGATCAGACTCTGCTAGCTCCTAGGGGCACTTGCATTCATGTGCATATATCTACACATACAGGCACAGACATGCACAGACGTACACAGAGAGACACACACATACACAGAGGCATGCACACAGATACACGTAGACACACAAGTGCACACGGAGAGTGACACACACAGACATACACACACATAAGCACACACACAGACACACAAAGAGACATACACTTTTGAATATGAAAACAATCTTTACAGAAGGGGAATAAAGTGTATCATGAAAATGTTGAGCAAATAGCAATTTAGATGAAATGGGAACATTTCATGAGAAAGCCACAAACTGCCAAAGCTTACTCAACAGGAACTGTAAGGACTGAATAGCCCTGTATCTACTAACAGGATTGAATTTCTAGTTAAAAATCGACCCTCAAAGGAAGTGGCGGGCCCTGAAGTCTTCACTGCTGAGATGTGGCACTGAGAGAGGTCATGAAGGCAGTGGAGATGGCTCAGTGGGGAAAGGCCCTTGCCGGGGAACTTGAGCTGAATCTGTAGAACCCATATAGAGGGAAGAGAGAAAGGATGCCTGTGAGCTCCCCTCTGACTGCTACAGACATGCCCAGTAGGCATGTGGACCCCCTCACACTAAAGAAATACATATAAAGAAGCAAATAGTGACCCTCACTTGTCATAAGCTCTTTTTGAAAACTGCAAAGGTGTCACAGTGCTCCAGCTTACTTTATGAGACAATCATCTGCTTGATATCAAAACCTATCCGAGATGTCATAACAGTATAAAATTATGGTCTCAAAAACTTCATAAAAATTAAACTTTTGCTGGAGATGTGGCTAAGTGACATGGAGCTTGTGTACCACATGGAATGCCCTGGGTTTAACCTCGAGTATTGAAAAAAAATCCATCAAACACCTCCCTCAAATAGGAACAAAATTATACTAAATAGAGCCCAGTTAATGCACATATGCAAACATGCACACACATGCAAACACATGCTTGCTCATTCATGCATGCACACACATACTCACCATGCACATGTGCACACACAGCCTTATTAGTTAGAATTAATTCCAGTTTAATGCTGACTGTGGGCAGAGCTCAGGGGTCAAATTCTGTCTTAGCGTGTGACAGGCCCTGGATTTGATCTCCAAGCAAACAAAAGTGAAATGTCACATAAGAAAGAAAGAAGAGGGAATCCCAAGATGGCTGCCACGAGAGAACACTGTGTCTGAGGAGTAGGAGAGCAGAAACAACGCAGCGACCAGGAGACTGAACTCTGGGACCTAAAACGCCAGCATTGTGAGTGCCAGGTGAGCGGAACT
>CM053766.1:122893892-122982590 GCA_028658305.1 Pachyuromys duprasi
AGGGGGCGGGGAAGAAGGAGATGAGGGAGGGAGTGGGAGGGTAGGAGGGAATGGGGGAGGGGGCTACGCCTGGGATTCAGAGTACCTAACCTGTGATTGAGATAAAAATAAATAAATTAAAAAAAAAAAGAAAGAAGAAACAACTTTGGGCACCATGATTGAGTGTGTATGTTAAAGAAAGAAAACAAAATCTGATAATCTCAAAAGGTACAGAGACCACCATAAAGATATCCAGCCTCCATTCCTGATCACACCCCTAAGAAACAAGAACAGAAGGAAACTTCTTAGCTTTTTAAAAGGCATCTGCAAATGCAGGGGACAGATAGACAGAAACTCAGTCCCTCTAATGAACATCATCATATTTGGTGATGAAAGAGTGAACATTTTTCCTTCACATCTGACAAGAAAAATGACGTACCCTTATACCTTACTTAACATGGTTCTAGACTTTCTAGCCAATGGGAAAAGAGATGGGAAAGAAATTAATTGTAAAAGAAGTGAAAGTCTTCACTGATGATGTGAACGCTTATATAGAATCTCCTAGAACTCTCCAGAAGGCAGCCAACCTAGTACAGTTGCAGTTCTGAGTTCAACAGACAGAACAACTCACTGCATATAATTAGAATTGCACTGAGAACAAGATAACTTACACAGAAAGCATGGGCCATGGAAAAAAAATGTACCAAGCATCATGGAAACTACTAATTTCCCTTTAAAAGATGCCTTTAAGAGGATGAAAGGGGTGTGTGTGCGCGCGCGTGTGTGTGTGTGTGTGTGTGTGTGTGTATGTGTGTCCACTGGAGGAAAATATTTGAAATTTCTGCATATTCATGCTTGATGAGGGTGTTCTTAATTTTATTGCACCCCTGCTTCCCCCCTCCCACCCTTTGCACTTGAGGTTGGGACTCTTTCTTTCATTTTTCCTGGATGTGCAGCTTGCTAGAGAGGTGATGGCAAAGGTAACCCCTAGCAGCACACATCTTGCCTCCCAACCACCATGCTACTGTTTTACATGGATCAGCTCACACCATCTGGCCAACTCTGACAGGCCACATTGCTCTTGTGACTCTTTTCTGCAGTGATGCTCCTGTTGCCTGACTCTGGAGTTGGGGTCCCAGCAGTTGCATGGAGCTGTGACTTCCTCATCGCCACATTCTCAGAACAGGCACATATGAGGCCCTCAGTGCATCTTACAATGCTAAGCTAGATCACCATTAGTGTGAGCCTCTCAGGTTTTGTTGGTGTCTAGACACACAGTGCCATTTCCACAGGATGTGGAAATGAAAAGATGAGAGAGACAAGGAAGTCAAGTATGGATGAGTGATCGCACGGAGGGGTCAAGGCTGAAAGAACGACGGATGTCACAGTATTTAATTCTTCTTTTGCCTCTTCACTCTTTGTCCTCTGAAAAGGGTCTCTATAGTTGAGAATAATAATTCATGCTTTATTTAAAACCACTCCATGCCAGCTGGCGCTGGCAGAAATTCCCTTATTTCCTTATGAGTTTCTTTTTAATCATCTAGGTGGATGAGTGAAATTCTTCCCTGGGGCCAAAGGTCGGACCCCAGTTTAATGATAAGGCGCTCTTCCATTCACAAGAAGGCGTCTCAGCTCATAGGCAACATCTCTTCCTCTTATTGTGTTCCTTGATAATTGAAATCCGTCAGTTAGACACTATTAAAGAGCCCGATGCAAATTGCAAAACTTCTCTAGGACAAGAGCCCTTCTCTGGGAAAAAAGAAAAGCCTCTGGCTTTAATGCTGCCGCCTCTCACTGCAGTGATCTGGGCTTAGCTTTGCTATGGCGTTCTGCATTATTCAGAGGCAGTTTACAAAAGGATTTTGATGTCTGGCTTACAACCGTTAAAGCCCGGGGAATCCTAAGAAGCGTGAAACTAAGAGATGGCAGGGATTGGAAACACAGCCACCCCTTGCTTCAAGGGTTTTAATGTGCCTTGGGGTGGGACTCATTCTTCTTATCGCACAGGATGTGTCTCCGGGTTCCTGCCCTTTCTCTTTCCACCAGGCAGAACTCTCCAGCCACCACCTCACTCTTGAGGCTCCATTCAATGCAGATCCTCAATAAACTGTGTCAGAGAGGAGAAGGGAGAGGGAGAAGTTCCCCACATAGAAACACAAGAAAGCGGGAGAAGCAGCAGAAGTATTGGAAGGGCTTGAATGGAGCTCAACAGACCCTACTGTTGGTTTCCCACAATGGAGTTCAGCAGCTCCAGCCATGCTGGTTTTAGAAGCCAGCCGCACTGAAGCGATCAGTTATGCAGGTGTGCTAACGCCGCTAAGCCTCATCTTTTTCCCTCCACCCCCGCTCCATTTTCATTCACTCAGACTTGAGGCCTTTTAAGCTCAAAAAAAAAAAAAAACCCCAGAGGATTATTTTTAGATATTTATAATTTCTGTACACGTCTCCTTGGAGAACGTCGTGAAACCCCAGGTATATAGAACTGTTTAAAAGCTGCTTGTTTACTTTAGCTGGGGGTATTTTCTTCATAATGAAATGATTTGTTTTGTGCAGGCCTTTGGTCCAAACGTAACTAAGGTTTCCGTATTTCAGTTGAAGTGGAAAACTCAAGCATGCAAGCAGCTAAACCTCAGCCCGGCAGCCGCGTATTAGAATATCTGGTAGCCATTAGATATTAGCAAAATGTCTAAATGAGAATTTGGGGAAAGGAAGCCAGAAAACTCAGATTATTTTCTCTGTGTCTAGGGAGATGAAATTTCCTGTCTCTGTACCAGAGACTTGTGTGACCTCCCAGAATGTACCACCCTGACACACCACTTTCTTTGTCTCTGCCTCTGATTTAATTGCCGTCAGAGGAAAGGTCTGCTTTTAGAAGTAAGAAACTAACGCTGTGTTACAAACAAACAGCAGATAGCCTCTTAGATTTCTCTGGGACTCTCAGAGACTAGAGGCAGCAGCAATGAACTATTGTTGATCTATGAGGTTTAACATTGGTCAGTGGCAGTTTCTGGCCATGCTCTTCCAAATTGTGTGAGGAACCTTTGAAGATCATTATAGACATTTAAAAAGAGACATTACATCCATTTTCTTCCAAAATTTATTTTCTTGATGGATAAATACAGTTGTATTGTTTGTAGATACCACAGTTTATATCCATTTATCTGTTGATGGACATCTAGGCTGATTCTATTTCCTACCATGAAGAGGACATCAAAACACCTGGTTGTGCAAGTATCTCTGTGGAGGGATCATCTTTGGGTGTGTGCCCAAGAGTGGTGTAGCTGGGCTGTAGTCATAAGAAAAACTAGTACTTCCTATGCTAATTAAAAAGAGAGAGGCACAGCACCTTTTCTCGATGTGTCGCACATTTATGAGTAAGATCCATGGACTGATGGGAAATTGTTCCTGGGATTGTGATTTAAACGATGCAGGGAAGTTCATACCATAGCTGGCTAGTCTGGTTAGATGGTATAGTGTCAACCTTTAAATAACCAGAGAATTTGGGGATAAAAATCACATGTGCTAACATGCACTCGCGCGCGCATGTGCGCATACACACACACTCAACATCACACAGAAAACCTGTAATACTATATAAATTGTATGCAGTGCAACAGGTCTTATGCAAAGTGGTTTGTTACAGACAGAGACAGAGAGACAGTGGGAGAGTGTAGGGGAAGAGACAAAAGGGGACATTTGAGGGGGGCAGGAGAGAAAGAGAAGCAAAGAGCAACAGAGAGAGAGGGAGAGGGGGCAGGGTGGTGGGTGGGTTATACACCTGGCCCGGGTGATGACATAGGACATTGTCAGGACCCTAGGCCCCTGAGGGCAGGCCAAATGAATTGCTTGCACACCAACAGAGCAAAACCTCCATGGCACCTGGCAGATTTTCCCACATCGGGCCTCTGTGTTCACAGTCAGTGTCCGAGCGCGCACATTTGGGTGCTTTGGTTCAGGTACAGTCTCGAGGTAATGAACATTTGCTGGCTAATCAGTCCCTTTGGATTTTGTAACCATGCTTGAATCTTACCAAATTTGTATTTCAAAGTGGAAGCGCTGTCTGCCACCACGCCTACGTGCTAGCTCCTCTAGCTGATAAGGGCCGAAGCACAGGAAAGCGGCTATAACGTGGTGTTACACGGTGACACAAAGCAAACTCAAAACACAGTTTACACCAGATCAAAAAAATCCATATCTTTCATATCCTCGAAATGGTACTTGGGATGACTTCTTGAAAGGGCACCTAGATTCGTATTTTCCTTGGTGCAAACTATACAAGGATATAGTTACTATATAAAGTTACCGTCCAACTTTTGAACTGTGTGAGGCAGTTGGGCCAGCGGCCTCTTTGGTCTCATGCCCCTTCTCTGCACTTTCTGTCCATTGCTTTCCCTAGCTTTCCTTATCGGAAGGTTCTCTGCAGCCCTGATGGACAGGCTGGCCAGAGCCCTGGCTCCCTGTAATGCTCTCTCTTCCCAAAGGAGGGGAAGCTGCTGCTTGCGGCAGATGGTAGGCCCCAGTGCAGTCCCTTGTAGGGTTTTCTGACCCTATGGAATACCCTAAACCCTGTAGGACAGCTGGACCTTGCAGGACAGTCCAACTCTGTAGGGTATTCCAAGCTCTTCACAGAGGAAAAGGAAGAATGCTCACATTCTTCTGTTTAGGCTTATTTTTGTTTGGAAATATGGGAGTTTTAAAAGAAAATCTCTGCAAATCATTATACCTCAAGAAATGAACTGGAGGCTTGAGGGAGAACTCACCTTGTGTCATGACGATTCCTTTAACAAGACCAATGGAAAGAGGTCAGATCACCTGTCTTGCATGGAAGGCATGCCTGGTTAGTTGATGTCCAGGTTCTCTGTGTCTATGCTGTGGGAGAGAGGGATGATGAGTTTTCATCATGTGTGTGTTTATCTCTGTGAGTGTATGTATTTGTGTGAATGTGTGTATCTGTGCATTTGTGTGTCTCTCTGTGAATATTTTTGTGTGCGTGTGTGCATCTCTCTGTGAATGTGTGTATCTGTGCATTTGTGTGTCTCTCTGTGAATATTTTTGTGTGCGTGTGTGCATCTCTCTGTGAATGTATTTGTGTGTGTGTGTATCTGATTCTGTACTGTTAGGAGTTTGTCAGCATGTGTGGCCCATCAGATTCCATTAGTACCTTGAGGAGGCCTGACAACCATGTACTTCTTTTTTTAAAAATTCAGTTTTATTTATATGTTTATTACAATTTATTCACTTTGTATCCCTGCTGCAGCCCCTTCCCTCCTCTCCTCTCAGTCCTACCCACCCTCCCTCTTCTTCTCCTATGCCCTTTCCCTAGTCCTTTTCCCCTTCTATATGACCCTAGCTTATCAGGTCTCATCAAGGCTGGCTGCATCATCTTCCTCTGTGGCCTGGCAAAGCTATGCCCCCCTGGGGAGGTGATCAGAGAGCCAGCCACTGGGTTCATGTCAGAGACAGCCCCTGTTCCCCTTACCCACTTGGGAACTGAGCAACCAATGGGCTTCCTTTGAGCAGGGTGTCTATGCCCTTTCCATACATGATCCTTAGTTGGAGTACCGGTCTCTGCAGGACCCCTGGCCCCAGGTATTTTGGCTTTGTTGTTTTCCTTGTGGTGTTCCTGCCCCCTCCAGGTCTTTCTGTCTTCCTCTTCTTCCATTAGGTTTCTGTCTCTCTGCCCAAAGTTTGGCTATGAGTCTCAGTATCTTCTTCAATACCCTGGTGAGTAGAGTCTTTCAGAGGTCCTTTGTGGAAGTCTTCTGTCCCTTGTCTTCTACTTCTGTTGTTTATCCATTTCCCTTCTGAATGAGGATTAAGCATCTTCCTTAGGGTCCTCTTTTTTGTTTAGCTTCTTTAGAACTATAGATTTTAGCATGTTTATCCTATGTTTTATGGCTAATATCCGCTTATAAGGGAGTACATATCATATGTGTCTTTCTGCTTCTGGGTTACCTCACTCAGGATGATCTTTTCTAGTTCCCACCACTTGCCTGCAAATTTCATGATTTCCTTGTTTTTAATTGTTGAGCAGTATTAAAAATGGGGTACAGAGAATTCTCAACAGAGGAATATTCCATGTCAGAGAAACACTTAAAAAACACTTAAGAAACAACCTTGTTATTCAGGAAATGCAAATCAAAACAACTCTGAGATTTCACTTCACACCCATCAGAATAGCAAAGATCAAAAACTCAAGGGATGACACATGCTGGAGAGAATGTAGAGAAAGGGGAACCCTCCTCCACTGCTGGTGGGAATGTAACCTTGTACAACCACTTTGGAAATCAATCTGGTTCTCCCTCAAGATCCAGCTATAACACTCCTAGGCATATATCCAAAAGATGCCCCACCATTCATTAAGGACATTTGTTCAACTATGCTCATAGCAGCTTTATTTGTAATAGTCAGAATCTGGAAACAACCTAGATGTCCCTCAACGGAGGAATGGATACAGAAAGTGTGGTACATTTACACAACGGACCATGTATTTCTTCAGACATTTCTTTTCCTTGTTCCCTGAAAGACAAAGCCACCTCAAGTCTCTGCTACAGATAGTGGTGAAAGTGCTCACTCTCACTCCTGTGTCCTCACCAATGAGAACTCAAATGCCAGAAGTTCTTCATCTTAAACCCTGTGAGACAGCTGAATGTTGTGGACATATCACATTAGATTCTGATAGGCTAGAAGAAGAAGGTTTGCAATTTGCCCTTCCTCTTCTTTTTTTCTATTGCATTTAAATTATTCAAACATCAGTATGGTCTAGAGAGACAGAGAAGTTGTCTCTAAACTTGAAACAGCATCAGCTTAGGCTGTTCTGCACCCAGTTGAAGTTATAGGACATAGATACATATTAATGCTGTCTACAAATGCAGAAGAGAGTAGCATCAATATACTCCTGAGATACCAGCTTCCTTAGTGGCACCCAATTTCTCCTCATGTATGTAACTTATTAATTCTTAATTAATTTCCCTCTTGGCTTAGTTTGAAGATGGCTGTTCTTCACTGACTTGACTCCAGAGCTCAGTCTTTCTTTTCCTTTATTTCAGAATTTATGGCAGAGGATGTTAACTCATTGCATGGACGCTTCCTCCCTGTCTCAGCAGTAATGGAATGTGATCCCCTGATCCTCACATAAGCACTGAATACAGATTCTCTAAGCTGCCTTGAACCTTTAAGAATAATGCCAAATTATACCTAGTCTGTAAATAGGAGTTGAGCTTTTTTTCTTCTCTCCAGTTGCTTTCCAGACTTTAATATACGAGTGAGTGATTTATAATACTTGTGACAAAGCCCGCAACACAGCTTGAAATTTTTTATAACGGCTGTAATGCCACATCTATCATAATGAAAAATGTCTACAAAATCGTTTTCTGTCAAAGAACATCTTCCCAGATTCTATTAAGAACTTGCTATCTACATGAACAACACATCTTGCTGAAACACATCACTTTCAAATGAGCCTTGTGGGTGGGGCCAGCCTTAGCATTTGCAGCTACTGAAATTCCAATCCATGGTAATTAACCAAATTGTTGGTGAGGAATGGCCAGAGTAGAAATCTAGGTAGGAGAGGACTTGGTGGCAAAACAACACAGCAAAACAATAACTTATTTTACCAGCACATTACAGAGTTTGTCATTTGGGTGGATCTAAATTGCATTACACTTACACTTCTCTTCACGTTTACCTAGAGGCCACCAACTTCTTGCTGCTCCCAATTTTTACAAGGACGAGATAGTCCTACCTGCCTGTTATCACTTGATTCTCTTTGTATTTTTCTCTGGTTTGAGGGATGGCAAAGAACTTTACTTTGGTCTGCAGGACGAAAATCTTTGCACTGGCTAGATTAGCTTGAATTCCAGCAGGAGTTGGTGTCGCCATGCAGTGTTATGTGTTCGCAAGTTTTTCCCGTTGTGGGACTCTCCCCTGTCCTTGTATAGAAGCCTCAGGTTTGTCATCTTTACTGCCCATTGCCAGGGGGTGGAAGCTGGTACTATGTAGATGCAGTTCTGGACAACACAGCAAAAGAGCCCAGGGGTTGGCCACCATCTGAAATGAATTTTCTTTCTGGTTGTTTGTACGAGACCAAGCACTTTAAAGATACCAATGCCAAGGCATCTCCTTTGCAATTTTTACTGTGACACATTTTAAGTAGCAAGCGTTGAAACTATGCCATCAATATTGCTTATCTTGGAAAAAGAAATGGCGTCTCTGAAATATGCAGGAAGTCATGTAAATGTGGCCAGTGTAGCAGATTTCATCTGGAGTGTTGCCTTGCAACCCTAGGAAGTATGAAGGTCTGGTTTGGGCTTGGGTTTCTGCACAGTCATTTTGCTCCACTCCTGTCTTTGCCATGCAGCTTTCTCTTGGGTTTTCTCATGAGACACAGCTTCCGTTCCCCAAGGAAGATAAGTGAAGGCTGACTGTTCTCCAACATTCTGCCGGTACTTTGGTCACTCCAATAGCTGTACTGTCCTCAGTGCCGACTAGCTCAGGCCCTTAAGACACTGAATTTCCCAGGGATGCATTTAACTGAACGCACTGCTGAGATCCAAAACAGCTTATCCCTACAGAGAGCTGGTATGGGATATGGGATCTCTCATCTTCATCTCCTCATTTGCATATTTTATATAAAACTCTGCAATAAACAGAACTGTGGCGTGGTTTACTGTTTCTTATTTCTTACTTTTGGAAGTTTTTGGTTGTTCTAACAGATTCGTTTTTTCTTTGGGAGATAATTTGGGCATTGTGAGGCTTATGCCCTCTCTCTATTCATCTTAGTTAGACACTGATTTTCATTATGTGTCAGGGTTGTCATTGAGTGTTGTGAATTAGGGGAAATTCATGAGAACCCACACCAACAGGGAGAGTGAGCATGCAGTAGGTGCTTGGTTTATGCCTCAGACTGTTAAGTACATGAGAACTTTTATTCTATTTACATGTCATGATGATCCTTGGGGGAGGTCTTATCATTTTCATTCCATAGTGGATAAAAACCTAAGTTCTCTGAAATTAAATAATGCATCATTTGTAGCATAACTGATAATTAAATGATCTGTGTGGCTTCAGAATGATCTTTCTAGCATGCTAGCCTTGGAAGGTAATATTTTAGGGTAGGGGCCCTGGAGTCAATCCATCTGCCTTGTGGATTGGTGACAATCCTCTTGGCCACTGTCTGTGAATACTCAGTGGCCTGAAAAGAATATAGTTTGCTCTTTGAGATTCAAAGGTTTTCTATTTTTTTGCTTTGAAAGCATTTATCACAGTAGATCAGAAATATTAATAAGTTGCAGCTGACTGTTAATAGCCTCAGTCACAAAATAGAATTGCTTCATTTTGAGCTTGTGACTATTGAATCAAAAATTAGCTTTACATATGTTACATAATTTGTTTTTCCCCCCATAATTTGGTGAGCCAGGGAAGAGATAGCATACAATGGTTAGTGTTGATTGTCAACCCAACACAACTTAGGAACACCTGAATAGAGGGTCTCAGTCAGGCATTGTCTAAGTCAGATCTCAATCTTTCTCTCTCAATAATGTTAATTGAAGTGGGAAAGCCTGCCTAGAGTAGATGCACCATTCCCTGGGGTTGGGTCATAGACTACATAAGAAAAGGGAGAGGTGAGCTGAGCACAAGCAAGTGTTAGCTCGCTTCCCTGCTATTGAGTGTAGATACGATGTGACCAGCTGTTTCAAGGTCCTGCTGCCTTCACTTCCCTGCTATGAGGGATGGTAGACTGAGCTACAATAAACCCTTTTTCCTTAAAGTTACTTTTATCAGGGAATTTTATCATAGCAACAAGAATAAAACCAGGATAGGGAGCATCATGCTCCATTTTCTAGCCTGAGAGCAGGCTAGTCAGCAATGAAGGGGCCACCTATAGCGTCCAGTTCTTCATGAGAATAAGTTCTCTCCTTACAAAAAGCTTGCTAGTGTCCTTAAGTTCCCAAAGCCCTGCAATATACCTTCATGCTCATTTATATTTTGTTTAGTCTCAATTACTGTCAAGTTTGTTTTAATATTGCATATTTTGTTCTGTTGTAAAAAAGTTGGGTATAAATTACTTGGGTGTAACTGCTCCTGAAGCTGACAGTCAGACTATTGAACAAGCAGGGAGGACTGACCATTCCCCGTGGAGATGGATAATCGAGTTAACTTCATATGACTTTGCTTCAGATGACGGTTTCAAGTTTTAGGAAATTTGGTGACAGATTTACATCATTGCCCTGCTTTATAACTAAAAAAAAAATCCCATAACCTTGTGCCTATATTCATATATACATTTCATACATACATTCATACAAAGAGAGTTTATATGAATATAAAATGTTCTCTACTGCCTGTATATTTTATATTTGGTCATGAATATTTCTGTGTATGTAAATGTGACTTTTATTTAGGTTATGTTAATAATGTTTCCTTAAAGGAATGCACCAACATCGTTGTTTTTGTCCATATTGTTAAATGGCCTGATTATTTTCATTTAAAAAAAAAACTAAATTCTTTAACTTTAGTATTTGGTGAAAATTTAACGATTTAAGTTCTTGGAAATTTAAGAAAAAGGGATCAAAAGAAGAGACATTAAGTTGTTAATAGTGGGCAAGACAATGAATGAACTTCATTGGGGGGTTCACCTCAGATTGTGTGTGTGTGTGTGTGTGTGTGTGTGCATGCACATGCATGCAGGAGCACCTGTGCATGCGGGTGCATGTGCACGTTTCTGCGCACATGGAGGCTAGGAACTCCCATGAGGCTTATACCACTAATTCCCAGCCTTTTAATTCCAGTGAGATGCTGCTTGTAGGTTTCTAGGATGGCCTTCTTTTCCAGGTAGGAGGAATTCCCATTTGCTGTGGGTCATATGCTTATTTCCTTCCCAAATTCACGTTGGGAACTCCCACTGTGAACCACACCCTGCTAGCCCCTGTTCTGTCTCCCTTGGCTGGCCCCTCTTTGGTCTTATGCAGCAATATACACATGCATGTCAGTCTGGACTTGGACTGGAGGTGACCCCTCCGCAGATTTCTGGAGCTTCCCTGCGGGGTCTGCCATTGTTCCATTAAGCACCTCCCATCTGAGCCACTCTCTGAGTCATTTCTGTGCTCCGCTCTGAATTGTCTCAGCTCTTCACACATTCCCTCAGCGTGATTTCGTCTACAATGCTACGACTCCACTGTGTCTTGCCCGCGCTCTCCGTTTATCCCCACAGCCCATGTTTTCTTCCACTCTGCTGAACATGGGAGACACATTTAATAATTGCTGCTTTGGTTTTGCTTTTTTTTTTTCCACTAGTTTCATCATCTCTGTCATTTCTGATTCTATTTCTATTGACTGGCATTTAAAATCGTTTGGGGCCTTTCTTTTTCTTGCCTTGTAATTATTGATTAGATGCTGGACATTGTGAATTTTATGTCATTGTTGCTGGTGTTTATTTAATTATATTCCTTTAAATAGTGTTGAGTTTTATTCTGGAATGCTATTAACTTATTTGGAGTCATCGGAGTCCTTCTGAGACTCGCTTGGATCTTTAAGTCAGGACCAGAGAATTCACTAGTGCGGAGTTAATTTACTTTTATTGTCAATGTGTGACTTTTCTGAGGATTCTGTGCAGCACTTTGTTTCTCTCTGATTTTTCTTTTTGGACCTCAAATTCTTCCTTGTCATGTGTCATCTTGTGGAAATTGTTCCCCCTTCATCTTCAAGAGGCTCTTCCTAGGGCCTTGTCTTAAGATTTCTATTGCTATGATGAAATAACATGGCCAAAAAGTACGTTGGAGAGGAAAGGGTTTATTCAGCTTACACTTCCACAAAACTGAAGGAAGTCAGGACAGGAACTCAAATAGGGCAGGAGCTGATGCAGAGGCCATGGAAGGGTGCTGCTCACTGGCTTGCTCCCTATGACTTGGTCAGCCTGCTTTCTTATGGCACCCAGGACCACCAGCCCAAGAATGGCCCCACACACAATGTGCTGAGCCCTCTCCTGCACCAGTTGCTGGTTAAGAAAATGCCTTATAGCTAAACCGTATGGAGGTATTTTCTCAGCTGAGGCGCCTTCCTCTCAGACAACTCTAGCTTCTGTCAAGTTGATCTAAAACTATCTAGGAGAAGCCCTAAGTATTGATGAATATGTGCATTTCAGTGTTGAGTTGGATGAGGTGACCCTGCAGTAGATTTCTAGAAATTTCTGTGAAGGCTCTTTCATAGTAGTTGTCCAGTACCCATATTTTAGCTACATCAAGCACTGTAAGCTTGGACTTATTATTTCTCATCTTCAGGAGATCACCAGAATCCTTTTGAGTTATGTCTGTGCTTACTGCATTCTCCTGGACACACACTTGTTCAGTGAGCTGGAGGGATGGTGGGCCTCACCTCATCTTGCTCTATACTTTTCAGCTACCTGATGTTTGGTGTCTAGCAGTCATTCTCTTGTACATGGTGTCCAGTTTCTTACATTTTTAGTGTTGGCATACAATCTTCCCCTCTTCACTCTGTCTTAGCTGGGGAGTTCTAGAAGTCCTTATTATTATTATTTTTTGTAAACAAGAGGCACACTGTCATGCACTCTGTGGGCTTCTGTTACCAACTCCTTTGCTGATAGCTCATCAGAGGAGCACACAGAACCTAGGCACTGGGACTTAGGTTCCTCAGAAGTTTCAACCTAGGATCAAAAATCTGCCATATTTGAAAATGGGACCTGTTTGAAACAATAAAATCTGGCTTTTTGGGCACTTTGAGGCTCCAGGAGTCCCGGTCATGCTACTGAGTTAGTGGCTTTTGCATTGCTGTGTCAACAGAGCTTGGCAGGCAAGTCACAGTTCGAAGGGTTTATTTGGGCTCCTGGTGTTGGAAGCTAAAGTGATGGCTAATGTTACCTGTCAAGTTGAGCTCTACAATCCACTGGAGACAAAACTCTGAGCATGCTCAATTACACCAACGAGGTTAATTGAAATGGGAAGACTGGGTGTGGGCGCCACACTTCCCTGGATTGGGAATCCTGGACTGCACAAATGAAAAAACTGAGCCGGGTACCAGCCCTCACCACTTTCCGCTTCTGTGTGGTAGGTAGGATGTCAGATGCCTCAGGGTCCTGCTGCTTTGTGGTTCGGAGTCTTCAGGGAGGTCTGGTTGCCACGGGGCGGGAAGTGTGTACTTCTCCACTGGAGGATTGCAGCCGTTGGTCTCGGGTGGAAAAGGATGAAGCACGGCACACCAAGTGATCGAGGAATGAGATCCGTATCTCAAGATCTCGAGTCCAGCCGGGGGTGCGGGTAAAGGAGATCTTCTCCGAAATGAGTGTTGGGCTGCCAGTACCAGGCTAGCTGGGTGGCAGCGGGGAGCTCAGTGCTCCGAAACACAGCCAGGTGGCAACAAGGGCCCAGCCTGACTCAGGCGAGTAGGGCGTGGGCTTCGGGAACAACTAGCAGCTCACTCTCACAGATGGGCACTATGGCGGGTGGGGCATGCGAAAGATGGTGGCAGGGATCCTCACTGACTCGTGTGTGAACAGCAGAAGTTCGTGGCATTTTTGGGTGAGCTCTACGGGTGACCACGGAAGTTCTGAAGGGGTTGCTTGGCCAGCAGTTGAGTATGGGGGTCCAACAATGAATTCTTTGGGCAGGAGGGAAGCCCTCATTTCCCTAGTACTACAGCTCAGAATAAACAGCTACTCTCAATGTCCTTCAGTGAAGGAGTGGGGGCTCACTGCCTCATTTCATGTGAAATAGGGACTTACAGACCTTGGGCAATGGGGAGGGGTTTTGGGGATGAATGTGTCTCATTGGCTGGGACTTAGGACCCTGGCAATGCTCTATTTACATGGGGAAAGATATCACATCACGTGCTCCCAAGGCAGGCACAGAAACAGGAAAGGGCTTTGTCCCACACCTTCTGTTCTCAGGATGAGATTTTTAAATGTCATGTTTGAGATTTTCAGGGTTTGGACGCGCGCCATCTCTGCAGTTCCTCCGGAAGTACGATCCTGGAGCCTCATACTGCCCTGACTTCCCCATGAGAGCGGACTGGGCCTCAGATTTAGAGCCAGAACTAATTTTAAGTTGCTTCCGTCACAGCAACAGTAGCAAAAGCAATCCAGGACTCCAGGGAAGGAGCAGTGGTGTCCGTGGTGGTGGGGGCGTGTGGTGGGCTTGTTCTCATGGCGACAGACCGGCAAGTAGCAAGTGTAGGGCCAGAGCTTGGGGTGGGGTTAACCTTCAAAGTCTTATTCCTGATGGCTTCCGCTAGGCAAGTCTTACCCTCTATAGTCCCTACAGCCTTCAAAATACTGCCATAAGCTGGGGACCAATGCAAAGGTGAACCTGGGGGGGGGGGAGCATCTTTCAGATGCAAACTGAAAATCATGGCCCACTCTGCTCTTCTCCGCAGTGGCACTCGAGGCCTTCATGCCCTGTGCCGGTCTCACCTCAGGAGGTTCACGTGAGGAAGCATCCTGGCGTAACTTGTGCTACCTGCACTTGCGACAATGCTCAGAGTTCTCTCGAGCATGTTCTAAAAACGCTTCCTCTCGCCCCTTTCTGTTTTCAAAGTTGTAGAGTGTGTTATTTAGGAAGGACCCAGGTTAGTTTTGGAGAGTCTGAAGATTTAGTCTGGTGATGTTGAGAAGTTATGTGGAGTCAGTGATGCTCTGTAGGAGCTTGCTTGGGTGTGAGATGCGGAGGCAACCCTCTGCCGAATGGCAGATCCTTCTAACACTGAACACTTTTCAAATCCTTGTGTACTGGCTGTACACGCACCCACGCTCACCACCTGTTGATACTGCTTAATTCTAAGCTTCCTCCTGGCCCCTTCGGTAGGGTAATAAACCTGTGTCAAGTCAGATTTGCACATTTATTACCAGTTCTAATTCAGAAATATGAGGGAAACCTTTCTCAGCTGTCGGAGAGACGTGATGTAATAGAGATGTTTCTACAGAGACACTCTATTTAGGATAGTATTTCAAAAAAAATAATTCCAATCAATCTCACTTTAAGAAAATCTATACATTTAAACTTTCCAATTTTTGAGACAGTTTCAGTATGTCAGGCTCGTTAAAAATGCGACCAGTGTTGGAGGGTTTTAGAGGAGATGAGAGTTCAGATCTCATTTTGTATTAGCTGCGTGGAGTGAAATGCTTTCAATTAGCACTTGGATCTGTCTCATAAAGCATTATTTAGAACAAATGGAGTTCAGAGACCTCTCTAGAGAAGAGAGCCCAAATCCTTCCCACGGATTCAGGCCCATGAACATGGTTTGAGCTGAGAGCTTGCAGCTTTCTATGCTGTGCTTGAATCAACTGAGGGTTTGATGAGGTCGGACTGACACCAGGCGACCTGTGGCAGAGCAAAGCAGAAGATTAAAGGGGTCTGCAATCAGAGAAACGTAATAATGTTTGGCTAAAAATATTCAGTGGCAGAGTAAAATGAGTGGAGGTCTCCCGATGTCTCGGAATGACTAAACAGCAGGTTTTAAACTGACACAAGAATGAGCAATAGTAGAAATAGCTGTTTGGTGGGGTTTCCGGTGTTAGACTTGTGGGATTCTGCAGGCCTGAGTGGGGCCACCGGGCCCTTCCATACTTCTAGCTCACACGCCCCAAAAGTGGCACATCAGGCAAGGACTCTGGTTTTCTTTCTGTTGCTCCAATAAGCACTACAACCCAAAGCAGCTCCAGGGGAGGAGAGGGTTTGTTTCTGCAGGTAGGTCGTAGTCAGGGCAGCTCCGGCAGGGACCTGGAGATGGCACTGCTTGGTGGCTTGCTTCTAGGATCACGTTCGGATAACTTTCTTTTCTTTTAATAGCTGAGGCCCCTCTGCATAGGGAGTGTGCTGGACTGTCCTTCATCAATTGCATCAGGAAGATGCCTCCCTGACACATACACAGGCCAGCTTAATGGAGACAATTCTTACCTCCACCTGAGTGTGTTGAGTTGGCAGCCAAGTTCAACCACTGGCCACAGTGACTTAAATGTCATTGTAGCACACTGAAGACCTGAAGCTACTATGAGCTGGGTACTTATTTTCTCTATGTGTTTAAGTGTGTGTGTGTGTGTTTGTGTATGGTTGTGTGTATGCATGTGAGTTCAGGGCATGTGCACATATAGCAGTGTGTATGCATGTATGTGTACATGTGGTCGGATGGATGTGTGGATGAATGTGAAGGTGTATATATGTATGTTGTGTGTATGTACATGTGTGTTTGAGTATGTGTGTGTGTGCATGTGTGAGTGTGGTTGTGTGCATGCATACATGTTTGAGTGTGTACGTATGTGTTTGTGTGCATTTAGGGGCCAGGGATCTGTATCAAGTGTCTTTCTCAACCACTCTCCACCTTAACTTTGTGGAGACGATCTCTCGTTGAGCCCAGATCTCACTTCTTCAGCTCAGGGACCCTCCTGTTTTGACTCATCACTGCTGGAATTCAGAGATGTGTACTACCAAGACCAGCCTTGATGTAAGCGCTGCGGCTCAAACTCAGGCAATCAGGCTTACTATTTTTCGTCTTGCAGCAGGGGCATGCAAGTCACTTGCTCGAGTTACATACCCAATGAACAATACAGTGGGATTATAGGGTTAACTTTCCTGCTTTTTCTGCCCACAGGGGCTCTGAACTGAAGAGCTTCACACGGACCAGGTGCTGGTATGAAAAGGAAAATGACGAGAAGATGAATCTAGTGGAAGTGTCAGTGAGAATTTCACTCCGTAGCTACTGGCAAAGGAAGTGGCAACAACTTGAACAGCTCAGATGGTTCTTTAAACAGTTTTAACCACCACATTTATTTAGTGTGCGTGCGTGTGTGTATGTTTGGGTGTGTGTCTACTTCCTGCCATGGAGCATGTGTGGAGTGCAGATGAATACTTGCAGGAATCAATTCTCTTCTTCCATCATGTGAGTCCCAGGGATCAAACTCAGGCCATCAGGCTTGGCAGCAAGTTCTTTTTTTCCCACTGAGCCATCCTCACTGTCACTGAAAATCTTTTTATTTCATTTATGTGTGTGTGTGTGTGTGTGTGTGTGTGTGTGTGTGCATAGGCCAGCTCATGTAGAGGTCAGAGGGTGACTAAGGTAGCCAGTTCCTTGGATTGTCCTCTGATGTCAACAGGTGTGTCTGTTCCCTCCTCCTACCATGTGGGACCTGGGATAGTCTGAACCCAGGTAGCCAACTTGGTGGCAGTGCCTTCATCTTCCAAGTCATCTCATGGACACAAGCCTTGTTGATTGTTGTCTGTGTTCAACTGTCTGAAGCTCCTCATCCTTTTGCATTCTATGAGCAAAGGCATGGGTGGCGTTTCTTCTGGAATCTCTTCTGCAGGATGTTTGCTGCAAGCGGCATTGGAAGGTATCACCTGCTCCCCCTACCCCCCCTCCGGGCCCCAGGAAGCTGCTTACCGTGTAGCATAGATCAGAAAGCTAGAGTCTCTTTCAAGGTAAAGGTTAGGCAGGGACATCTGCTGTCTACTACGAAAACCAGACTTTTCTAAGCGTTTGGTACCTTACCTGAGAAGCAATGCTTCTGTGTGGACAGAGTCATCTGGCGGTTGGTTGGGGTCGGGGTGGGAGGGTGTTCCTCATGTCCTCTGCAGGACCTGGGAGGCAAGGGATCCCAGCTGAGTCCAGAGCTCCAGCTGCCTGCTGTGCTGTGAGTAATATATTCCTTTGCTCAGACTTACGAGTCTCATGGCTTTTGTTTGGATCCTTAAAATTGTGGTGGGTTCCGTTGCTGCCTTGCAAGGTGTGTGAAATATTGGACCCTTCACAGTTCTTGACAGTTGTTTTTTTCCTTCTCTCTCCTATAAAAGAGGGTTGTGGGCAACCTGACTTGGGCTCATGTGGCAGTTTCAAAGAGTCAGCACGTTCCCAGGCTCCTTCAGCTTTTGGCTCCACCCAGTTACACATTTCTGATCGGCCTACTGGTATACCAGCCAGCATGGCCCTAATTCCAAGCAGAAAGGCGACAGAACAGTTTTCCAGGGTGCCTCTTCCAGTGGCATCTGTTTGTACCCAGGGGCTTCCCCAATCTAAGGAGAATCTGGAAATGTGATTGTTCCTGATTTGCTTTGCTCAGGATGTAATTGGTGCTCTGTTGCACAGAACAAAGGAGGATGGATTCGAGGCAAGCAGCACACTGTCCTGACTGTGGTGATGGAGGGGCTGAACTCTGCAGAAGCTGAACAGACTTGTTTCATGTGAAGACTTCTGGCATAAACAAATATTGGACTTCATTTCGAAGGCTCTCTCTCCCTCTCTCTGCTTGGAAAGATGCAAAGTGCAGTGTGTGCAAGCAGAGCTTGTTACTGTGAGCACACCCCATCTGCTAATGGAGACCCTCGTGAGCAGACAGCATTTGGTACCTCAGACTGTGTGCTTACGACCAGTTGGCAGAAAACAGTAGCCTCTGGAAGTGCCTGTGCACCGGTAATGACCCCTGTGGTCCATTAATCTGCCAGAGATGCCCTCTCTCTAGGTCACTGCTTTGTAAACTGAATATCAATAGAGGCTGCCAGGGGCATGCTAATGACTCTGTGGATGCAGCCATTGCATGTGTCTCTGTGCAAGACATTTCTGAGAGAAGACGGCTTGGCTTGGTCTGTAGGGAGGCACCGTTCCTTAAACTGGTGCTGTCAGCATCTGGCTCAGATCCCAGGGAGGGACTCAGGGCAGTCAGCGTGTCACCTGACCATGTTGGGCAGAGTTCTTTTTTGGGGGGAAAGGGGGCTTGGGTTTGAGACTTGGACCACGATGTGCTTTTCTATGTGAGCATCTCAGAAGACTTCCTAATGAGTATAAAACCATGTTAATGGTAATAAGAGATGGAGCAGTATTGTTATTGAATGCCCAGTGTACACCACACAGGGTACGTTGCACAAATGATCCTCTTTAATTTTCAAGATGCTGCTCACAAGTTGGTACTGTGATCAGCCAGTACCAGCACAAGCTAGGCTTAAGAAATTGCCAAACGTCTCCAACTTTTTCCAGGCAGGAAATGTCAGGGATGGGAGCTATGCCTCAGAAGTTCATGCGACTCTAGGCTTTTTTTTTAATACATTTTTTTCATTTAAATTTGTTTTAAGTGAGACATAAAAATGAAATTGTACATATCCATTATGTGCCTTTTTTTGTATGAATATACAATATGCAATGTTTAACTTTCGGTATTTCTACCTCCTCAAATATTGCTCATTTCTTCATGTTAAAAACAGCCATTTGTTTTGCATTTTGAACCACAGAGGGCATTATTATTGTCTGTAGCTGCCCCTTCGACATATAATAACATCATATAGCATATTGCCATATAATTACTGCACACCAGCACTTTGCATCTCTTGTCTTACTCTCAGCTTCTGTGATTTTGAACAATCCACGTCTGAGTAAGACCATGGGTGGATTACTTTCCTTCGTTCTGCTCACGGTTTATTGTCTTTAACCCAGTGATCTGTTCCATCCCTGTCCTCACAAACGCTGGACTGCCAGATATCCTGATGATGACGGGAGAGTGGCGGCTTCCCAAGGAACCCACCAACCCTACCCAGCTGGAACTAATTCTAAAGAGCTCTATGTCCTCTTTCCCTTCTGACCTTCTTTCTCCCCTACCTAGGATTGGGGGATTGAAAGAGATGTAGAGGCTTAAGGAACTCTAAAAAAAGAGTTTAAAAACTAGCACCTCCAGAGTACCTTGTCAACATTACGGCTGTGCACCATGTACATTCAGTGTCTATGGTGGCCAGAAGTGAACATTGGATCCCCTGGAACTGGAGTTACGGATGATTGTGAGTCACCCTGCAGGTGACTGAAATCCAAACTGAGCACTTTGCAAGAGTAGCCAGTGCTCTTAAGTGCTGACCCATAACCCCAGCTCGATGCATGAACTCTTTAATTTTTTTTAATTTTTTATGTTTAATTATGCATGTATGTGTGTCCCTCTGTGGACATGTACATGGGATTGCAGCTCCCTGGGGAGGCTGGAAGACGAGTCAGTTCTGGATCTGGAGTTATAGGCAGCTGTGAGCTGCCCAAGGTGAATGCTAGGACTCGAACTCTGTTCTTCTTGCAAGGTCAGTCCATATTCTTAACCACTGAGCCATCCCTCCAGCCCCTCCCTGGTTACATGGAATCTTAGAGCATATTTTTAGTTTTGGTCTGTTGGTGTCCTTGTAAGCGAAATGAGTTTCCTATAAACAAAACACATTCTGGGCTCTTTCGTTAATTAATTAATTTGTGAAGGTATACTTAGTCAGTCTTTGTCTTTCCATTGAAGACTTTAACCCATTTATATTTAAGGCAAAGTGTCACAGCCACGTGATAATACAATGCCTTTATACCATAGCCAAGATCTCACTACGATTATTTTGTAGCTCGTTTTCTAGTTTTCTCTCTTCTGTCTCCCTCTCTCCCTCCTTTCTTCCCTCACTTCGTTCCCTTCTCCCTTCTTTTCTTGAAATTTTTCTTCATGGATAATTGATTTACTTTAACAGTGTGTTTTGGTTCTTGGTTTGCTATTTCAGATTTGTCTGCGAACTCTTGTAGTTGTTATAAAGGGTTACAAAACCATCTTTGATTATGAAAAGCTTGTTTAAAAATTCTATCAACTTAACACGACTGTGGAAATAAATAAAAGGGAAAATGTGTTAGTAAATTCTTCTTCCCCACCGCCTGAGTATTTTAAATTTATTTTTATTCTTTGACAATTTATACATATTAATATTTTGAATTTTCATTCCCACACTCAACCCCTCCTCATCCCCCTCCCTTCCCTGGTGAGGCCTTTCCCCCTGACAAGACTCCCTGCTCTTTGTTGACTTCCTGAGTTTAATTAGGATTGTTCATCCTATTTCACCATCTCTTGAAATATTAATGCAATTATTATTATCTTAATGTTTATCCTACAGATATGAAGACATAGTCCACAGCATTTCAGCATCTGGATTTGTCTCCATAGTTACTCTTATCAGTGGGTTTTATATCATGATATTTCATCTTACTCATTAACTGAATTTTCAAGAATTTTTAGCTTTTCTTTTTTAAAAAATTTGCATTTAATACTGTGGGTTTATGGTGTGTGTGTGTGTTTGTGTGTGTATGTGTACCTGTGACATAGTGTTATTATGTCAACCTTTTGGAGTCAATAGTCTCCCTCCACCCTGTGGGTGCCAGGGATCGAACCCAGGTCGTCAGGTATCTGTGCCAAGCACTGCTGCTTCCCATATGCCTTCCCTTTAGTGTTTCCCGTAGGACAGTATGGTGGAGATAGATTCTCTCAGCCTCTCTTTTTCTGGAAATGTCTTCATCTCTTCACATAAAAAAGATGGCTTTTCTGGGCCCATCACTCTTTTTTTTAGTTGGCGTTTTTCCTTTTGCTGTTGTGACAATCTCATGTTTCTCTCTCCCAGCGCTAAGTTTTCTGCTGTCAGGTGAACTGGGATACCGTGTACATTATTTGCTTCCATTCTCGCTGCCTCGAGAGTCTTCTCTCGGTCATCACTATGTCTGTGTTTACCGTAGACTTGCGTACATCTGATGCTGATCTCAGAGCTTGAGGAATTTCCTGCATTATCCCTCCACACACCCAGCATTCTCATATCTTTATTAAACTCCCGTTCTCAAAACAAATATGCACTTTGCTGACACTGTCCTAAAGTTCTCGTGAGCTTTCTTTACTCTTCCTCATGCTTTTGTCCCCATTTCCCCCACCAGCGGTGGATTTTCAAAAAGCTTGCCTTGGATCCTCCTTCCGTTTGATTTGTATGTCTTACCGATGCCACCTATAGCATTTTATTTGGTGTATAGCTCAGTTCAAGTATTTCTGCTTACTTTTAAAAATGCTGTTGTCTTCATGTTAAGCTTCTCTGATAGACTTTATAATAATGTGTTGCTTGAAGCACATTGAGTTTCCTTAAAACAATTGCTTTAAATCTTCCATTATAGAGTTTGCCTATACTGGTTGCTGTCCTGTTGCTGTCCTGAAGCCTATTTGGGACATTAAATGATGTCAATGTTTTCTGAAAGTCTGCTCTTTCTCTCTCTCTCTCCCTCTGTCTGTGTGTGTATGTACACATGTACGTATTGTAAGGTCCATGTGGTCACATATCAACATTGGCTATTTTCATCTATCACTCTTTATTTAATGTTTACATTAAAAAAAGAGAGAGACCGTATTTCATTGTGTAGTTCTGACTGCTTTGAAACTTGTTATGGAGAATAGCTGGCCTTAAACACACAGAGATTTGACTCAGAGATTTGCAATCCCTGAGGATTGCAGGTGTACACCTGGGTCTCAGGTCCACAGACAGACAGGCCCCGGGCTTCTGCATTACAACTCCGTGTACACCTCCTGCTTCCCACAATCAGTTATTCTAAGTCGAGCCACGGAGTTGGGGAGAAATGAAGCTGGTAGTTCTATCATCACTAGTGCTGTCATGCTGTGCCCCACTCTGACCCCACAGACAGCAGTATTTCACCAGGGAAGGGTCAAGGCCAACGCCACCATGACTGCCAGATGCTGAGGTAGACTCCAAGCTCAAGACTGCTGCATCTAGCCAGATGATACTATTGGTGTGTGGAATAGAAGTCTGGTAGGTGGGACTATCTGTCTTTACCTGACATCACCATGTCTGATTTAGCATCTCCATCCATGATCACGGGACTGTCATGGGGCTGCTGGGATCTGCCCGGTGTTAGGCTTTACTAGTCTTGCAGTAAATGTTGCTTAAAGATGGTAGAGGCTTGATCTCAACAGATTGATGCATTTGGGAGGCAGTGACACTTTAAAGAGACAGGGGCCTGCAGGGATGGTAAGGCCACTTGTCTTTAAAGGAGTGCCAGGTCTTTTCTTCCTGTTATTTCTTCTTCATGGGTTGGGCAGTTTTGCCCTGCCTCCTCACAGGCCCAGAACGACAGATGATTGGTGGAGGGCCCTACTCACCTGCTATGCCAGTTTCCAAGGTCTAGGCTTTTTATTGTGCTAAAGTTGCTGTTCAGAGTCAGAGACAGAGGCTTAAGCCCTCTCTCCCTAAGTCTCTCCCTCCTTTCTTCTCCCTTTTCTCCTCTTCCCTTCCCTCTCCCTCCTTCATTCTATCCCTTTAGTCCTCTCCCAAGGATTCCAAGACCTCCTAAATAGAACCATCAGCTGGAGGCCAAATATTGAATGTGTCACTCAGCAGGGGACATTTCACCTTCAAACCTCTCTTCAATGTTTTTATTTTTCACCAGACATTCAAAGTCTACTGTGCACACAGTTGTGTTTTTGTATTTTTTGTTCAGCACGTGTTTTTTTTCCTCCAGTGCACATTCTCCACTCAGTGCTGAGTAGACAGTTGTCAGGGGTCGGGTGGGGTGGGGTGGGGTGGGGTTTGGATTCAAGGGAGTCTGATTATCACACAGCCTACTTAGCAGTTTACATTCTACTTCCCCGGTATAACACTGTACCCCAAACTATTTTCCTGTCATTCACACTATCCCCGTAATTATCATTTTTAATGTCCTCATAATATTTTATCCTGTTGATGAACTTTAATAACCCTCACTATAACATTATTGTTGAGTGGTTACTTTGAGGTTATTTGCTTTTGTAGATAACAGTCATCCTTCATCATTTCCTGAAGATAAGTGAATGCAGTTAATCCTTAGGGCACATCTTTGTGCTTGTGTTTTATTCCCTCATTAATTAGGAACGATTCCCTGGGGGGTAATAATTGGAGAAACATACTCCTGTGACCCCCATGAGTGCTTATGACATGGCGCCATGTGGGAGCTGGCCCCCTCCCCTGCCATGTACGTCTTTTCCATCTTTTTATAATCTTCATAGCAAACCTGAAAGGCAGGTGAGAGACTCTCACTTTGCAGATGAAGAAACTGAGTCACAGAGAGATAGTGTTGATCCTGCACATTCTCTGGCAAAATGAAGAACCCAGGCTACATGGCATCTCAACTCAGTCTACAGTGAATGCCAACTCCTTCAAGCCACTTGCTTTTCCTCACGGTCCAGTGGCAGACACTTTAAACCCACTGTTGAGGAGCAGGCAGATTTTTCTGTCTATATGGTGAAACGCTAATGGTTCCTGTGGTTGAAGGGTTCAACCTTGAGTGGACCATGCCCATCAGAGATGCTAACTGCCATGTTTTGTCTTATGTTGCACTTCTGCTGTCCTTCCTCAGGACTTTCACAGAGCACTTCGGGGCAGGCACTCTGTGGGAATACACATTTTCTAAGTCTCATCCCTCCCTCCTGGCTTCCCCCTTCCTTCTTTCCTTTTCCTCTCATCCTCTCTTGCCTCCCTTCCTTCTTCCTTTCCTCCTCCTTCCCTCCCGCCCTTCCTCCTGCCCTCTCTCCCTCCTTTCCTTGCTTACTTGATTCTGTATAAGGCCAAACACCATTCTATTAGTATTTACACGTATAAAGCCTACAGCAGCCCCATAGAGATAGGCAGCATTGCAATCTTCATTTTTGCAGATGGCAAGCCCAAGGCACAGAGAGGTGAGCTATAGACAGAGGCAAATTTATCCACAAGCCAGTGATGTGTGAGCCTGATGCATGAACCACTGTGAAATTGGAAGTTGCTGCATTCTAGAGAGAATGGGAAGCCAGGGTGCCACCAGGCAACTTTTGATATATGGATTTTTTTAATATAGCTTTTGAGAGATTATAGAAGAAAGAGTTGTGGCTTGCTGAGCCTCCTGCAACTCATTACAATTTCTTCCCTGATTCAAAGAAAATCATCACATTTGTCTGTAATTTGTTTGTAATTTTGTATTCTTTAAAAATACACACAAGTTCTCAGAACTGTATGAATTTCAGGTTTCCACAATATTTATATGCTTTCCTCTGACAACTGCCACCATGTCTTCTGAGGTATTTTTCAGGGAGGATGCTTTGGGGCAGAAGGATTCATTGCTGTACAGAGCCATCCTGCTTTGAAAATGTGTCTGGTATTCTTGGACTCTGCTTTCTAGATTACAGAGTAACAAAATTTCCAGGCATTGAAGAAATCCTGTGTGTGTGTATTTATGTATATTTTTAGAAAGGATATCACTGTGTCACTTGAGCCAGCCTGGAACTTCCATTTTGTGCCCTCTGGGTCTAGAGGAAGAGGAGGAAGCAGTTGGTAGTTCAGCACAGGGTCACTTTCTGGTTTTCAGTCCTGTCTTTAGGACTTTCATAGTTCTGTGGCATGGAACATGTCAGTGAAACCCTTCTGGGTCTTCCGGGCTTCGTCTGTAAAATGAAAATTTAAACAGAACCAAACTTAAATGTAGTTTGCTGTGGACATGAGCTAAGGTGGTCCACAGAAAACAGTTGGCAGATGTAGACTTTTCAGAAATGGCTATTTTTATCAATTGCTAAAAATATGTAGAATAGCTGCCTCGTATGTGGCCAAGCCTGCAGTGAGCACCAGGTGATTTACCTAGGGACTTTACACGTTAGTACCTCCACCGAAAATTTAAATAAACAAACAGATAAAGTTTGTGTTGGGTACTTTTCTTGTTGGTGCTACCAAACACTCAAAAGAAGGATCCTGAGGAAAGTAGGGTTTAATTTCACTCATGGGAAAAGTTTGGTGACCAGGAGTGGATACTGGGGCTCCTCACACCTGGGGTGGGGGTGAGGGGTAAGAAACACAGCTAGATTAGAACATGAGGCATGATGTTTTCAAAGACTTGCCCCTGGTGATCTATATTCCAGAATAGTGTCACCAGCTGGAGACTAAGTATCCAAACACAGGAGCCTGCAGAGGACAGTTCACATTCAGACTACAGAGCTTTAAAAATCTCTCCCTCCCTCCCTTCCTCCTTCCCTGGCTCTTCCTTTTCTCCTTCCCTCCCTCCTTCTCCCCTTTCTCCTTCCCTCCCATTCACTCTCTCTCCTTCCCTCCCTCCCCCTCTCATTCCCCTTTTCCCTCCCTTCCTTCCCCCAACCATGCATTCTTACCCTAGTCTCTACAGCTATACCCTGGTGATAAAACATAACACAAAGTTCCTTAATGTCTGTGGGTCCCCCACACAGGCACTAATTTACTAATTAAAAAAATGTGTGATGGGGGTGGGTATGTGTACGTTACTGCTGGGGGTGGTAAATATCCTGAGATGTGTCAGATGCCCTGGAACCGAACTCAGGTTCTCAGCAATAGCGGCAAGTGCTCCTAACATCTGAGCAGTCTCTCTAGTTCCTCCCGACCCCTGCAGTGCTTTGAAGAGGCATTATGTATAGTCTTCCTTTATCACTTGGATAAACAAATATTGATTGAACAGTGGTCATCAGGCTTGTTCTCTCCAGACAGCCCTGGGTGATTTACTCTGGGGACCAATTTGGGTCAGGCAGAGCCTTGGTGTTGGGTACTGAGTGTTCAAACTATCTTGGAATTGGCACAGACATTTTCTTTAGGTTAGATTAATTAAACGCTTTTACAAGCAAAGAAGCAGAAGCCTCATGTGACCACAGCACGAAATGTTTTCTGCACTGGCTCTGAAAGGTAACTGCCTGTTGAGGGCATGAAACACAGCACTTCCCCTCCCCCCCACTTCTCTGCTGGAGGGAGCAGTCTTGAGCACCAGACCCAAGCCTATGTCTTTGCTTCTGTTACTGTTGGACAGATATGCCCTGGCTGCTCTAGCTTCTCAGAGGAGAATCCCCAAGAGAATATTTTATTCTCCATGTTGTGCTGAAACTTCAGGGACTTCAGAACTCTGGGAAAAATATGCTTTGTGTCTCAAAAAAATCTAGAAGCCAGGAAAATAAATGTTGTAATAAAAATAGCAAAATAGTTTTCCTTGTCTACTGTTCTCTGGAAGAGTTTGGCCTATAGCCTGACCAGGATGCCAATGGGCTGCTTTTCTGGATTTTGGCTTTTATCTTAGGGCACACAGAAGCCCAGAAAGGCACAGTCATGAGCTTGGAGATGTGGCTTTCTATTCAACCCTGCTACCTCATGCCTGGGAATTCAGTGATAGCTTAGCATTCACTGAACATTTGTGGAATCTTCTGTTATCATAAGTGAGATTTTGAAAGGACTGTCAGATGATATTTTCCGATATTCTTTAAATCATAGATGTAGACACACACACACACCACACATCATGGGTCTTTTTTTGGGAGGGGGGGGGGAGAATACTTTGGCAATCTTGGTTAAAAAAGGATTTCCAAAGAGATATATTCAATTCTTTTCTAGGGTGACATTTAAACTGTGCCTTAAAATATTATTCTTTTATGTAGAGCTTGAGGTTTGAACTCTACCAAGCCCTCATGTTTGCAAGGTTAGCATGTTACTACTGAGCTGTCTCCTCAGGTTTCTTGAGGAGTGTATGTGCATGTGTGCAGCTTTATCTCTTTCTCTCTGTGTATGTGCATGTGTGCATCTTTATCTCTCTCTGTGTGCGCTACTGTGCAAGCATGTGAATGTTCTGTGATACTCACATGCATACAGAAGCCAGAAAAGAATCTTGGATGATGTTGGATGTCTTTGTCTATCATTCTCCACCCAACTGCCCAGAGATACGGTCTTTCACTGAACCAGAAGCTCACTGTGTCAGCTGGGCTGGGTGGATCTTGAGGTCTTGGGATCCATCCCATTGCTTGTGTTAGGGTCCAGAATTTGCTGAAGAAAGAACCCAGACTCAAGTAGTATGTAAAAGCAAAGAGTGTATATTCTGCAGGGAATCTCAGCATGCTGGGTCACCATCTTCAAAATGGTGGTGACCCTGAGGGGAGCCTGAAGGCCCCTTTTAGAGCCAGAAAGAGGAATTCCTACTGTGGCTATGTGACCTCAATTGGAATTGGCTGGTGCCCAATTCCAATTGACTCTATGTGACTCTGATTGGGATTGGCTAGCTCTTTGGAGTTAAGTCCTCTCATCCCCCCCACCCCCCAATAGGATTCCATCTCAGATTCTTGAGATGGGTCCAAGGGCTGGTATTGAGACTTTGACACCATGAGCTGGACCGTGGAGACCTGATTTTTTTTAAAATGTAATTTATTTATTTTTATATTTATCATAGGTTAGGTACTTTGCATCCCAGGTGTAGCCCCATGCCTCATTCCCTCCCACTCTTCCCATCCCTCTCTCATCTCCTCCCCTCCCCCTCCAAGTCCACCGACCGGGGAGGACCTCCTCCCCTTCCATCTGACCCCAGTTCATCTTGGGAGACCTGATTTTTAATGTATTTTTTTTCCCACAGTGCTAGGATAATCATGCAAGCGGCACAAAGCATGACCAGGAGAAACAGAACTAAGGGCCTATTTTCTTGTATGTCAGTTGGCATTATAGGAACCCATTTGTCCCTTATTCCAGGGAGCCCCTTTTCACATAGCATTTCAGGCTGCTAGGTGGGATAATGGAGGATGTTTTCTCTTCTGTATTTTTCCCAGCTGATATTAGGGCAATGTTACTTGGGCCCAGGAAGGCTGAAAGGCTGGTCAAAGGGTAGGCAATGGGGCACGTATCAGAAGCATCTGGTTAGTGATTCAGTTGAAGAGACACGTGGCAATCACATCAGCTAGACTGTTTTACACCAGCTTTCAGCAAGTCCAGATCTCAGCAGCTTGAAATCCACAGGTGATCCCTGAGTGGAGTTTGTCAGCCAGGTAAAACTCTGGCAAGACAAAATACAGACTAGGAACAGAAATTAAAATTTGTCTAGTGTTTGGGGAAAATGAAGAATCCCCAAACCAAGGGAAAAATCCCATTTTAAGATCAGGTGTACTTATCTGGAGTCTGTTTGAGCTGTGGCAGATCCAGGTCTTATGACTTTTTGGTTTAGAAAAAGCAGTTAACAGCTGTCTGTAAGACAGCAGGAGTAGACCCATGTCATTGAGACCTAGTAAAAGCTATCTCTTTGGGTTACAAACAAACAAACAAACAAACGTAATTTCTCAGGCCAGTGGGCTAGGTGTACAGATTGGACAGACATGTTTTTAGCAAAATGAGAAGCACATGTCTATATCCAAAAGACAAACAAAGGGAAATTAAAATCTTGAGCTTCGTGACTGAAGAGTAAGCAGCTAGAGCTCCATCAGCTTCTCAGAACTCCATTGATCAATGCCAAAACTGTGAACTTTTGAGATCTTATAACAACGAAAGTATAATGATAGCATAGAGGGGGAAAAGAAATCTGATTTCTTTTGAAACACTTCCCATTTTTAATATGCCTTACATTACTTTCTTATAGTTCTACAACTTTTATTTATACACCTTAGAACACCTTCTTAGACCTTCCAATCTTCATACCTTGCATTTACCAACTTTGGAACACCTTCTTAGACCCTCAAACACTTTCTTAATCTCTTTATAGCTGCTTTATAATGACATTATAGCACTATAGCATAACCTAAGCTTTTGTATCCTCAGACCTTATATAAACTGTACATGTATCTATCCATTTATTCACCATGAAAGACAGGCAGTTAACATGAAGCCTGTGTGCAAGGCAAATGTGTTTGCCTTTTTAGAGATCTAGTAACTAGTGGTTTTAACTAGCTAATAAATAGACTAACAAACTGACAGTGGATCTAATTGTCTGCTCTTTAGCTGCAAAGCTACCATTAGCTTAGCTTAGCCATCAATGTGATCAGAGATCTGAGAAGGATAAATTGTAACCTAGATGAATCTATGTTAATAAAAATGACAGAGATGGCTAGTCAGTCCACAACCTAGACAGTTGTCCCTGGCTCCTGTGGTTCATGGCATCATGGGCAGAGGCAGTCTGGCCATCAGGCACAGAAGACAAGAGGCTGTTTCTGTGGAAGAAGAACATTAGAGACTTACCCAATCTCATTTTCAGCAATGTGACGCAATAACTCTCCAGGTGTTCAATTTTGTCCACAGTTTAGGCTGGGCCTTAGCAGCAGGTCACTTGGGGAAGTCTTGCCCAGTGGTTAGCATACCACAATTCAGAGTTGAAGTTATCTGTTGTTGTGCCCAAATCTTCTCTTAGACCTTTGGGAGCTACTACTAGGATTTTGGACTTTCCGTTTGCCATAGTAAAACCTGCATACATTAAATGCCGTAATCAGCAGATTTCTGACAAGCTTGATGGCCAGCATATCTGAGTTAGTCATTGTTTGTCTTTAGTTATCTTCTCTAAACTACATCCTGTCACCATTAAACAGAATGCTATGATCTATAATTAAGGTGTATGGGTAAGTGTTTGAGGACCACATCTACCTCAACTAGTTCTAAATAGGAAACTTTGTAGTTACCCATCTTAGGCTTAATAAGAGAGAAGGTGAATTTCAGTCTTGTAACCTACTGCATCAGTTATTAGCATAATTTAAAATGAATTTTGAACTAGTATCAAAGCAAAGCTTTCAATCATAGGTACAGCTTATAAAGGGACTAGCAAATCTTGCTGATTCCACCACATTGCATTATTAAGATTGAACAACAAAAGCTTAAAGGACAGAAGTTGCACTTGGCACTAAACAAAATACTAAATGCAGTTGGCAGCCTTCAACAAAGATGGTGGTAAACTATGACCCTCACACAACCAGCATAGCTACCAGTTACGTGATGGCTCTTAGTTAAGATGGCAGTAAAACCATGGTTCCACCCTCTTTATTCCTGAGTCAATATGGTGGCCACTGTGTTGTTACATGCTGTGGTGGGCAATTAAAAAATGTAGCCATTAGCTGTCACTGCTGATGTGCTGCCTTTTACAGTATAGCACTATAGAACATTAACAATTTCCTATAACCAAGTTCTAACGTTATAAACAATCAACTGTCTCTAAAATTATTTTATTTTATTTTTTATTATCAGTTACATTTTATTAATTCTGTATCCCAGATGAATCCTGCTCCCTCATTGCCTCCCAATCCTACCCTCCCTTCCTCATCTCCTCCCTGCCCCTTTCCAAGTCCACTGATAGGGGAGGACCTCCTCCCCTTTCATCTGACCCTGGTTTATCAGGTATCTTCAGGCCTGGCTGCAAAGTCCTCCTCTGTGGGCTAGGGGAGCTACTCCTCCCTTGGAGGGTGGGGAGACCAAAGAGCCCACCACTGAGTTCATGTCAGAAATAGTCTCTATTCCCCTTACTAGGGTACCCACTTGGATACTGAGCTACCATGGGCTACAGGTGAGCAGAGGTTCTAGGTTATATCCATACGTGGTCCTTGGTTGGAGAAACTGTCTCATATAAGACCCCTGTGCCCAGACATATTTGGTCCTTGTGGAGCTCCTATCCTCTCTAGATCATATTAACTCCCCCTTCTTTCATATGATTCCCTGCCGAAGGTTTGGTTATAAGTCTCAGTTTCTGCTTTGATACACTGTTAAGGTAGAGTCTTTCAGAGACCCTCTGTGGTAGGCTCCTGTCCTCTTACTTGTTTTCCCTTACATCCCATTTGCCTTTCTAAGTGAGGATTGATTATCTTACCCTGGATCCTCTTTTTTGTTTATCTTCTTTAGGTGTATAGATTTCGGTATGTTTATCATATCTTATATGTCTAAATATGTGAGTATATACAATGTGTGTCTTTCTCCTTCTGGGACACCTCACTCAGAATGATATTTTCTAGATCCCACTATGTGCCTGCAAATTTCATGATTTCCTCATTTTTAATTGCTGAGTAGTATTCCATTATATAAAAATACCACAATTTCTGTATCCATTCTTCAGTTGATGGACATCTGGGTTGTTTCCAGGTTCTGGCTATTACAAATAAAGCTGCTCCAAACATGGTTGAGCAAATGCCCTTATTGTGTACTTGAGCCTCTTTTGGGTATATCTCTAGGAGTGGTATAGCTGGGTCTTGAGGAAGCACTATTCCTAGTTGTCTGAGAAAGCACCAGATTGATTTCCAAAGTGTTTGTACCAGTTTATATTCCCACTAGCAATGGAGGAGGGCTCCCCTTTCTCCACAATCTGCCTCTGCCTCCTTCAGCAAATCCTACCGGTGTGCATTACCACAACTGGCAACTGTCTGTAAAATTGATATATCCCAGATTAAAACATCTTTAGAATCAGCCATTACCAGAGTCAGCAATAAGGCTGCTTATTAATCTAAATCAGTCTTTATAACCTTAAATGTTTACTGTCATATGTACAGTGTGTTTTAAGAATATAACCTTGAATTTCTATGTAAAAAATCCATACCGATTTGAAATGAGACTTGTTGCTTTCTTAGTCAAAAAGGAGATAGGATAATAAACAGAAATTCATTATGACTAAGAGGTTCAGTAATTGTTGCCCTATACCATGTGACTATCTCTAGATGGTGGAGCCACATCATATGGCAGGCTGCGGACCATGTGCTCCACATGGTTGCTATTTAAAAAACATCTGTGTTTCTATAGATGTTACAAACACATATGCATACATATATATGTTCGAAACAGAGTTTGAAATTACACTTTAAACATCATATCCTATAACCAATAGTCTATAACCAAGACATAAAAAGCATAGTAACCTTTTACACTTAAGATCGGTCAGAAATAAACATGTAGTGGCCATACATACGTTTAAAACAGACAGGTAAAACTTCCCTTATTTCTTCCAGTTGTACTTTCTAGGGAAGAGTACTTTGTTATGTGTTGAATCCAGGCAGGAGTTGGAACTTCCAAACAGTGTTGCTCCATTGCAATAGACACAGGGGTCCTTGGAGGTAGCCATCCCTTGCCACCTCACCTCTGCCCTCCCATGCCCAGCACTGGACCCCTCAACCCACAGAAGAGAAGTGGGCACCACCATGGTGGAAGATCGCAGCTTCCCTCCCAGAAGCAAGGATCATTGAAAGTGGTGCAGAAGCAGTGCTAGTTGAGTTGCAGCCGCATGAACTCCCTACCCTCCCTGAGGCTGGACTCCTTGAAGAAGCATGTTCCTTTCCACTCTGTGCATGTTTTTGGGATCCTGCAGGCCTGAAGCCTGGCAGCAGCAGCAGCAACAGTACGAGATACCTGCCCTGCACCTGCCATTGCCCATCAGTGTTTGCTTTCTGTGCCTGCCAGCCTGTCCCGGAGGCGCATTCTCACCCACGGTTATAAGTCATCCTGGCACCAAGTGTGTGGAGCATGGCATGGGCTGCCTACCAGGGAACCTGTGGCTTGTGCTCAAGCCTGGTGGGCAGGCTCACTGACAGCCATAATGATGAGACTATTACAACAGTTATAACAATTAGACAGACACAGGCAAACAGGCAGATGTTTCCAGGAAAACATAAACAAAATCCAAAGGCTTGATCCGTAGAAGACTGCTTGCCAAAACCGAAACCAGATGAAAACCTTCAAGTTCTCCCAAAGCAGTAGCAGGAACATCTTCTGCCACTGGAGGCTGGTGTGTGTGTGTGTGTGTGTCTCCAGTGAGTCTCCTAACCTCAAAAGCCAATTCTAATACTGAAGGAATTCCAAAACCAAACCAGAAACAGAAGAACAAACAAGTATACCCGATGGGATGGTACCCTTCTTGACTTACTTGCAGATCAGCAGGGAAGTTAAAATTTCCCTTTAAACACTCCACTACTCTGGAAATCAATTGGGTGCTTTCTTAGACAATTAGGAATAGTGATTCCTCAAGACCCAGCTATACCACTCTTAGGCATATATCCAAAAGGTGCTCAAGTAACCAACAAAGACATTTGCTCAACCATGTTTGTAGCAGCTTTAATCATAATATCCAGAAGCTAGAAACAATCCAGATGTCCCTCAGTTGAGGAATGGATACAGAAATTGTGGTACATTTACCACAATGGAATACTACTCAGCAATTAAAAACGAGGAAATCATGAAATTCGCAGGCAAATGGTGGGACCTGGAAACGATCATCCTGAGTGACGTATCCCAAAAGCAGAAAGAAACACTTGGTATATACTCACTTATATAGACCTATAGGATAGGATGGACATGCTGAAATCTATACACCTAGGGAAGATAAGCAAGGAGGAGGACCCAGGGTGGGATGATCAACCCTCGCTTAGATGGACAAACAGGATGGACATTGAATGTAGGAGAAAACAAGCAACAGGACAGGAGCCTACCACAGAGGGCCTCTGAAAGGCTCTAACTAGCAATGTATCAAAGCAGATATTAAGACTCACAACCAAGCCTTTAGCAAAGTACAGGGAATCATATGAAAAAAAAGGGGGAGTTAGTAAGACTTGGCAAGGACAAGAGTTCCACAAAGACCAAATAGATCAGGGCACAGGGGTCTTTTATGCGACTGTTTCTCCAACTAGGGACCATGTATGGATATAACCTAGAACCTCTGCTCGGATGTGGCCCATGGTAGCTCAGTATCCAAGCCGGTACTTTAGTAAGGGGTTTCTGTCATGAACTCCCTCCCCCTTTCCCCCAACCCCGAGGGAGGAGCAGCCTAGCTAGATCACAGAAGAGGATATTGAAGCTAGCCCTGAAGAGACATGATAAGCTAGGGTCAGATGGAAGGGGTGGGGGGAGGTCCTCCTTTATCAGTGGACTTTGAGGAGGGCAGAGAGAAGATGAGGAAGTGATGGAGAGAGTGGGAGGGAATGAGGGAGGGGGCTAAGGCTGGGATACAAAGTACATAACCTGTGATTAACATAAAAATAAATAAATTACTTAAAAAAAAAGAAAACGAACTGAGGAAAAAAGAAAGCAAAGAGTGTTCATTCTGCAGAGACTTCCAGCATGCTGAGGTCACTACCTTCAAAATGGTGGCAACACTGAGGGGGAGCTCAAAGACCCCTGTTAAAGCTAGAAAGGGGAATTTCTACTGTGGCTATGTGACCTCAGTTAGGTTTGGCTGGTACCCGTGGAGGCTACATGACTCTGTTTGGGATTGGCTGAATCTTTGAAAAATAAGTCCTCTCTCACTTGGCTTGCAGACATCTGCATCCATACTCGGCTTATTTTATGTGTGCTAAGAACCTGAACCTGAGTCCTCATGCTTACAGGACAGAAACCCCTCCCCACTGAGCTGTCTTTTCAGCCCTTTCACCACTCTCGATTTTTATGCCTTCTTCTTTTTCACATTTAACTTGTTCTGGGAATAGTGCTTAGTTTTCTTACTAACCAGTGTATTAGTTTCTTGGCAAAGGAGAAGGCTGCAGCTTGTGCTTATTGAAGGTACAGAATGCTTAACATAAATTCCACTAATCTACAACTCTTAAGTAGGAATGTGAAGGATATCTAATGACAAGAGGTTAAATTGGGACAGACAATAGCTTTGTTCTGCTAATGATTATCTTCCCAGGATGAGTTAAATCAATTCAAAAGAACAGGGTATTCATGTTTCTTTCTCTTCCAATAGCCTGAGCTGTTGAGATATTTCAACTGTTAGGCTTGTGTTAATGAGACCAAGGTCATGGTTTCAGTCTCTACCCAGGTCAATTAGTTAACCTCAAAAAAGCACCCAGATTTCACCTTTTCCTTAGGTATCCAGTTCATGGTTCCCACCTGTTTTTTTTTTTTCCTCAGAAACAATCCCTTTCCTACCACATGGAATTCTGCTTCTTGGAGTGGCCACTAAGAGTCTCAGATTCCATGTGGCCACCATGACTAGCCAATCAGAAACTCAAACCCTCTGGCCATGCTGCTTGGTCTATGCTACTCTAAAGTGGATATCAGGACGTTTGTGGGAGGGACAAGCAGAAGGCTGTATGAGTTATTTCTCCGTCTTTCTGCCAAAAATGCCTGATATGGACAAGGTGAGAAAGGAGGGTTTGTAGCATGGAAAGCATGGTGACAGTGGTGTGAGGTGGCTGCTTGTTTACATGATGGCAGACAAGGAGTAGAATGAGCAGGTCATCTTCAAAGCCGCACCCATAGTGATCTAATCCCACCAACTAGACTCCTTCTCCTAATGATCTCAAAAATAGTTTTATAATCAGGGGTCCAAGTGCTCAAAGCATAAACCTATGGGGGCCATCCCAGATTCAAAACATAAGAAGAGTCATTTATTTTCCTGGTACCCTGTATTACCACTTCTCTGCAGCCATGGCAACTCAATATAATATGCAAGGCCGAGCCAATTGAACAGGAGGCAGCTCTAGGGAAGAAGGACACAAAGTCCTGATGTCATCATTTGAGCTTGATGTGGCTATGCCTGAAGCCCACCCTGGATCCTTGCAGAAATCGCCTTTTATGCTTAAGCCAGTTGGAATGATCGGTAGGAATTCTAAGTTTTCAAGGCAAGGAAGAGCAGCTTTGTTAGACTGAGAGGAGAGTAGGATCTTGGAGAACATTTCCAGCATCATTCATCTCAGGCTTGCACTCTTGGCTGAATTTCCAGGTTATTTTTATTAGGTTCATCAGTCCTTTGGTGTCCCCAGTGAAGAGATCAAACTGAAAAAGATGTGGAAATCGAATACACTAATCAACACACTATAGTTTTTTAACTTGCCTGCAATTTTCTGTGGATCATTAAATCCCCGAATATAAAACTTCCTTATTGATATGTGGGCCATGTAAAACAGGCTTGCATACAATCATTATTTCCATGGTATCTCCATCCCTGGGTCCCTGGACAGCATTTGTGCAGGTCATGATAATTTTTCTCATTCCACCTTTGGTGCAGCTCTCTAACACTGAGTGGTCTGCTGCATGCAACACAATGATTTCTGTAAAACCATGCATGTGCATGCAAGGACAAACATGTTTTCTTTCATTTCCAGCCTGGCTTTCTTTAACACATCCCACAGCAATCAAAATTATTCTGCTGGGGTCTTCAGGATCAGGTAGTTCCCTTAGTGCTAGGGAGCAGACCTTGTTCATAGGAGTCATTGCTGGGTGTGGTCTTAGAGAAGTCCAGGGGACTGATGACAAGATGAATTGATTTTATAGCATCTTAGGAGATGTATCTTCTAGCACTTAGAGAGTTAGAGGAAAAACACATCTGCCTGTCTTTCTTTCTTAAAGGGATCAGGGGCAGGATGTTGAAACATGAGCACATTTGTCTGAGTTGTGATGACTTTCTCTTGGACTCAGTTCAGACTCCTGGAGTTCTTGCTTGGAGCTACCACACATCTCACCACATATCTTGTAGGAAGCTGTTTTAATGGCTCCTGTATTAAAACTCATCAAACAATGCACTGCAGCTTTTACAAAATGAGAACTAACTGTTACAATCAAATTAGACCCAATATTGAGTCTGCAGTCTGAAGCAGAATCAGCAGAAATCATAGAAACAATGAAGAATGTGCTTTTGAATTCCAATATAATAATTCCTTGATATGTGCCTTAGTTAGTATGTACTTACTTAGTTTCATTGCCAGGACTAAATACCTGACAAAAGCAACTTAAAGAGGAGGTTTTATTTCAATGGATGGTTTGAGGGCACAGAATACCATGCTAGGGAAGGCATGATGATAACAGTGTGATAGGGGCACAGTAAGACCACAGAACACACACAAACACACACATGCACACATACACACACACATACACAGACAGACAAACAGAGTGCACACTAAGAGCATACAATGCAGAAAGAGAGAGTGACAGAGACAGAGAGATAGAGACAGAGAGAGACAGAGAGAGAGGATACTCATTGGAATCTTGTCTTAATGCTTTCTCGATGGCAGTTCCATATTGGACCCAGAAATTATAGTATCCTAAAAAAACGTTTCCCCCCCTCATATACTTTCAGTCTTTTTAGGGTTTCTTGACTATGTATGACAGTGTGCCATCAGTACCATGATTCCTTTGATGGCTTCATTGTTAACATTCCCATCCCCTTTATGTGGCAACAGCTTTTCCACAGACATTCTCTTCTATAACTCATCCGCTTGGCCATTGGATAACAACGTGCTGTCATGCTTTAGGCGGTCACTTATCAACTTTTAGCCAATCAGTACATCCTATTATCTTAGCCACAGTTCAAGTCATCTCCTGAACCCATTGGGAGGGAAGATGGGATTAAAGAATCAGCTGTCTCAGCAGCAACAAAAACTTGGGAGAATCAAGACAACATAAAGAAAGACAGAACCAAGAGGTGTGAGGTTCTGATGGCAGTGTTTGAAGCCCTGGTCTAGCTGTTCCTGAAGCTACACTTGTCTCCCTAGACTTCTTAGGTAGGTAAGTCAGTAAGAAACTGCTTTTCTTATAAGCTGGTCTGAATTGGATTTCTGTCACTTGTGGCAAAGAGTGCGCTGAGTTATACAAGCAATCAGAACCCTGAGCTTTATTTGCTAAGGTCTCTCACCTGTATCCAGCATCATAAGTCAGCAAATGAAATACTCAGGAGTCCACAGGCGGGAACCAGAGGAAATGTGAAAAGCAATTTAATGCAGAAGGCGTGGAAGGACTCCTCGGAGGTGGCTACACCCAGCAGATGGACTGAGGAGGAAGAGATGGCAATGCTAACTCCTAGAGCAGCTGGGATTCTAACAAAAACTGCAGTGCTTGGCACATATGCAAATTCTTCCCCAGGCACCAAGTGCTCACTCAGGGTTTCATTGAAAATCTATGTTCAGAGATGCTTCATTGATGGAGTTCTCCAATCCTCTTAGAGTAATTGAGATGGATTTGCTTGCTGGGGGTAGCTCAAGTCATCCTCAACTAGCCTCCTGAGGGGAGCTGGATGCTTTCTTAAGAGGTGACTCTTACCTTACTCAGCACTGTCTGCTGGGGAAAGCTATTGCAGCTCATTAAGACAGCATGGGGTCCAGTAAGACCAAGTTCACATTCTTGTTTTGTTTCTTGTGGACCACATTCCATCTTTGACTTCTTTCCCATTTGGTTTCATTCCTTTTAGATAATAATGTGAATTACTATTACGGCTGCTTCTCCTTACTGAATCCCCTGCTCTTCGGCAGACACTATACAGTGGCTATACTTCATTCTTACCATAATTTTCTAGTTTCCCCCTCACCAGACAACAACAGACAGCTCAGGGCATTGACCTACAAAGAGGGTAGATTGAGGTCAGATAGCCAAGAAGTGGCAGAAATAGTGCTCAGCTCCAGGCTTGTATGATTTGTCATTTCTTGATCTCCACAGTGGAGCCCCTGGACCCTGCAGGCATGCGCTGATGTCACCAGGAACCTTGTTAGGAGGTCTGAGCCTCCCACTCAGGCCTACTGCCCTGGAATAGTTGCTGTAGCATCAGCTGCCTTATCCACCTCCATGTAGTTTTTGCTTGTTATTGTGTGTGTGTGTGTGTGTATGAATGCCAGAAGATATTCTTGGACAACATCCCTCAAGAGCTATTCACCTTTTGTTCTGAGCCTGTCTTGCCAGCGTGGACCTCATCCAGTAGGCCAGGCTGGCTGGCCAGTGAGTCTCAGGGATATACTTGTCACTTCATCCCCAGCATAGAAATTACAAGTTTGAACCATCATGCCTGGCTTTTAAAAATACATGTCTTGTGGGATGTGGAACTCAGATCTCCAACCTTACTGACTGAGACCTGCCCCCAGCCCATTGTGTGATTGGTGTGCATGTGTGCACGTGTGTGTATGTGTGTGTGTGTGTGTGTGTGTGTGTGAAGCTCTTTGCTTCCCAACCTTCCTGTAATAAGTGGACTCATTTCATGCTGCTTTTTACCCTGGCTTGAGACTTTCCTGTCAAGTTCCAGTCACTGCATAATTGGGTCCACATTTGAAACATGCTTAAAGACATGGGTCTGCAGCCAGCCTTTCTCTTTTCTTCATGGCTGCTTTTCTAATTGTTTTACCAATGAGTTGAGCGGCTCTGGAGGCACCTGTCAATGGCTGTCCAGTTGATGATGATGCATTTTGAAAAATGAGATTTGGGGCCATTCTGGGGCTGATCTAGCTTCAATGTATAAATGTGGCTTATGGGTCAAAACTTTCGACAGCTTCTGAATTACTTTAATAATGTGAAATTGGAAGCTATTGATTGAATTCAAGTCCCGCACAAATATAAACACTTGTTGGGAAAACTACACCAATTGGAAATGCTCGTGTGAAGAGGGGGAAGGAAAAAGCCACCTTGATTTACAGGAGCTCATTCTCTTTCCTGCTAACCTATTACTTTTTCACTATTGTCAGTTTTAAAAAGTATTCACAGATTAAAGGCTCCGTGAAAAGTCTGTCCTTTAAGCTTGTTTAGATGAGGAAAGGCAAGGCTACAAATAAATCACCACAGGGGTCTGCTCTGTGTGTCAACCTGATTAGATTAAGGATTAAGATATGCTCAGGCATTAGTGAAATGCTTACCATTATCAGGAGAAACTGAAGAAGGAAGACCCACCCTCCATGTGGGCGGTGCCATGCTGTGGCTTGGGGACCTAGACTGAATAAAAAGAGAAAAAGGAGAAAACCGGAGGGGTTCCTGTGGTCCCCAGTCTCCTTTCTCTGTTTTCTGGTCTAGAGGTGTGCGGCATCCCAGTGGCATGCTCCTACCTGCATGAGCCACTGTGCCTTGCCCACCATGATGGACTGCACGCCCTCAAACTGTGAGCCCAGACCAACCTCTCTTCCCTTAAGTTGCTCCGCCAGGCATATTGTCACAGCAACAGGAAAAGTAGCTGATGTGGTGTCTTATTAACAGGAAGTTGAGGTTTGTCAAGGGTGAGGGCATGGGTAAGCTCTCAGCACACTTCATGGGTTAGACTCCTCACAGTCTTTCTTGCCAGCTAGCCAAACTGGGACAGGTGACTTAACATTTCCTTGCATTCATTTCCCTAGGAGGAAAAGAATATAACCTGGGCTAGGAAGATAGCTCAGTTCATAAAGCGCTTTCTATGAAAGCAAGAAGACTTGAATTCGTTCCCAGCACCAACACCAAAGCCTGAATGTGGTGGTGCCTGCTTGTAATTTCAGCACGGGGAGACGGTGCTTGCTGCCCAGTGGGCCCAGCCTGCTCTGTGATTCAAAGCCAATGAGAGACCCTGTCTCAAAAGAGGTAGACAGCTATGCTAAGGGTGACACCAGAGGTGGACCTCTGTTCTCCACGTACAAGCATGTACCACATGTGTGACTATGCAGCATACATAAATATGCACATTTGTACCTACACATGAATATACATACATGTAAGAATGCCTGCCCCTTTGGGTGATGGAGATATTGAAAGATTTCATCAAGGAACTGGAAAGATGGCTCAGCAGCTCCAGACTCATACGTGGTACACATACACATATCTAGGCAAGATAATGCACACACAAACTACATCTACCAAATGTGTGTATGCTTAGCCCTAAATACATGCTCAATCTCGTTATTCAGGCGAATCTAGTACATTTTTAACACTGGCTCCTGTTGCCTCCTCGACTTCTGAGTCTTTCTTCTTAGCTCTATTTATATTTAATAGTTTCTGAAGAATGACCACACTGAACCCAAGACACAGAAACCCAAGAGCAGCTCCCAGATGCCCTGTGACACTCAGTTACATGATAGTTCTGAGGGTACCCATTAGGTCAGACTGCTTGGGCTCAGATCCTGCCTCCTCCAGTTACCAAGAAGTCTTCTAACTCGTGGCTTCAAGTTCTTTTATTTATATTACTAATAATCTGAGATGGAGTTATAGCCTGGCTCACAGGAGAGTGTGTGTGACAACCCCCTGAACATAGTAGATGCTCATTAAAGGCCAGCTACCCCTATTTACTGCTGCTTTATCAGTCATGTGTTTGTGAAGTTGCATCATAGTTACTCTCCTACCCCATACTCCATCACTTCTTATTGAACGCAAAATTAAGATAAATGCCCAAAACATGATCCTCAAGGACCTAAAGGTGATAGATGAGAACAGAGCCGAAGAAACACATTACACTTTAAAGACTTTTGTGCATTAATTTTCAGCTAACTTTGGGATGGAAAACGGAGCGTATAACAATAAAAGAAGAAACAAAAGAAATAGTGATTGCCTCCCAATCAAAGAGAATGGCATAAAGCGGTCCACAAAGGCAGTAAGGCTGCCCTTTCAGATGCCTTCCAATTGGCATCTTTGCTATCTATTCGGACCATATCAGCTGGTAAATGGGACGATGCCTTCTGAACAGGAAGCAAATGAGGGGAAAAGCTTGTAGCTATGAAATTAACTCCTCTGAAACCAGCCTGCAGATACCTTAGACTCGAAAACCCCAGGAACAAGCGTTCTAAGACGCAACACTCTGGCTCCTCGGCTTCATGGCAGAGGATAAACAGGATGGAGGGTCTGTAGACAAGGGTCTCTGTGAAACCCCGGGTGCTCCTGAACTTCTAAGCCTTGTCCCGGCCTCCCAAGTGCTGCAAGTACAGTGTTATTTGACCATAGTGGTTAGAGGTGGTCACTTGAGGAAATAATTTTGAGATATGTAGATGACAGTTTGTACTGTGTATATATCTAGAGAAACCAGCCTTGGAGGGCCAAGGGAGAATAAGTGTAAAGGCCATGAGGTAGGAAAATGATGATGATGACGATGGTGGTGGTGGTGATGGTGTGTGTGTGTGTGTGTGTGTGATTTATGTAGACAGGATCTGGAAGCTTCCTAGGTTTCTCTTTGTTTCATGGAGTCCCATTAAATCCTGGACAGCCAAAATTTGCAGAAACTGCCACCTCGGTCCAGGCTCTAACAGAATTTTTATTGATGGCTTGGCAATTTAACAACCTTTGGAGTTTTCTACCACCCAGTGGGTGGAGGGAGGGAAGGAGAGCCTCCAGTACTTCCTATCTCCAGGTTTATCATGGAATTATGCAGAAAAGTCAGAGGCATTGTAATGAGACTTGGTGAATAAACAAAAGAGCGTTTGAGTGACACTGGGGGGTGGCAACCAGCAAAAGGCATTCTGCAGAACGATATTTAGTATTCATGAATTTCCCCACCTATCACCTGATTTCTTCTTCTTCTTTTTTTTATAAACACATTACTCAGGCAAGCAAGTACATTGGGTGCTTTAAGACAGCACTGCCTGGGAACATACAGAGGATGGGAAATGCACTCTGTAAATAAACACTCTCAGAAGGCTTAAGCTGGGAAACTGTGTTGTCTCAAACATCCCCAGATGTATTGCCATTGTGGCAATGAATTGCAATTACAAAGCAATATGATTTTTTAACAAACATTACAAAATTTGTACACGAATAAAAATGTTGAGACTGTCAGGTTGATATAGAAAGATCTTCAGCTCTGTCCTTTGCTCATGTGTTGAGAAGAGAGAGAGGCTCTGCTCTGGGCTTAGAGGGAATTAAGCTGTCAGGAGTAAGTTCATTTCCTGAGCAGATGAGTCTGTGGGTTCTTCTAGATTATAAAGGATAATTAGGAATAGTCACTAGAAGATGAATGTGGCCAGGAGTGGATTTTCCCTCTTCTTTGAAAGCAAACTTGACATTTGGAAAGTTCTAGAAGCCATTTAGGATCTTGTTCATGGACTTAAATGCCTGGAGACTGTCCTAAGTACTCTACAACTAGAACAATCTTCTGTTTTCCCTGTAGTGTTTGTTTTTTGGGTCCATGCTTGGTGGCTAAAGCTCAAAACCACAAGCTGGAAGATTTTGAGTGTGTCTGTGCACATGCATGTATGTGTATATACGTGTATGTGAAAGTCAGAGCACAACCTTGGGTACAATTCTTTTCACCTTTGGTTGGAGACAAGGTTTCCCATTGGTCTGGAACTTCTCCGTGGAGGCCAGGCTGGATGGTCTATGTGTTTCTGGGATCCTTACATCCTGGCTTCTATCTCACCGCACTGATACAGGTGCAAGTGGTCATGCCCATTTCTTTTTACATGGGTTCTTGGGATCCACACTCAGGTCCTCATACCTGTTTTGCTGACTGAGCCATCTTCTCAGCCTGAGGGTTCGAGGAGTCTGATGCTTGGGCAATTAGAAGACTCTGACTTCTGAATGTGCAGATATTCCCTTGGCAAATATCAGCAACACGATGATGTCATGAACTTAGGAGTAAAGGTTCTCCTCATCTAAGCCTTGGATGGGTCTTCTCTATAAGAAGAGGCTTCAAATTGAGGTACTATGCCTTCCTGGTGAGTGCCTCCCACTCCTTACCCTCAGCTTCTAATCTTACCCTTTTGTTTCAAAATGATCTCTCAACTGTCTATTTTTTTTTCTGTGCTCTTCCCAGGCATCTTTTTCAGATGTTGGCCATTCCTTGTGCTACCTCTCCGATGAACTCTCTGGCTTCTCATGGACACTTGTCATTTATTAGGGAAGCCTGAGGGCATTAGACTGTAAATCCAGGATGGCCATTCCCCAGCTTAAAGCCCTTTCATCTTTTCTCTGTGGATTTAGGACGCTGTCAGGCTCTGTTCTCTAAATAGAGTGTTGCCAACAGTCACATTCTGTTACTGTGTCATGGTTATTACTTCACAGCATTTGTCAAGTATTGTGGTTTGCTGTTTGTCTCCCTATTGTGTTATAACAGTATCAGGACTGTACCTATTTTATTTGCATGTACTCAGTTAAAGATAGCTTCTCATGGTTAATAAATACTCAGCGGAGAAAGGATTTGTCAAGCATAGCACACCTGTTTTGGTGAAAGCCAGATATGCCTACAAAATAAAGAAAAGTGTTCCGGGGGGAATGGTTGGGCTGAATGGAAGGCAAATACCCAGAGTGAAGCTTCTGGAATGATTTCAAAAATAGATTTATCATTTGGAGTAAGTATATAGCCTTCACACGTTATTCCATATAAGAAAAAGAAGCCCACACATGCTGGTTGTTAGACAGGTTTTGGCATCTGTTAAAAATTCAGTTTTATGTCTACAGTGACACCATCCATCATTAGAAAGCTTTCAAGTGTGATGTGAGACAGGGCATGTGTAAGGAAGAGCAGGGGACTTGCGAGAACACTGGAGCAAAAAGAATGGATGTGGAAGTGACTGGATGGGAGCAGACCTTGCCTAGCTTGCCTGAGGCTCCAGGTTCCATCTAGCACATATCACAAAGCTGGGCGTGGGGATACTTGCTTGTACCTCCAGCACTCAGGAGGAAGAGGCAGGCAGACCAGAATTCAGAAGTTCAAGGTCATCCTTGGCCACAGAGAAAGCTGAAGCCAAGCGGTTAATACCTAAGACAGCTTCTACCCCAAGGGGAAAATCAAAGGAGAAGCAAAAAAAGAGCTTCTCTAGAAAACGATAAATGGTAACATTTGGCCTCACTGTTTGCCAGGCAGTGCTCTAGATGTGTTAACTATCCTCCCAACAATCCTAAGCGGTAAACAGTTTTCTTCTATCTATATGCTGATTAGGTTTGTGTCACTATGGCACAAACTAGGACCTCCTGGGAAGAGGGAGCCCCAACTGAGAAAAAACCTTCAGCACCTTGAGTTGTAGGCAAGTGTGTGGGCCACTTTTTCTTTAAAAGTGTATAAACTTTATTATAGAAAAACTTGCAAGTCAATAAGAACACTGTACATCAAAAGTAGGCAGACCCAACATCTACAAAACTTAGTGAGCAGATATATGTGCAAACAGAAGCTGTAAGGTGACACACTAAATTTCACACTTTCAATATTGGATATTTTATGCACATACCCCACCCCCAAAAAATACAGGACAAAAATCACAAGTGGAAAACAATGAGCTTTATTTCCTCTTGCATAACTTTGTGTCCATTGCCTCATTCAGTTCTTCCTTATCTTCTTATATTTCACCTTCTTGTTTTCCTTTATGTATATTATACCCATGTGTACATTTGTCATTTGTTTATACATATACATATATTAATGCCTAGACAGAGAACATGCAGTTTATTACTTCCTGATATTGAGTGACCTCACTTAACATCATCCATTCTAAGTCCATTCTTTTTTCCTGTAAAACTTTTAACTTCATTGCGGGGGGGAGGGGGAGACAGTATTCATATATTCATACACACATACATGTATAAATAAATATATGCATACAAAATTTTCATTATCCATTTATTCATTTGTTGATGGACAGCTAGATTGATTCTAAGTTTTTGCTATAGTGAATAAATCAGCAATAAGCACAGGGTTGCAAATATCTCTATGATTAAAGCATGCAAGTCTTTGGGAATATGCTTGGTAGAAAAATGGGTGGGCCTTATGGCAGTTCTATTTTTACTGTTTTGAGAAATCTCCAAACTGACTTCCACAATGGCTGTATTAACTTGCATTCTTCTGGCAGGGTAGTGAATAAGGGATCCTTTCTCTCCACAGCCTTCCTGCCATTTGTGGCCAGAGTGGGCAGGACAGCGTCTCTGCCTGGCCTGAGGCTATACAATGAATTAATTATTTTGTATATATTAATTAAATGCAGGAAATTATTATGGCAGCAGTTATTCCTTAATTCACTATTTTATAAATAGAAGACACAGAAACTTGTTGGATTTATAATAAGCCTTAAAACACTAGGATTGGGCAGATTTCAGCCCTTTAAGCTACCTTGTTTGTTTCCCATCCTAATTTTCCATAAATGCTTGCACATGTTCCACTTGGGCTGCTTCTGCTACCTTAGGCCAGTCTTCAGAGAAAGCTGCTCTTGGCCACATGCTCCTGATTACACTAATCCATGGCAACACATTCCTTTCTTCTTCCTTCCTCTCTCCTCCTTGTGGTCCTTCTGCATCCCCACAAGCCCACGAACCTTGTTCCGCCTACCTTTCTTTTGCCCAGCCCAGGCTGTAGGCAACTTTATTAGCTAATCAGAAATAAATTGGGAGGCAAGGTTCATACAACATCATTTTGGATATGTGAGAATTTGCTCATAGGGCAGTAAGGATATTGTGGAGGGGGCAAGCAATTAACATTTGAATACATAGTAGCTCCAGAACAAACCCAACAGTGAGGCAGCATTCTCAAAGTATTTCTAATTTGCGTTTCCCTGGTGGCTAGGGATTTGAAAGACTTTTAGAGTTAAGTTATTAAATACTTGTGTTTTGTTCTTGTGAAAACTGTCCATTTAGGTCACTTGCCCATTTGTTGATTGTCAGTCTTAGTTCCTTGGTTCCTGCAGTTATTTGTTAATTCTTGGTATTAGCACCTTGTCTGAAGTGCACGTGGTAAAGACTCTCCTTTTTGTAGGCTGTCTGTGTGCTCTGCTCATTGTTTCCTTTGTGGCACAGAAATATTTTATTTCCAACAAGTCCCATCAGTTGATAGCGGGGCATTTGCTTGAATGATGATTGGTGGGGGAGGACCCAGCTCACTGTGGGCAGTGCTACCGCTGGGCAAGGCAATCCTGGGTTGCATAAGAAAACAACAACCAGACAGAACAAACCTGCAAGCAGAATTTCCCAGTGGCCTCTGCTTTGGCTTCTTCCTGAGTCCCTGCCTTGACTTTCCTCCATGCTGGAATATAAGTTATAAGGGAAATTAACCCTTCTCTCCCCATCTTTTTGTCATTGCTGTTTTGTGACAGCAACAGAAGCCTAGCACCACATATTTCCCTCACTTCTCTAAGATGATGTTGGAGCTCAGTGAGGGTAAAGAACTAAATCTGACCTGAACCTTCCCATTGAGTCCTTTGACTCCCTGTGAAAAAGTCCTATCCATTTAGTTTAAAATTCCGAGTAATGAGCTCAGGTTACCTCGACTCCCTTCAGTGTTTTGAAAAGTTCAGGCAAGTCTTTCTCCCCAAGGCAACGCACTTCGCACAGCTGATAAACGAATCCCCACAGTCTGTAATTTTTCAGTTACCTTCCTGGCAACTTATTCCTTATACAAAAATATCATGCCCCACAAGGACGGCTGCTCTTTCCTTTCAGCGTCGTTAACAAGAAAAATTGGCGCTATTTTAAGAATTCCCTTCTAATATTGACAGACCTGCCGTCATGCCTTCAGCATCTAATTTCCTCATTATAAACATCTTTTGATTTTCCTCTCTCTTTTAAATGTCCCTTTTTTTGGTCTTGGAATAGCACATCACTAATGCTGATGGTAATGACACAGGCACAGTTATGTCATTGCTTCCAGAACAGTCCTAAGGAAGGTTAAAATCAAAACATCAATATCTGCCTAGACAAGGTGGCCTCATGACCTTTGTCAAGGACTAAGTACCTCCCTGTTCCATCTGTTTGCCTAAGAAATTCTTTATGTGTATGTGTGTGTGAATGTGTATATGCTAATGTGTGCAAGTGCTTGGAGGCCAGAGGTCACTGTTGGCTTTCTTTCTCAATTATTTTTTTTAATCTTTTTTTTTAAAACTTTCTGAGAAAGGGTTTCTCTGTATAGTTTTGGCTATTGCTCTGTAGACCGGACCAGCCTCAAACTTACAAAAATCCACCCACCTCTGCCTCCCAAGTGCTGAGATTACAGGAGTGACCACAAACATCTAGCTTTTTATCTTATTTTTTGAGGCAGGGTTTCTTACTGAACCAGGAACTCACTCGTCAGAAACCCGCTTATTTCTGTCTCTCCTGCACTGGAATCCAAGTGCTGCCATGCTCACTTTCCTGTGTGAGTGTGGTTGGAGAATTTAAATTCGGATCCTCATGTTTGCGTGGCAAGAAACATAGCGCCTGAGCCCTCCCCTTACCCTCAAATTATTTTTACATTTATTTAATGTGTGTGTGTAAAACACACACACACACACAGAGAGAGAGAGAGAGAGAGAGAGAGAGAGAGAGAGAGAGAGAGAGAGAGAGAGAGAGAGAGAGAGAGAGGATATGTCATGGCATATATGATTAGAGAACAACTTACAAAAGTCAATTGTCTTCTACCATGTTGGATCCAGGGACTGAACTCAGGCAGGCAGGCTCTTTTGCCTGTGCTACCTCACTGGCCCTAGGGACTTCTTTCATGTGAATTTTAACAATATAGCTTCCTTTCTTACTTAGCTTTTTGGATTTTAAAAGGCCCAGATCAAGACAAGAGCAAAAAGTGAGCAAGCAAACAAGAATCCATTTTTGTTTCTGAACTGTCTATTGCTGTGTTTCCTTTATCAAAAGACAGGAAGAATATAGTTGTGTTTAACTGCAGGAGGCACAGGGACCACAGGCAGGCCACAGGCACAAACACAGCTACAGGTAGACACACAACAGCCTACACGGGCCTGTTGGCAAAGTCTAAAGGTGATGGTAAAGGTACATGCCTCTGCCCTCAAGGCTAATATAGAACCCACAGGAAAGTGGCATTCTGCCAGAAATAGGCATCCAGTGTCACATCGCTGCTAGCCTCAGGGATGCAGGGTGCTTGGTGTCAGCTCCCTTTAGCTCTTCATGTCCCCTAATATCCGGTGTCAGTGGTCTTTTAGCTGACTCATGCCAGTTATCTGCATCAGCACCATTATGGTCTTTGGTTCCCCTCAATCATAGCCTTTGTGTGAAAGTTTTACACAATCCTGAATTGCCCAGAGAATCACCCTCCTATTTTTCATGTGTTGGATAGAATGCCCTCCCTCCCTGAAGAGGTCTGAGTCCTAATCCTTGTGCTGTGTGAATGTGCTGCCCTTTATATACTTCTTAGATCCTGCTGCTGTGCTAGGATCGTGAGATGAGAAGGCTGTCACTCATTGTCCTGGGGCCTGCTGTTGTCTCAGGAATTCTTGGGTAGTGGAGAGAGGAGGAGAGAAGCCATAGAAGGGCCACCAGAATACAGAGGTTTCTTTGTTCTCTTTTCTTCCCTGTTCCCCCAATTCCTCGTCCTTCTTTCCATTATAGATTAGCTTTCACTGCATAACCCTGAACGGTCTAGGTCTTGCTATGTAGATCAGGCTCATCTCCGACTTCAAACTCACAGAGATCTACTTGCTTCTGCCTCCTGAGAGCAGGGATCAAGGTTGTCATCACACACTGTGCTGCTTGGGGGAGGAAACAGCCTGGATCCGCCATGGGAGCACAGTCCCACTGGCCCATTTTGGACCAGATCAGTGGTTCACAGCCTGTAGGTCATGACCCATTTGGGGGAGGCAGTGTCTCACAGCAGCTGTTTACACTATAGTTCATAACAGCAGCAAAATTGCAGTTATGAAGTAGCAATGAAATAATTTTGTGGATGGGGGTCACCACAACATGAGGATCTGTGTTAAAGGGCTGCAGCATTAGGAAGGTTGAGGACCACTGGCTGGATGTGTATTTTTTCAGAGATGGATGCAGGGGATGCTTGGCAAACAGTGAATGCTCCTGGGCTCTGAGACCCTAGTGTGTGTTGCCTCAGTTCCTAAGGGTTGGTGTAAACTGTGACAATGATGGAACGCTTTAAAAAAAATTTTTTTTACTTATCACAATTTGTTCACTTTGTATCTCAGCTCTAGCCCCCTCCCTCCTCCTCTCCCAACCTCACTCTTCCTTCCCCATTTTCTCCCTGCCTCTCCCCAAGTCTACTGATAAGGGAGGTCCTCCTCCTCTTCCATATGACCCTAGCCTATCAGGTCTCATCAGGACTGTTTGAATTATCTTCCTCTGTGGCCTGGTAAGGCTGGCACCCCTCCTAAGGGTGAGGTGATCAAAGAGCCAGCCACAGAGTTCATGGCAGAGACAGTCCTATTCCCCTTCCTAGGGAGCCCATTTGGAGATTGAGCTGCCGTGGGCTACACCTGTGCAGGGGTTCTAGGTTATCTCCAGGAATGGTCCTTGGTTGGAGTATCACTCTCAGAAAAGACCCCTGTGCCCAGATTTTTGTGTTCTGTTGCTCTCCTTGTGGAGATCCAGTCCCCTCCAGATCTTTCTATCTCCCCCTTCTTTCGTAAGATTCCCTGAACTCTGCCCAAAGTTTGGCTATGAGTCTCAGCATCTGCTTTGATACCCTGCTGGGTAGAGTCTTTCAGAGGCCGTCTGTGGTAGGCTCTTGTCCTGTTCCCTGTCTTTTTCCTCTTCCAATGTAAGTCCCATTTGCCTTTCTGAATGAGAATTAAGCATCTTACCCAGGGTCCTCCTTCTTGCTTAGCTTCTTTAGGTGTACAGATTTTAGTATGTTTATCCTATATTATATGTCTAATATCCACTTATGAGTGAGTATATACCATGTGTGTCTTTCTGCTTCTGGGATACCTCACTCAGGATGATCTTTTCTAGTTCCCACCATTTGCCTGAAATTTTCATGATTTCTTTGTTTTTAATTGTTGAGTAGTATTCCATTGTGTAAATGTACCACAATTTCTGTGTCTATTCCTCCGTTGAGGGACATCTGGGTTGTTTCCAGATTTTCTGTCTATTACTAATAAAGCTGCTGTGAACATGGTTGAGCAAATGTCCTTGTTGTGTACTTGAGCATATTTTGGATATATGCCTAGGAGTGATATAGCTGGATCTTGAGGTAGCACTATTCCTAATTGTCTGAGAAAGTGCTAGATTGATTTCTAAAGTGGCTGTACAAGTTTACATTCCCACCAGCAATGGAGGAGGGTTCCCCTTCCTCCACATCCTCTCCAGAATGTGTTGTCACTTGAGTTTTAGTTTTTGCCATTCTGATTGGTGTAAGGTGAAATCTCAGGGTTGTTTTGATTTGCATTTCCCTGATAACTATGGATGTTGAGCATTTCTACAACTTCCTGAACAGAACGCAGTACAGGCTCTAAGATCAACAATCAATAAATGGGACCTCATGGAACTGAAAAGCTTCTGTAAAGCAAAGGACACTGTCTACAACAAAATGATAGCCTACAGATTGGGAAAGGATCTTCACCAACCCTATATCTAACAGAGGGCTAATATCCAGAATATATTAAGAACTCAAGAAGTAAAACAGCAACAAATCAGGTAATCCAATTAAAAAATGGGATATGTAGCTGAACAGAGAATTCTCAATAGATGATAGAACTCTTACAGCAGCACCCACTGTGGTCAGTGGGCTGTTTATTTTCCATATAGTTGGCCTTCATCTAGGTGTATGATGCCCATGAAACTTGTGTTTTACAGTATGCACATGGAATAATAGCATGTGTGCTACTTAACTTGTTCCGCCCTCCCCTTAACAGCATCTTGGAGATATTTCCACATGAGTGCCTGTGGGGTCATCTTATTCTCTTTAAATTTTATTATGTAGAATGGAGATTCTATAATGTGTTTTATCATTTCTCTGTAAATGGACTTTTTGATTGTTTCTAGCTTTTTTACCCCCTATTATAAACAACACAAAATTGGAAAATGCCTCTTTGGGTGTCTGAGTATGCATCTCTGGCGCCTTTTATGATTTCCTCTGTGTAGTAGATTTTGTTGTTGGCTTCTCTGCCCCCTTTAGCTTGTTTGCCATGATTTTGCACTTTTTGTTGTTGTTGTTGTTTATTGTACATGGGTTTGGCTGAGAATCTTTTAACAGTTTTGGAGTGAAGCTATTGTCTTTTCACAAATGACTTTTGTTTATCTATTTTTCTTCTCTATTTCACATTATCCACATTTTTGCTTTAAAATTTTTATTAGTTCTTTGAGAATTTTTTTTTCAGGGTTGAATATCTGACTTTTATTTTTTTTTATTAATTTATTTATTTTTATATCAATCACAGGTTAGGTACTTTGTTTGAGAATTTTTTACAGCATGTTTTAATCATATTCACCCCACATCCTCTAACTCTTCCCAGATTCTCCATTCCTTCTTTACCCACCTGGTGAGGGTACCCTGCTGATTGAGTTTGCGGATCTTGCCTGGACAGGATAGCCATTATGAGCTTGGCATTAAAGGTAGAACTCCCTTCCCCTCGGCAGGGTCCCCTGCTCTCTGCCAGAAGTCAGCTGGAGAGTGTCTTTTGACACAGACTCCTGTAAACCACACTTGATATGTGGCCTCTTACACAGCTCCCTGCTAGCTCTCCCCTCATGGTGCCTATATGTTAAATAGGTACTGAGTTTCTATTCTTATGATAGGGGCATGCTGTATAATGCAAATCAAACATCCTTGAAATGTCTAGTTCCAACCAATTATGTACACATATTCTTGGAACACTCCACCCACTCCCCAAGGGGTATATAACCTTTGTTCTCTGGAATTAAAGTTGAACTAGCCATCAGCTCTTTCAGGGTGTGGGATTCCTGTATGGTTCTTGCCTGCCATTCCAGACTTTCCCTGCCCCTCCTGACTTGGTGGGCTGTTGGGAGTCAGCACCCAGGCAGGAAGAGAACCAATACCCACCCAACTTTGTGTTCCAGATTTTAAGATCCATCATGTCCAATTTATGCTACCCCAATACTTCTGGATGTGTGTGTCTCCTCTGTGGCATGGTTCATTTACCAGGGTCTACTTGCCTAGAGAAAATGGACTCTCCTCTTAGCACCTAACAATGTCAGTAACTCCACAGCTTCGGGTGGGATTGTGACCCACCTCCCCTCTCCATGATGGGATTAATCTGGCTTGAGTTGCATGGGTCTTTTGCACATTGTCACAGCCACTGTGAGTTCATATGTGCAGCTGCCCTGCTGTGTCCAGAAGACATGGTTTCCTGCTGTATTCCAGCATCTCTGCATCATTCATTCCATCCTCCTTTCTTTGATGATCCCTGAGTCCTAGAAAGAGAGTACAGTATATATATATGCTACACTTATTGCTGAGCATTCATTGACCTTTCATTACCTATACCTTGATCCACTGTGGGTTTCTGTGTTAATCACCATCTACTACAAATAGAAGCTTCTCTGATGAAGGCTGTAAGTTGCTTTGATCTATAGATAAGTAATTAGGAGTTGGCTCAATACAATGCCGATTTATCAGAATGATAGCAGCAGTTTCTCTTTTAGGACCTATGATTTCTCTAGCCACAGATTCATAGCCCTATCCTAGTACCAGGTATGGGTTTCATCCTATGAAGCAGGACTTAATAGGAAAGTAGTCGGTTACTTCATGAAGCTTGTGCCCCTATTGTACCAGTGGGCATGTCTTGCTAGGCTAACCATTATTACAGCTCACAGGGTTCATAGCTTGGTGATTATAGACTGATGATTACATTTCTCCTTTGGTATAGCATGTTCCAGCATCATGAAAGCTAGACAGGAGAGATAAAGCTTCCAGGTCAATACCAATTTTATTTCTCCGTGTTCTATGACTCTATGTGATGTCTTCAGCAATAGGGTCTTACCATCAAGTCTGGAGGGTAGCCAAGAGCACTGACAGTAGCTAGTGATGTTTGTGGGCCAGTGAGTCTTACTGACCAACAACTCCAAAAGAAGTAATGCATTTCTGGCACTAGGCTTTATATTTGTTAAGCTGTGGTGTCTAGTAGTTGCATTGTTACCCTGTTAGAGGGTAACTACATTAACTCCATATCTATATATGGAAGTTTTTGTCATTGTAGGTTTCATATGACTTTTCTAAATTGTCTTTTGTATTATTTATCATCCCCTATACTTCCTCTTCTACTTCATTTTAATTCTCCCTGTTCCATTATTTCCCTTTAGCTCTTTATACAAGTTCATTCCATTTTCTCTCCCTTTAAAGGCCCTCTCCATGGCCCCTTAATAATTTCCTGACCTTTATGAGTGTTTTAAAATGCACACGTATATCTGAATATTCAAAGTGAATATACATAAATGAGAGAAATATTTATGTAATATTTATCTTTATAGGTCTGCATTACTTCACTAAGGGTACTTCCCCCCTCCCCTGCCCAACTTCATCCATTTACCTGCAAATTCCTAATTTCATTTTTCTTAATAGTCTCTCAGGTGAAATGTCGGTGGGCCCAGGCTAATGAAAGCCACATGCAGGTAGCCACAGATGCAGTGAATTAATTATTCATGAATATAGCAGCCAAGTCATGTCCTGAAAACATCTTTTCTGCCACATGCCTTCCCATCCTCTACCTGGTTTGACCTTTCTCCATCCTGTTCCTTGATTCAGCTTCAACTGCTTCTTAGCTACCTTGGGTATGCTCTTTGCAATTTTGGCAGGGTTTTGACTTCTCAATCTTACAAGCTCTGGAAGTTCTTCCTCTCAATTTTTAATTTTAACCCATCAGATCCACTTCATTCCAGAAATAGAAAGGTGCTTTTACTGTTTATTCTGACTCTTTTGGTCAACAGAGATGAGCCATTGACCTGTTATCGTAATGCCAGGATCACAGGACCCTCAGAGAAAACCAGGAGACAACTCGATACAATAGCAAGAGAGCTTTATTATGAGAGCAATCGAACTTGGGACCCAAGTCTCACTGACACAGCAGTAGAGAAGTGGGACCTCGAGCCCTGAGTGAGCAGCATTTTTAAAGGGAAAGACTGCAAGCAGGGGTTTCAATGACAGCAAGCAGGGGGTCACATGTTTCCATGACAGCAAACAGGGGGAGGGGGAACACATGCCTTGATGTTACAGGACTAGGTAAAAGTTAGAGGGGCAAGGTGATCTTCTCTGAGGCACATAATCACAATTGCCTAAGGCACATGATCACAACTGCTATTCTTCTAAACTATATCTGAAACACTGGGGAGAATTGTCCCAGCCTATTCCCAACAAATTCTCATTGATTATTGCCAGGGAGATTGTCTCTATTTTCTATGAAATATTTATTCTGTGATATTTCCTGGAGGCTGTTGCTAGGAGAGTTAACTTTGTTGTCTGCCAAGTGTACATTCTGTGATATTTCCTGGTACTTGAGTTCAGCTCCCAGTCAAGATGGCTCTCTATTTCAAAATGGAGTTCTACCCAGGCTAACTCAAACTCTTCATTCCCCCCACCTCTTTTCTTGTTAATAAAGAGGACAATCATGGGCTCTTACATCCATGGTCAGCCTCAAACTGGCACTACTGGGTTCTCATTACCACCAACTGTATAGTCCCTAGTCTTTGCCTAATATATCCTAACAACTTATTAAGCAAGCATGATCCAAAAATGACCAAAAGCAAGAGATTCTGCCTTGAGCAGAATATATATAATTCTGCCTTTGTACATCCAGTATTGCAATATTAGTTTCTGCTCCAGCTAACCAGGTCCCTAAGATAATAGCTAATGTCAGGGAGACCCCTTTGACCTAGCATTTCAGCCTGTTAGGTAGTATTTGGGGCCGAGGGTCTAATCTTCTGAAATCACTTCAACGCCGACAATAGGACTGTTGCCATCAGGGGCTAGGAAGGCTGAAATGCCAGCCAAAAGCTGGGCAATGGGGCAGTCCTCAGAAGCATCTGGTTAGGCAATCCATCTGAGGAAACAGTGAATAATCATGTCAGCTTCCAGCAAGTTCAGATCTGAGCTTGTAGTCTTAATGAGGTGAAAATCTGCTGAGACAAATTTAAACTAGAAACAGAAGTTAAAATTTGTCTAATAAATGGGAAAAATTAGAACTCCCAAAACCAAGAAAACAACTCATCTGGTGTCCATTTGAGCTATGTCAGATTCAGGTGGCATGACCTTTTGATTTATTGAAACTCATATAAATCTTTTGTTTGCAAATGAAATACATAAAAAGACTCAGAAAAATAATATATCAACAACCTTTTGTGAATAACAGGTAAAACTGCATCCAATGGAATGAGCAACAATTTAAGTGTGTCCATGATCTGAAACTAACATTTTAACTGTGGATACAGCTGTTGATAATCAGCCACCAAAGGAGCTCGGCCATTTTTTTTTCTATATTTAACATCTACTTTTAGTGTCCATGTCATATTGGAAAGTTAAATAGAAATACATTAATAGTTTTAGTGCTAAATACTGGATACTTGGACTTTCCTTGACAAAGCAACTAGAAGGAATAAGTTTAAGATATTTCTATATCAAAGTCTATCTCAGAAATGGCAGATATTAAGAATACCAAAGTAAAAGCTGTGGCTTTTGGGTCAGACATACACATTAGAGAAATGTTGTTTTTAGCATGATGGGAAGTACCTTTAAGTCTATTTCCAGAAGACAAATAAAGGCAAGCTTGTGACTGAATAGTAAGCAGTCAGTGCTCCATTAGCTTATCAGAACCCTATTAATCAATGTCAAAACTCTGAACTTCTGAAATCTTATAGCAACATAAGCACAACAATAGCGGGGGGGGGGAAATATCTTCCATTTTAATATGCCTGAAATTACTTTTCTGTATCATTACAATTCACACTCATGTACCTTAAACCCCCTACTTATACCCTCTAATCTTTCTTGCATTTATCAACCCTGAAACATTTTTCCAGACCAAACAACATTCTCTAGATTCTCAAAACCTAAACTCCTATATCCTCAGACCCTACATAAACTCCATTATCTTTCTATCCAGCTAATCACCATAAGTCATAGATAATTAGCATGAAGTCTGTAGGCAAGGCAAACCTGCTTTCTTTTTTAAATAGAAGACCTAGTACTGGTAATTTTAACTAACTAATAAGTTAACTAATAAACTACAGTGGATCTAATTTTCTGTTCTTTAGCTTCAAGGCTACCATCAGCTTAGCTTAGCCATCAATGTAATCAGAGACCTGAGAAGGATAAATATGTACCAATCCACATACCAATCAAAATGACAGTGACAACTAGTCAGTCCATCACTCTAGGCAGCTGTCCCTGGCTCCTGTGGTCTCATGGCATCATGAGCAGGGCAGTCCAGTGATAGGCACAGAAGATGAGAGACTGTTTCTGTGGAGAAAGAAATGAGAGAATGGCCTCACCTTGCTCTTAGCAACATGAAACATTGACTCTCTGGGTGTCCACAGTATTGTCCACAGTTTAGGCTGGGTCCTAGCAGTGGGCCAATTGGGACAGTCTTTCCCATTGCTTAGTATACCATAATCCAAAGTCTCATTGTGCCCAAATTTTGGAGACCTTGGAGGAGCTACTGTCAGGATTTTGGGACTCTCTGTCATAATAAGCTTACACATGTTAAAATGCCATATTCATCAGATCTCTGACAAGCTTGAGGGCCAGCACACTGAATTATTCTTTATCTCTCTTCTAATTATCTATTTTAAATTGTATCCTATAAAACAGAATGTCATAATCTTTAATTCTGGCATATTCCTTAAATAAATGTTTTAGAACCATATTTATCTCAAATAGATCTTCATAGGCAAACTTTATAATTACCCATCCTAGATTTAACTTTAAAAGCATAAACAAAAGACTAAATAAAATTTATTGTTATAACTGACTGCAATTATTAGCATAACTTCAAATATCTTTCTGAACTAAAATCAAAGCAAAATTTCCAATCAGATACAAGACACAGAAGGGCTAGCAAATCTTGCTCATCCTACTATATTCACTGAAACTGAACAGCAAAGAAGGGCAAAGGACAAAAATTTTGTTTATCACTAAATGGAGAACTAAACACAGCTGGCGATCTTAGCGGAGATGGACAGTTACAACCATTTCAAACCTACTGGCCAGAAATAAACAGCATTAAATCATCTGTATAGGAACTAGCAACCAGGCATATATTTTTATAATAATTAACAATGACTTGAATATAACCCCACATAGCCCTGGGCTAACATGGAGCTGCGATAAAGAACATAGAAAACATTTTGTATTGAAGAAACATTAGCCTTTTAAATGAAGAGCAACATATCTTACAGTTCTTTCTCAAATCATGTTTGCAGGTATAAAAAAACCAAAGCAAATACAGTTTATACCTTCCAAAACATTCTCTATACCTTCAGGTTAGGCTTTTCCCAGCTCCATTTTTTTGATTTAGCCAGACATTTTCTTGTTTTTCAGACCATATAAAATTTTTCATCAGAACCCTTTTCATTATTTTATCATTCTGACATAATACACTATAAAAACTGCAATTTTCTTAATTGGCTCAAATAATATGGCTTGGTTTCATTTGGTAAAATTAACAAAATAAATACCAAAGTCTTTTGTCCTCCCCCAAAGAATTGAGAAACTGTTCCAAGTTCCCTGTTAGAATGCCCAAGGTCATTGTCTAAAATGCCTGATAAACTTTAAAATATTTTATTGCCTTAAACATAAACCTGTTTTTGCAATATTAAAATAAAGTACCCTTTTATGGAATGAAGTCACAAAGTATAACCATAATTTTAAAAGTCAAAACCAAATTTTATCAATGTAAACAATTTAATATTTTTAAAATCAATACCAAGTGTATTATTTTGATGTTAGCTGCCAGCAAGAAAAGTTCTTTTGTACAAACATGTGGAGGTGCAATTTTAATATTTTATATAAACAGATTCAAACCTTATTATTTTTATAAACCTGGTTTTTAAGATAGGACAGAAATTATGTAAAGTCTTAATACATTTAATAATCAATAATTAGTCATCAAGATATATAGAACACAGTAAACTTATATATTCAAAACAAACAGACAAAAATATAAAACTCATTTTTACTCCCTTTAGCTGTAATTTCAAGGGAAGAACATCTTGCTACCTGTTGAATCCAAGTTTTATGACCTCAGAGGCTTGCAGCTTTCTTACCTGAGAAGCTATTGTTGTCCCTTTATGAGCTGTCTGCTTGCACAGAAGCCTTAAACATTTCTCAAAACCTGTTTTATCTCCTTTAGAAGTAGCATCAGTCCTAAGATCGGGTACTATAGGAGTTAACTTTGTTGTCTGCCAAGTGTACATTCTGTGATATTTCCTGGTACTTGAGTTCAGCTCCCAGTCAAGATGGCTCTTTATTTCAAAATGGAGTTCTACCCAGGCTAACTTAAACTCTTCATTATGACCTGCTTCACCCTACACAAAAGTAAATGTTTCCTACAACTTAATATTTTTCTAGCATAAATAAGGAAATTGTTAGGTCCTTAAACAATAGCATTTGTTGGCAAATTATCTCCTCCAAAGACAATAACTTCACAAGTCTTCCAGTAGTGCATGGTAGGGTCTTATTGATGCTGGGGAGCATGAAATGGTAACAAGTTTAACAATCTTTCAGTGAAAATATACTGTCTATGGGAGCTGGGAGATGGCTCCACAGTACAGAGCTCTTGCTGTACTTGCAGAGAACCCTTCCAGTAGTGCATGGATCTGGAACCCAGAGTTTACTCTGTTGTGAGGCCCTTTCTATACATTGTTGAATTTAATTTGCTTGTATTTGGTAAGAGTTCTCTATATCTATGTGAATAAGGAAGAGTGGCCCATGTTTTAGGTTTTTTTTTTAAATATAATTTCTTTGTTGAGTTTTAGGACTAGGACACTGTTGGCTTGTAGGGTAAATATTCCTGCTGTCTCTACTTCCCTCAATAAATTGTAAAAGTTTGATTTAATTTTTCCTCACATATTTGGTAAAGCTCACTAGTGAAACCACTGTGGCTGGGTGTGTTCTTTTTTAGAAGTTCATTAACTTGTGAATCAACCAGTTTGTATAGGCCTATTTCCAACTGATCTCTTACCCCTTTTGTAAATCTTGCTAGGTTTTCTATTCTAAGCGATTGATCCACTTTTATCCATGTTGTCAAGTATTCGGGCAATCCATAGCAAGAAATCATTTATTACATCTAATTTAGTATTAATATTTAAATGTTATTTTCTGGATTTCCCTATTTTCTAGATTATTGTGCATTTTTCTCTTTTTGCAACTAAATCTTTTGATTTAATTTTTTTTAAATTTCATTGTTTATCCTGGCATGATGAAAAAAAATAAAAAGATTAAAAAAAATACAATCCTGAGACAATCGTGGAAAACTTTCCTTTACTTAGAATACTTTTGAAAGCAAAGGCCACAGAGAATATATATGTCTTGTTAATGTCCTTATTGTCTTACAAGCTGTAAATCTATCAGCTCCTGTTCCCAAGCATTAGAAAACCAAAGGGCAATGCAAATAACTCTAATGAAGAAGCAGGGCCTTTATTCTCTGCTCCTTTCAGCTTCTGATTTGACACCTCTGTGGCCAGTCTGTGAACTGTGTCTCTTGCTTCCCGGGTAAGTGAGAAGCTTTCATCTCAGCATAAAGTAGTTATAAGGTTACCTATGCACCAGGACGTTACAGTTCTGGGAGAACTGGCTGGGTGGTATGTAATGTAAGTCAAGCTAGTCTGGAGTCTGGCTGCCTCCCTGCTGCACTCCCCAATCTACTTGCCAATATGGGTTCTGTCTGGGCTGGATCTGCTCCATCAGGCCACATCCTCTCTCCATCTTCTTCCTCCTTTCTCCTCTTTCTTATTGCAGCCTCATGCTCCCTACTGGAGATTCCCTACCCCCCCACCCCATGCCCAGGGACCAATGCTTTGCCTACTTCTCTTCTGCCTAGTAATTGGTTTTTAGCAACTCTATTAACCAATCAGAGATAATTGGGGAGCAAAGTTTACACAATATCATTTGGTGTTCATGAGAATGTACTCATCTGGATGACAACCAGACCTTGGGGCCAGTAATGAGCATTTGTATCCATAGTACCAGACCCACTCCCAACAATTGGTCTAGTTATACACCTCTTCAGGCTCTACCCCAAAAGGCATTTCCTGCTTCTGCCTCATTCTCTTAGGTCGCTGTCTCTTCTGTGAGGTAAAGCGAAGGATAGTCCACTAGGTGATGAATGTCTATGCGGAGAGCAGTCGTTTTGCTTGAGGTCAGCCTAAGGCATAGAAGAAAGGTCCTAGTCAGGAGGTACTACCCACATAAAATTCAAGTCATCTCAGAAGTGTGACTAAGTACAGCTCTGACCCAGCAACTGTCTTCCACTATAAGTGGTTGTACTTGAACTGAGAGTTGGGGCAGTTTGTTACACAGCAACGGCTAACTTGTACAGTAGGTGTCTTGAGATAGTGTTACAGTTAAAGGCAAATAATGAAACAGAGTTGAAACAGATCTTTTTTTTATATTATTAGAATGATTTCACCAGTCATCACAGGTGGTCCTATGGTGACCACACTTGTGACTTTGCTTTGTTAAAACCATTGATCAATCTTGAGTTACATGGACTTTAAAAATTAAATTATGTATGCTATTCGAGACACACTTCAAATGAAAGAAAGCCTTTAAGCTTCCTGACTTAATTCTGAGCATTTCTTCAATATTTAATCAGACCCTTAGGTTTCATATACCTTTTAAAGTTTCTACCTCATGATACACTTAAACCAAAAAAGCTAAAAGATACCTTTAAATTAACAAGGTACGCACTGTTCCTGTCTTTGGACTACATTCCCGGATCATGGACTTCTAAATCCTATGATTTCTTTCACATTACCTACACCAACTAGGAAGAAAATGCAATGACATACAGTGTCTGTGCCTTTGAAAGAAAAGAAACCCAACTAGTTTAGTTCACAGAAAGCCAAGTCATCTTAAAGTCAAAGAGGACACTTAAACCATTTTGGGGACAAAGTGGGGGACATCACATAGCCTGCTTATCTGCCTGTCCTCTGTCAAGTCTCCACTTCCCTCATTTGAGATAGATGCTGCTGATGCATAAAATTGGGCCTGTTAACATTTTTTTATGGTGGTGAGAGGGATTCAAGAGGCTCCTCCCATCTCTGAAAACATATAAGCAGTTAACTTGGAACAGTGGGGAGAGAGACATTTTCTCAGGAGTGTAGCTGCTCATGCTCTTGAAAATAGCTCCTTACTCACATTCCTGTAAGTAACCCCAATTAACCTCTTCACCTCACCAAGACAGAAGGGAGTAGAGTCCTTTCCTTGATGCCCTATTTGGGGGATGAACAGACACTTCTTCATCTCCTCAGGAAAAGTTCACACAACTCCCCAAAATGATGAGAGGCCTGTGAGTCCCAGGGGCAATATGTTGAAAGATGTATGTCACATACCTGGCTAGGGAAGGGGTAAAGAGCAGAAAGTACTGGTAAGTTTGTAAGCAGGCAGTTTAGTTGTTGGAGCATTCATCAAGGTTAAGCCACTGCCTGTCTGTCACTTTATAATAAGGCATTGTGCAGGCTTTCTTACAACCAGCTGACAAGGAATGGAAGTTGTTTTTTTGCATGGGTTGGCTCAGCCCATGGGAACAAGATGGTATACAGTAGGGGAAGATCCTAGAACACCATCCCGGTCACCTGGTTGCAGGGAAACAGGTCTGCCCTAGGGGTGGAATATGTATGCATGGGCTTAAAAACTGGCTCCGATGTAATTAGATACCTGGAAGGAAGCATGGGGAAAGAGCTTGCTGTGGAATCATGGAGACTTAAGTTTGGATACTGAGCACTTACATAAAAAGCCAGGCATGGTGACACACACTGGTGAGCCCAGTCCTGGCTGTGGGTGTGGAGACAGATGAATCGCTGGAAGTTCAGTGCCTAGCCAGCCTCATCAGTTGCTGAACTCTGGATCAGTGGAGAGCAATTGAGGAAGGTACCCAGTGTTGACCTCTGGCCCTCATACTTGTGCACTCTTGAGCATACATGTGCACACACACACACACACACACACACACACTCACTGTCTCACACATTCAGTACTCACATTCACACTTCACATAAGATAAACTTTGAAGTATAAGCAGTCTTCCGCCAGCATCTGCATTGCCAAGAACTGGTCTGGGAAGAGAGTATTTGCATTGGGATCACTTATCAAACATCTGCCTCAGAGAGGAAGTGCTTGGGAAATAGGGTGGAGGATGAGTCTGTAAACCAGAAGGTGATGATTTTCCTAAATGCAGACTCCTAATAAGCAATTAATCTTGGCTTTTATGTGGGACTCTTGCCAGTTTGCAATGGTAATAAACCACACAGTACTCGAATAAACTTCTATCCATCCACTTTTTATATGGCTCCCTTAGCAAGTTGGCCAAGTGTGGCCTTCCACACCTTTCACGTGGCTCACTTTGTTCTGATGGAAGAGTGTGTGCTGAGAGAGCCACAAAGTTATTACCCACAGTAATAAGATGTACGAGATAATTACGAATTGATGCTAAATCTCTCTGATCCATATTTTATTAGTTGCACGGCTGCATAAATCAGAGGTGGAGTGATTACCAGAAGTGCCTCTCATATTTTTTGAGCCTCAGCCTTTGATGTTGAGTGTGGAAATCTTTTCAATCTTGGAAAAACCATCGATGGTCATCTTGATGAAGTGTTTTCCTCAAATGTGGATTGTCTTGGCTCTGTGTGTCTTAACGAAGTGGCAGAACTTTGCACTGGAAACATTTCATTTCACGTTGGATCTTATTACCATGAATCACTGCCATTTTCTTCCATGTTTTGGGGGAAAGTCATTATGGGGACAAAATAGTCCCTGGAACTTTCTATCTAGCTCTACCATTGATAGTCTCTTATTTGAAGAAGAATCCTACAAAAATCTCCAAACTTGGAGGAATCCACAGTGTTACTGATGAGGAAAAAGGGACTCAGAGGTGTTCAGGGGACCAGTCATTCATTCATTCACAGACAGTACTATCTACCATATGCCAAGCACTTGTACTGTATCTTATGGACTGAGATATAAACAAATAGTTCTAAGGGTAGATTTCATAATAATTGCTGACTAGTGTGGAAACGGAAGATAAACAAGTAATGATAGTTTTGACATAAGAGTATATGATGTGATAAGTCCTGCAATGTAAACAGATTTGTTTTTCTAAGATTAGAGGATGGAGCAAAGCATTTGAACCAAATTATGTAGAGTTGTGTAATCCAACATGGTAGCCACAAGTCCCATAGAATCACTGAAGGGGAACAAAGCTGAAATGCAGTTCCTCAGTTGCACTAGTGTTTTTTTTTTTTTACTTATTTTATTTTTTAAAATAACATTTTTTAATTCTTTGCTATTTCTATATACTAATACAAAGTATATTGAATCATATCCACCCACTGGTACCTCCGTCCAACTTGCCTAGTGTTTCTCACATCATATCCCTCCCAACTGTTATAAATAATCATTATAAATAACTCTCTGTATACAGTTAATGTTGCCCATATATTCATGGCTATGTGGATAATTACCTGGGGTATGAGCAAGCCTCCACTGGTCACATTAGCAAACGTAGGTGAGCAACTTCCATTAGTTCCTCTGATAGGAGTAGGGCACAGGGTTTCCCTCCTCTATCCATGCTGCAACATTTGCTTTTGCTATCTACATTTCAAATGCTCAGTAGTCACTCATGGATACTGGCTGTACTATTAGATAAAGCTGATCTAGAACATTCCTACCTTCACAGGAAGTTCAGTTAAGCAGTGGTTCTCTGAGGAGTGATGATGTAACCTTGCAGGGCAGGAGATGGGAATCCTGGCATGGAATGTTTCCCTGTGAAGTTCCTGCAGTGACAAGAAGATCCTATTGGGGACCTCGGGGAAGCTCACGATATGACAGTAGGGTCATGTGATATAGCACAGAGATGGAAGAACAGAAGCTGGACCTGGGAATCTTTGGGCATCCTGGGAATTCCTTTCAAGGGCAATAGGAACTGGCACATGGCTCCACACAGTGAGGAGGCATGGCAGTGTTTGAATTACCTTAGTCTCCAATGAGAAGAATGTGTTGTCAAAAGCAGAGTGTGTTATGGCATCCATAACTGCTAAATAAACATGGTACAAAGGGCAACTAAATGGCTTGAATGAATGGATGACCCAAAAAGAAGCATTTGAGCCACAATCCAATAGTTTTAGCCAACTTTATTATTTTATTATTATTCATTCAATATTTCTTAAGAGTACACCATAATTCGCAAAAACATGATATATAACAAAGTGCCCGGCAAATGAGGACTCGATTTCTTCATGAAGTTGAATCAACAATTAAAATGTGAAAGGTGCTTTGTATCTGGTAGAGGATGTGTTGGCTCTGATTTGGGCTTTCACTGGTTATAATGTGAAAATAATAGTGGGCTGAGTTCATTCATTACACAAATAGAAAACAAGTTTGAACCTCTGTTATATTGTATCAGCTTGAAGGTCTATGAGGGTGTGTGAGCACAGGGGTCTCCCAAGAGAATATTGATAAGGAAGTTTCTCGTACAATCATTTTCCATGTAGTTGAAAATTATTGAACCATTTCTGGTGACTGTTTTTGACCAAGGCTGAGTGGCAGGTTAGAACAAATGTCCTCTTAAATTAAATTCACACCACAAAGTGTATTTGTAGTTTCTATCCTTGCTATGACAAAATATCTGACAAAAAAAATGAAGGGAAGGAGGTTTTATTTTGGTTTAAAGCTTAAGGGTGTATCATCCGTCATGGACAGGGAAGATATGGAGGCATGAAGAGGAAAGCAGCTGGTCACATTGAAGCTGCTGTCAGGAAGCAGAGTGTGATGAATGCTTGGTCCAGCCCAGGGTCCTAGCCCATGGAGTGAGGTCAACCAATGTTAAAGTGGGTCTTCCTACCTCAACCAGAGATCTGTCTTCTAGGTCCTTCTGGTCAACCTGATGATCAATATTAACCATCAGGGATTTGAACTGGCATCTTTAACTCAACTCAAGCCTGTGCCTCACTAGCCAGCAGAGATCACTTTGGAGACTATCTGGATAATTTTAAAGTCTATCTATACCATGTATTGTAAGGAAAGGCCCTGGGCTCTGCATAGAAACAGAACAGATGCTTATGTTAGGATATGCACTGAGACCATATTTGGCAGAGTTATTTGCAACTGTACAGACATATATACCAGAAAGGAGTCCCACCTTAATGCTCTGACAAACCACCATATGATCAAGCAAACTTAGTGACAAAAGCAGTAAGAGGCCTGAACAATGCCCTACTCTTGGCTCTAGGGCAGCAGTTGACGTAGGTAGGCCTGGGCTTTGCATGGTTTAGATTGTGAAAGTTTTAGTTTAGTTTAGTATGGCTCATCAAGCACATCTCAGCAAGCCTGACAAAAGAATGGACATTGGAGTCGGGTAGAACCTCCTAGGAATCCTCACTGTTCCCCAAAAGAACCTCCAAGGAAGAGTGAGAAAGATCAGACTCTTTCAAGAAGGCACGGATGTTTAATATTCAACAATGTGTAGCCATGGGATGTGTACACAGGAAATGCAGACATTTGAAGAGCTGAGGGAATTGATGGAACTGTTTGTCTATCATTTATCTTAAAGAATCCTTAGAACAACTCTACAAAGTAAGCGAGGAATTAGAATACCATCCCCCACATGTTACACATGGACACACAGGGCTTGTCCTTGCAGTCCTGAGGAATTCAGATGTGAGAAAGAAGACCACCACGTGTCCAAGGCCAGGGAAGATAAACATAAAAGACGATATGGACCCGAGTCAAATGCATAGAGGAAAATGGAAGCACTGCCATCATACTGTCCCAGGTTTTCGGAAGCAGAGAGATGGATTCTGGCTAAGGGAATCAAGGGAATCAGTAAGCAACACCGAGCCTAACATGCTTCCTCCCTGCCAATGCTTGTGTCTGAAAGCACACCAGGAAAATAAGTGAACACATAGTCCTGGTTGAAACGCCCTTCCTTGCTGAATTCTACCTTGAAGCCACTGCCACAAAGCTCCTCTCTGCTCATAAATGACTCAGTTGTTCCCCACTGTGTCACATGACCTTATATTAACATTGTGCCTGTGGTTCTTCTGTTGTACCTGTCTCCTCTCTTATGAAGATCAGGTTTGTTTTCTAATCCTGGCAAGATTCTTTACTAAAATTTCTTTTTAAAAAAAATGTAGTTTGTAGTATGGTGGAGTATCTTTTGGGTCTATGTCCGGGCTGGGTCTTGAGGCAGAGCTACTTCCAATTTTCTGAGAACATGCCAAATTGATTTCCAAAGTGGTTGTACAAGTTTATACTCCCACCAGCAATGGAGGATTTTTCCTCTTGCTCCAACATTCTCACCAGCATAAGCTGTCACTTGAGGTTTTGATATTAACCATTCTACTGGGTGAATGATGGAATCTCAGAGTTTTTTGATTTGCTTTCCCTGATGACTAAGAATGTTGAACATTTCCTTATGTGATTCTTGGCCATTCGAGATTCTTCTGTCAAGAATTCTTTGTTTATCTGGAACCCCCGCACAGATGGGGCCCATGATAGCTCGGTGTAGGACTGAAGACCCTACTCAGGGATACAGGGACTGTTTCAGTCATGATCTTGATGGTTGACTCTTTGACCCTCCCCCATATAAGCCAGGGAGTGACAGACTGGCTAGATCCCAGGGGAGGACATTGCAGCCAGCCCTGAGGAGACAGGATAAGCTGGGGTTGGATGGAAGGGAAGGAGGTCCTCCCCTGTTGGTGGAGTTGGAGGGGGCGGGGAGGAGGGAGATGAGGGAGGGAGTGGGAGGGTAGGAGGGAATGAGGGAGGGGGCTACACCTGGGATTCAAAGTACCTAACCTGTGATTGAGATAAAAATAAATAAATAAAAAAAGGTATAGTTGAAAAAAAAAGAATTCTTTGTTTATATCTGTACCCCATTTTAAATTGGGTCATTTGATTTATTGATGTTTAGTTTCTTGAATTCTTTATCTACTTTGGATGTTTAACTGTGTTCATAGAAGCTTTATTCTTAATAGCCAGAAACTGGAAACAACCTAGATGTCAACTGAAGAATGGATAAAGAAAATGTTGTACATTTACACAATGGAGTATTACTCAGCCATTAAAAACAATGACATCATAGAATTTGCAGGCAAATGGATGGAACTAGAAAAGATCATCCTGAGTCAGATCCAGAAAGACAAACATGGTGCGTACTCACTTATAAGTTGATATTAGTACTAAAGTACAGGATAACCATGCTACAAACCACAGACCCAAAGAAGCTAAGTAACAAGGAGGGCCCAAGGGGTTGGAGTGGGGAGATGCTTGAATCTCACTGAGAAGGAGAAATAGATTAGATTTTTGGGGGTGGATGGAAGGTGAGGATGTGAACAGGGGGGATGAGGTGGGGGGAGGATGGATTGAAAGAGTACTGGGAGAGACAGCTGGGATGGGATGGGATGGGATATGCCTCTCCAGGATGAGCTGGAAACCCTAGGACAATAGAAACTTCCAGGAATCTATGAGGGTTACCCTAGTTAAGACTCCTAGCAATGCAGAATATGGAGCCTAAACCAGCCATCTCCTATAACCAGGCAAGACTTCTAATGGAGGAATTGGGACACCAACCCAAGCACAAAACTTTAGATATGCATAGGTAAAGAATGGAGCAGAATTTGAGGGAAGGGACAACCAATGACTGGCCCAGTTTGGGAACTCGGCTATCAGAGGGAACCCACCCCTGACACTGTTAATGACATTCTGCTATTCCTGTAGACAGGAGCCTAACATAATGTCATCAGAGAGGCTTTACCCAGCAACTGATGGAAACTAATGCAGAGACCCAGAGCCAAACATTACGTGGAGCTTAGGGAATCTTGTGGAAGAGGGGGAGGAAGGATTAAAGGAGCCAGTGGGGTCAAGGACACGGAAAGAAAACCAACAGAATCAACTAACCTGGGGCCCAGGGAGATTGGACCACCAACCAGAGAGCACACATGGGTTGCACCTAGGCCCTCTGTACATATATAACAGTTGTGTAGATGGGTCTTCATGTGGGACTCCTAAAGAGGAAGCAGAGGCTATCTCTGTTGCCTGCCTTTGGATTCCTTTCTCCTAACTGGGCTGCCTTGACTAACCTCAATAGAAAAAGATGTTTGCCTAATCTTACTGCAACTTGATATGTTGGGGCTGGTTGATATTCATGGGAGGCCTCCCCATTTCTGAGAAGAAGGAGAGGGGTTAAATAGCTGTGTATGTGGGTGGGGGGGGAGGAAAGGGAGGGAAACTGTGGTCAGATGGAAAGTAAATAAAACACTTAACAATAAAAAGATTCAGTTTTTTAAATGTGTATATGTATATCTGTATATGTATATCTGCATATGTTTAGTGTGTGTGTGTGTGTGTGTGTGTGTATAGGCCAGAAGAGGGCACTAGACAACCCAGAGCTGGAGTTACAGGTGATTGTGAGTGGTACAAAGTAGGTGCTAAGAACTAAACTCTAGAACAACAAGCTCTCTTAACCACTGAACCATCTCTCTAGCCCTCATTGGCAGGATTGTTATGGTTGTTTTGCATAAAAATCACTTCTGATGAGATCCTAGGATATTTCATTCTAAGTTCTAAAATTCTCCCAAGGTAGTGCCCAAACCTAACCAGGGATTTTGGAGGAGAGTTTCAGAATATTTAAGCTAAGCCTTTGCTGTTTGCATTCTGAATAAGGAGAGGTACGCTCAGGGCGTCTATTGTCATGCAGATTTATACTTGTGCACTCTGTTATACAACACAGCAGGCTGAATAACCCAGGAATTCCCCTTCAAGGAACTTGGGTGCCTGTTTCCAAAATCTATTAGTTAATTCATCCATCCATTCAATGAAAAATAATTGAATTTTTACTATGTATTAAGAACGGTGGCAAACAGAGAAATCACAGTTCTAAAGAGGATAGATAGGATTTTAGGTCTCAATGATCAAGAAAGACAATATCCTGTGCAATAGTAATTGTGGCAGTTAACAAGAAGAACCGTCCTCAATGATCTGGGGGTAAGGGCACTCCAGGGCAGCAGAAAGTCATGTTTAAGCAGTTCTAAAGAAGAGCAGGCTTGGTACAGGGGAAGGATGGAGGTGAGTCAGGAAGGAACCATTTCAGGCAGAGAGACCATAAGCCCTGGGGTCGCAGTAGTGCAAACTAGACACAAGGGACCACAGTCAGTTTTTGTGAAAGCAATATGAAGAGCTAGGAAGCAGAGGGGGGTGAGGAGTGAGTGAAGGTTGGGGAGGAAAGAGAGGAGGATTTGAGATTGAATATTACAGGTAATTGGCAACTACTATGACATTTCATCAGAGAAATGATATGTTAGCTTAGCTTTGAGTTTTAAAAGATATCCAGCATCTCCAAGTAGAAATGGAGAAAGAAAGGTTCTTGTGGAGAAGATGGGAAGTGTTCCCCCCCCCCCAGAGGTGATGGTGTAGCTTTGACCATGGATGTGGTGGTGAAGGAAATAGAGGACGCAGAAGCATCAAGATTCTAGAGAAGTCCTAGAGCAATGGTTCTCAACTTGTGGATAGTGACTCTTTTAGGGGTTCAAATGACCCCTTCACAGGGATAGCCTAAGACTATCTGAAAATACAGCTATTTACATTACAATTCATAATAGTAGCAGCAAAGATAATTCTATGGTTGAGGGTCACCACAGAGTGAGGAACTGTATTAAAAGGGTCTCAGCATTAGGAAGGTTGAGAACCACTGTCTTAGAAGATCATCAGAAAAAGTGTCATGGCACAGGGGTCTTTTAGGAGACAGTTTCTCCAACCAAGGACCATGTATGGATATAACCTAGAACCCCCACTCAGATGTGGCCCATGGTAGCTCAGTATCCAACTGGAGATCCTAGTAAGGGGAACAGGGACTATTTCTGTCATGAACTCAATGGCTGGCTCTTTGACCCTCCCCCTCATACACCTGGAAGTAACAGTCTAGCTAGATCCCAGAAGAGGATATTGAAGCCAGCCCTGAAGAGACAAGATAAACTAGGGTCGGATGGAAGGGGAGGAGGTCCTCCCCCATCAGTGGACTTGGAGGGGGAGCAGGGAGGAGATGAGGGAGGGATGGGGAGAGTGGGAGGGAATGAGGGAGGGGGCTACGCCTGGGATACAAAGTACCTAACCTGTGATTAATATAAAAATAAATAAATTACATTAAAAAACCAAATCACAATAATAATAATAATAATAATAATAATAATAATAATGATACCTGACATACTAAGAATCTCTTCACATATTTGAATTGTGGAACTCTAACCAATAATTTAACAGATTTCCCACATATTCAAATAAATTACCAAAACAATCTTAAAAAAAAAGAAAAAAAGTGTCATATCATTTCTAGTTAACACAAGCATCTGTAGTTAGATACTTTTCACCATAGTATTTGGTTCTGCGTTGTGGAAATTTTATACAGATGCTTTTACTCCCAGGACAGTTGAAATGTCACAAATTTTCTAGCAAAACAAACAAAGTAAATGGGGCATTGAGCGCTCAAAAGGAAGGAAAGAGTTAAGGCAGAGGAATGCTGGAGACCTGGGAGAGGGACTAAGAGGGGAATCTGAAAGAGCCAGAGGGCATTAGGAATGCCTTCTGCATTTCATCCATCAAACAGGAACCAGAGAAAAATGATTTCTCTAGATCCTCTTTATAAAGACACCCCTGGCTGTTTCTCTTTGGGAAAAGGCACTTTACACAAATCTGGAGCTGAAAGGACCAGCATATGCTCTATTATCCCACAATGTACATGTGCAAGTGGGTGCAGATCCAATAGAATGTATAGAACTTGGGAATAATTGCTGTGATATTTTCCTTCACTTTTCCCTATTTGACATGACAGTGCTTCCATAGCAATATGAACTTGAGTCTTTGAATCCAGCTACTTTTTGGCACTGGATTTTGTTAAGAAGAAAACTCTAGGGACACTGGGTTGGTTGGGCTTTGGGAAAAAGTCTGTAGGTCCCTGTAGTCTATGGTCGAAACATATTCTGTGCTTGCGGCTTACTTAGCTTTCTCTCTGTGCCTGCAAGTCAAATGGCCCAATAGAATGAGCAGTAAAGCTCTGCTTTTCTCTTTTTGGCCAACAACTGGAAAGTGAATGTGTTTTCCAGGGCAATTGTTAGTTACAGTGTGTCATGTAAATGTTTTAGTTTATGGCACTGGTTCCGAGATCATTTAGACTACAGTCCCTACTCAATTGCCTGGAAAGGATTGAGTCAGATTGATTTATATATTAGCTCTTTCTTGTAAGTTTAATCAAGACATTCTAATAGTTGGAGCCTAGAATATTAAAATGTGCATCGGCAAATGTCTGTTTCGTACTGATTAACCTTTTACCAAGATAGAAAATCCGTTCGCTCCTGCATTTCTTCTCAAAGAAAAAAAAGTAATACTGCAGGAGATCAGACTGTAAGGGATGAATCCAGATTCAGCTACTTCACAGGTAAGGAGGATATGTGGGTTCCATCATGGTCACATCAGATACAAAGGAGGCTCCTCTCACCCTCATGACAAGATGGTTGGTCACTGGCTTCAGCTTTTGCCCTTCTGAGTGTCTGTCTCTAAAGACAAAGGATGACTGGTCTTGCTGTGGCCTCTAAGCAGAAAACCCTGGTGGAACAAGTCTGATTGGTTTTTCTTGAGTGACACATCCCACAAGAGCCCAGAGGGTAGAGAATATGAGTATCTAGATCACATGCTCATTCCTGCAACTAGTAGCACAGTATTAAGACCAGGAGTATTCCTGTCAATCATGAGATAAAAATAGAGTTGAAGAAGGTTTTGGTGGGTGAAAAGGCACATACTTGCCAGCAATCAACCTCAACTTTAACCAAGGAGCCCTGCACCATGTCCAGAGTCAATAGATACCACATCAGGCTAAGCATTAAGTCTTAGAAGAGGTTTTAGAATAAAGATTTTCAGGATTCTACCTTTAGAATATTATGTTCAGTAGATCAGGGTATATAAGGTTCTTAATGCTACCTGAGCAATCCCAAGGAAGAGCCTACTTTGAGAACCACCAGTGAGTATGCTAGGGAGAAGACAAGGTGCAGACTCTTGAGAGAATAATAAGTTGAACTAAGCATACATTGACAATGCAATGTTTAACTGAATTCTAATTATTTAGGAGTAACTCTCCATTTAGCAAAAGTCATCTGCTTGGGCCTCTCTTGGTGGAAGGGCAAGAGAGAATGAAGCTTTGAACAAAGATGAGAGCTGTTTTTGAAGGAAGGTACAGTACAGACATATGGGAAGCAGGAGAGTATCATCTGGCCTTTACTGTCAAAACCCATCTGTTTGTGTGAATGACACATTTCATAAATCTTAATGACAGAAACGCCCTCTTAATGTATAAGCTAAAAATGTTAAAACTACCATTTGTTATCTTCCTTTATGCACGTAGTTTAGAAACAGGTGCTAACAACGAGCCCCACCATGCCATGACAGGTCTGAGGGACAGTGGTGCTGTCCTGGTCAGGGTTACTCTTGCTGTGATGAAACATCATGACCTACAGCAAGCTGGAGGAGGACTGGGCTAATTCAGCTTAAGCTTTTACATTGCAGTCCATTGTCAAAGGAAGTCAGGACAGGAACTCAAGCAGTGCAGGAGTCTGAAGGCAGGTGCTGCTGCAAAGGCCACGGAGCATGCTGCTTAGTGGCTTGCTCATCCCACTTTCTTATAGAACCCAGGACCACCAGGCAAGGGATGACACCACCCGCTATGGGCTGGGTCCTCCTCTATAAATTGCTAATTAAGAAAATCAATCTTACAGCCAATCTTATGGAGGAATTCTCCCTATTGAGGCTCTCTCCTCTCTGATGATTCTAGCCTGGGTCAGACTGACATAAGACCACTCAGCATAGTGATTAAGCAACAAGAGACAAGAGCAAGACCTTGAGAATTATAGTTGCAAAGTCAGGGGATGACTTAGTCTGATTGGGCTTGGCCAGACACTGTTTTGCTGTTAGGGAATATTACTTTCCACTCAGGCTGTCCAGGTTTCCATCAGTTTTCTTACGAAACTGCGAAGCACACAATTCATTGTAAAATGCAACACTCAAGTGAGCTATAGCAAAGCTACTATCACAAAACCCTCAAACCAGGTCTTTATTTTAAAATTATGTGCTTATGTGCATGTCTGGGTGGATTTGCCCACATCTGAGTGCAGGTGCCTCTGAAATCAAAAAAGAAGTCACTGAATTTCCTGGAGCTCAAAGTTACGGTTGTTGGTGAGCTGTGGGTACCAGGAACCAAACTAGTTCTCTGTAAGAACAACGCCTGCTCTTAAGTGCCATTTTTCTAGTCCCCAAACCAAATCCGAAAGAAGTTGTATGGGGCAGTCTTAGAGCTACATGGTTCATAGTTATATTTTGAGTGTCTCACATGACTTTTCAAACTAGTTGCTAACATCTGAAAGTATGATTTTTGCCAAGAGACTCTGGGATTTATCTTTCTTTTGAAAGTCAAATATCTGGCAATACAAGATTCACCTTGCGCAAGGTTCAATAACAGAGTCTTTCAGGAGGCATGTCATGACCATCTCTTCAGTTATTTTTCCTGGTGACACTGTCCACTTAGATTCTTATTTGCAAAAGAATGAATTATTTTTGTTGTTCAGTGAAAATAAAACTGTATTATAATATATTTTCTGGTTCGCAAACAATCTCAATGAGCCAGAGAGTGGAGTTGTAGGAGATGGAATCAAGAATGCTTCCTGAGCTGATGCTCTTAAATGGGGACCACCAAGTTTGGGTGATTGAGCTTCTGAGCACAGATTCTGTGGCCTGAAGTAATTGCCTTGTTCATTCTGAATACTTGATACTGGTTATTGCCCCATATAATTGATCTCGATGTTGCCTTCTTTAAGAAGGGTTCTAGAAACTCCTGTTTCTCTAAGCTTTCTAATTCTCTGTCTGGTGTGGACATGCCTGATTTGCAAAGCTTTGTGTTGGTGCTTGTGGCCTAGCTGCAAGGGAAGCTGGAGAAGGAGCATTTGTACTTCAAGCTTTGGTAGCATACCTTTGGTTTGCAAAGAGGAAGGGTTCCTAGGGATAGGAAGAAAAAAAAAATTAAGACGTAAGGAAACTACAAGTGTCATGACAATTGAAAGCATTTGAGTTTGCTGCCCTCGCCTGGTCCTCATTCAGTATTGGCCCAATGATGTATGGGTCAAAGAACTTTTGAAAGCAAAAAACAACAGAAAGAGGCAAAGGCTTGGAGAAGAAAGGGGGGACAAGATGAGAGAATGAAATATAGCCACAATGGTAGTAATAAAAGACACATGCCTTAAAACTTCTCGTCTAAACACAGTTTTCTATTTCCCCCACTACTTTCCTTATGAAAGACTCATAAACCCATGCAAAACCTTAAGGATTTTTTTTTTTAGCCAGGAATTATTGGAGCTAGACCAGAAGTGGTTCAGCTCAGTCAATCTCTAAAACACCAGCTGCCTAAGTGATGAGTTGGTCTATCCAAGATGAGTTATTTAGCCAACAGACAGATGGCCAGGAAAGTCCAGTTTGTTGGCACAACGTTTGTCATTTCAGAAGGCTCTTGGCCAAATAGCCAGAAGTCAATGGATTTGAAAGCCAGAGACTGCCATCTTGGATCTGCTTTTGAAATCCTACAGGTACCCAATTAGCAACAGAGGACAAAGCAGGGCAGGCTTTGCTCTATTGAGCATGCAGCCCATTGAACAAGGACTATTCTCAGAGCCCCAGTGGCAAGCTTAAAAGAAGCTGAGTTGGTAGCTTGGCTGAAATGTAGATACTCATAACCCAGCGTGAGGGATGTGAAAACAGAGCAGCTGTGAAAATAGGTATCCAGGGAAGGAAAAAGGCTACTTACGGCATTTCTTTTTCCAGAAGCATATTGAATTTCCACGTAAAGAAGGATGACTTACTACATATCATAAATAATTAGTGAGAATTAGAGAGAACATACATTAATTTTTAAGATTATCAAGACTATCTAGTGTTATAATTGGAAATACACCCAGAAAATGTAGCCCAAGTTAGAATTCGTCCCATGACACTTTATTGTTTACTTCAGCCATCATTTAAGGTGCCTGGACTATGTGGCAGGGACTTTTCTGGGCAGCTGGCTTATTGTAAATGGAGATCGGCTCACCTCTATCCTCATGGAGCTCACAAAGCACTGGAAAACATGCTCGCAACCAAATAACAAGAAAACGTGACATTGCAATGAGGGCAACATGGACAGCTATGCTAAGGTTATAGGAGGAATCAGTCACCTGTCATTTAATTATGTATTATTTATATTTATGTATTTAACTATATGCACATATATTTATTTTACATGTTTACTCCTTACCTTGGTTTAGGACCAAAGATTTTATTTTATTTTTCTAAATTGTGAGCTGAGTCTGGTTGTACAAGCCTATAATCTCAGCTTTTTGGAAAGCCTAGGCAGGAGAATCATAGATTCAAAGCCTGCCTGAGCAACATAATGAAATCATGTGTGCAAATAAAAAGTAAAAAGAGGGAGTTAGGGCCTACATTCAGTCCTCAGCACTGAAAACATAGCAGAACAAAGCAACCACAAACTGAAAACAGCAAACCAATCAACCAACCAACTAACCAACCAAACCAATCCAACATGCCCCTCCCCCGAAAATAACCCCAACAATTTATATGACTGGAAGCCCATCTTCTTCCTTTGTTCCCCAAATTCAATCCTCATATGTGATGCCATCAACTGATAAGCACATAGTCTGGGTCACTGCTTCCCTCTCAGGCTCCATCTGCCTAGCTGTGATTTGCAAGCACTGCGAGTGACCTCTTCTCTGGTGGCAGCCATTCTGTGTGGTAGTTGTCAGCAACTACCTGGATAGCAGGCACTATACACTGTGACTTTCAGTCTACCAAGGGTCAGATTCTGAAGTAAGAGTCATGGGACAGTCGCCTGCAGCCCTGCTCATCCTGTATCATTCTTGTAAAGTTTTCTCTGTGGAGATGTTAAACCCGGCGCTTGGCCCCATCCAGGTCCTATCATGGAGTCTAAACAAATCACTGGCTCCCCAGTTGGGGGCCAGGTTGTGCTTTTGGCCTCCTTTTTGTGTAAAAAGAGGTTGCTCCTTAGAAAGCAAGAGAATGGCACATGCTGGTGCAAGATGCTCTATAGCAGAGGTCGTGCCTCTAGACTTTCCTTTGTTACTTGTGCTGGTGACAGAAGCTCACTGAGAATACGGTGAAGGGACCCATCTACCAGGTCAAAGTTCTTTCTGTTTCTTTTCCCCAAACTCGTTCTGCTAAAATCAGGATTCTCATGGTTACCTAAAGCTCAGGTGTGAAGAAGGCAAGTTGAATGTTAGCTTCTAAGGTGCCCTCACTGGCTCTATGTACCCTAGTGCATTTAACCATTGACACATTCTCTCTCATCCCCACCCACCTCTCTGGATCCCTCTGCTGGTCCAGTTAGGACTATTGACAAGCTAGCTGCTCATAGCTCCTGGGTAATTTCTTTCTGGAGACTCTGTCTACTTCTGTTCAGTGCTGTGGTGATTTGAATAAGCTCTATAAGGTTCATATATTTGAACACTTAGTCATCAGAGAGTGGCACTACCGGAGAAGAATTACGAGGCTTGTTCTTGTTGGACTAGATGTGGCCTTGCTGAAGGAAGTGTATTGATGGGGGTGGGGCTTTGAGGTTCCAAGAGCCCAAGCCAGGTCCAGCAGCTCTCTCTCTCTTTCTGCTGCAGATCTTGATCTAGAACTCCCAGCCGCTTCTCCAGCACCAGGTCTGCTTGTGTGCCTCCATGCCATCACGATGAAAACGGACTAAACCTCCGAAACTGTAAGCAAGACCCTACTAAATGCTTTCTTTTATAAGAGCTGCTATGGTCATGGTGTCTCTTCACAGTAATAGAACAGTGACTAAGACAGTGCTTCTCTCTGATGAGACCTAGTAGTTAGGAGGAGGAGGGAGCAGGGCCGGACCAGGCCCAACTGCTAAAGTGCCTGCTGTACAAGCAGAATAATCTGAGTTTGGATTCCCAAAACCTACATACAAACCCGGGCCTGGGACTTCCTGTCTTTTCTTTCTTTTTAAAATTTTATTTATTTGTTTTATTAATTACAGTTTATTCGTTTTGTATGCCAGCTGTAGCCCCCTTGCTCATCCCCTTCCACTCCCATCCTCTCTCCCTCATCTCCTCCTATGCCCCTCCCCAAGTCTACTGATAGGGGGGATCCTCCTCCCCTTCCCTCTGAGCCTACCCTGTCAGGTCTCATCAGGACTGGCTGCAGGTCTCTGTGGCCTGGTAAGGCTGCTCCCCCATCAGGGCGAGGTGATCAAAGAGCCAGCCACTGAGTTCATGTCAGAGTTAGTCCCTGTTCCCATTACTAGGGAACCCACTTGGATACTGAGCTGCCATGGACTACATCTGTGCAGGGGTTCTAGGTTATCTCCATGCACGGTCTTTGGTTGGAATATCAGTCTCAGAAAAGAACCTTGTGCCCAGATTTTTTGGTTCTGTTTCTCTCCTTATGGAGCTCCTGTTCCCTCCAGGTCTTTCTAGCTCCCCCTTCTTTCATAAGATTCCCAGCACTCTACCCAAAGTTTGGCTGTGAGCCTCAGCATCTGCTTTGATACCCTGCTGGGTAGAGTCTTTCAGAGGCTCTCTGTGGTAGGTTCCTGTCCTGTTCCCTGTTTGCTCCCTATTCCAATGTCCGTCCCATTTGCCTTTCTGAATGAGGCTTGGTCATCTTACCCAGGGTCCTCCTCCTTGTTTAGATTCTTTAGGTGTACAGATTTTAGTATGTTAATCCTATCTTATAGGTCTAGTATCCACTTATAAGTGAGTATATACTGTGTGTGTCTTTCTGCTTCTGGGATACCTCACTCAGGATGATCTTTTCTAGTTCCCACCATTTGCCTGAAAATTTCACGATTTCCTTGTTTTTAATTGCTGAGTAGTATTCCATTGTGGTAAATGTACCACAATTTTTGTATCTATTCCTTTGTTGAGAGACATCTGGGTTGTTTCCAGATTCTGGCTATTTCAAATAAAGCTGTTATGAACATGGTTGAGCAAATGTCCTTGTTGTATATGTGAGCATATTTTGGATGTATGTCTAGGAGTGATATAGCTGAATCTTGAGGAAGCACTATTCCTAATTGTCTGAGAAAACACCAGATTGATTTCTAAAGTGGTTGTACAAGTTTACATTCCCACCAGCCGTGGAGGAGGCTTCCCTTCCTCTACTTCCTCTACATCCTTTCCAGAATGTATTGTCACTTGAGTTTTTGATCTCAGCCATTCTGATGGGTGTAAGGTGAAACCTCAGGATCATTTTAATTTGCATTTCCCTGATAACCAAGGATGTTGAACATTTATTTAAGTGTTTCTCTGCCATTTGATGTTCCTCTATTGAGAGTTCTCTTTTTAGCTCTGCCCCCCATTTTTAAATTGGATTACTTGATTTGTTGCTGTTTAACTTCTTGAGTTCTTTATATATTCTGAATATTAGCCCTCTGTCAGATATAGAATTAGTGAAGATCTTTTCCCAGTCGGTAGGCTGTAATTTTTTTTTTTCTGGTAACAGTGTCCTTTGCTTTACTGAAGCTTTTCAGTTTGGGACTTACTGTCTTAAATCTTGTGCTGGAGGTAAGGGGGATGGAGATAGGTAGGTCCCAGGTGTTTTCTGCTCAACTAGTGTAGACAGTAGATGAGCTCTGGATTCAGTGAAAAATCTGTCTCAAAAAGATAAGGTGAGAAGTGATAGGGAAAAGCACTCAGCATTACCCTCTGGCTGTGACACACACACACACACACACATATACACACACACACACAAAAGAACATGTTACATGCACATAACAACACACCACACACAGAAAATACAACAAATGGGAGAAGAAAGAAATAGAAAATTAGACCCATACTCCTTTCCCTGTAAAACACTCAAAGTCTTTCTAGGACCTTAGCTTCATTCTAGAGCTTTCCATGTGCCCAGTGTCAGGCCCTTGTCCATCCATCTTTAGTTATCATCTGGTGGCTAACTTTGATTTTTTTCCACTCTTGGGCATGCCTCCCTCTTCCTCGCTGCAGTGTCTGTCTGTGAGCATGAGTTGTGGTTGCTGCTTGCCAGCAGTTAATGGCCTTTGATATTGGGTACTGTGCATTGAGGCTCCCTTTTCATCATTAGTGGATTCCATAAATTAATTACAGTAATCATGGCATCTAATTAGCACCTTCTGTGTGCCAGGTACCGTGTTTAGTGCTTTATTACATCTCTCCACCCAATCCTTGTCAAGCCATGCACTGAGTATAATTTTTATGATAGCAATCTTGGCTCAAGGAGGGTTTGTAACTTGCTCAGTGGTCATGGTCATAAAGCTAACAGGAGGCAGAGCTGACCCTGAATACACTTAGAGCTAACAGCCTGCCTGCAGATGGACTCTGGCTGGCTGCATCTCACCATTGACATCTACAAAGACAGAGCTGCAGATTCATGTGGGTGCCAGTTCATAAAACAGATCCTCTGTTCATGGACAAAGCCATCAACTCAGGATAGGTTCAGAGAGTCTGCCTTGGAGATAAGCCATGCAGGGAATTTTTACAAGTAGCAGCCATCCATTGAACCTCACATTCATCTTCTTCCTAATTCTGTACGGAAAAGAAAAAAGGTTGGGTTTCCTGAGCACTAAACAGGTTATGTAAAGAGCAGAGTTGGATCGGAAATATAACCAGGACTTTGATGTGACTCATAAGCGTTACCATTTCCAATTTTTCCTCAGATGTCTACTGTGAGTCTTTTTTATGTCTGAGACTTTCAGAATAGAGTGGGCAATCTTGTATTGATGAGTTGGATCAATAACCAAATAAGGAAAATTGCTGTTTCACCAAGACCATGTTTGAGAAAGAACTATAGGTCCCCTTCTTTCCAAACTTTATGAAGTTTAAATTATAGGCCAAAGATGTTACTGTGGTAGGCTGCTACTGGGGGATCTTCAAAGTAATATTTTCCTTTTTACAAATGAATTTATTTAAATGTGTTTCACAGTATAATATATAACTACTGGGGCCATTCGAATAATGAAGATCTGAAGCAAATTTAATGGCTGCTTTCCCCTGTCTTCCTCTAAAGCAGATGAGTTTCTGTCAAGCTCTTTCATATTTTCCTTCTGTTATTAGGATGTAAATGTGTACAATTACAGGGCACTAACACAGAACCACAGAGTACAGATAAATCCATAGCTTGCTCTTTGCTCTTTTCCACATCATTGTGTGCCATCTGCAACATCTTCCCAGGACTTGCCTTTTCCTAAATCCTGCCCCAGTTTTCATATTTTATGCAAATATGTCATCAGCTGTGTGTGTGTGTGTGTGTGTGTGTGATGATGATGATGATGATGATCCTGTCATCAGCAGAGGATGTTGATACAGTTTGGGCACCAGAGTTCATGAGTCTTTAGGATTCTGCTACGATTTTGGGGTGGGTAGATCTTGTGTGTGTGTGTAATTTAAGGATGCCAGTTGTTATGTTCCAGCATGTGGGTGTCAAGGAAATAGATTTCAATGACCAAAAGAATAATGCAGGTGTGCTGAGAAGGAGGAGGAGGAAAAAGGGGAGGAGGAAGAAGAAGAGGGGTTTAGAGGAAGGAAGGGGAAGGATAGAGGTGAGAGGTATTCAGCTATTCAGCTCTGTCCTTGAATCTATCTGATGTGGTCTTTCCTCTCTATGTCACAGCCACTCCCCAAGGCTAAGTAACCACAGCAGAAGAGGATGTGGGGTGATTGTAAGAACCAGAAGTCAGGGAGAACCAGACCAAAACAGTGTCTTCCTGACACAACAGGATCACAGTTCCCATGAACTCAGGGAAGCTGTGGTCACCTGCATAAGACCTACACAAGATCAAGCCAGTCAGCACTCTCTTATTGAAGAGGAAGAAGTAAATGAACCTGTCGGTAACTAAAGAGCTACTGAGAGGTGATGGCTTCTGGGGGAGGAAGACTCAGTTTTCTTTAAGGTTATGGCACCTGGTGGGTTGATCCTGCTCCACTTGTTTGTGCAATACCCAGTAGTATATAGACAGCACAAATTGGACACAGTGGGTTATTAGATAAAAGAAGTAAAAAGTGTACAAGGCAATATATCATATTGTCTTAGTTAGGGTTTCTATTGCTGTGGCAAAGCACAATGGCCAAAAGGCAAGTTGGGAAGGAAAAGGGTTTATTCGGTTTACACTTCCACATTGCTGTTCATCACTGAAGGAAGTTAAAAGAGGAATTCAAGCAGGGCAGAAACCTGAAGGCAGGAACTGAAGCAGGGGCCATGGAGGAGTGCTGCTTACTGGCTTGTTCCCAAAGGCTTGCTCAGCTTGCCTCTTCATGGAACCCAGGATTACCAGCCCAGGGATGGCACCACCCACAACTGGCCTTCCCCATTGATGACTAATTAAGAAAATGCCTTATATCTGGATCTCATGGAGGCATTTCCTCAAGTGACATTCTTTCCTTTCTGATTACTCCAGCTTGTGTAAAGTTTATACACAAAACCAGCCAGTACACATATTAATTCTTTATAAATAAAAATGATGTAAATGCTATCAAACAAACAAACAGGCTAGTGTGGTCTTTCCAATAAATCCATTCTTGCTTCTTTGGGTTTCTAAGGAAGTTTGTCACTGGGAATAGTCTTTGAGAGCATATAGCCTTATCATTTCCAATTCATTCTCTCTGCTTCCTTTGTGGCCTTGAAGATGTGATCTCTCAACTTCCTGATCCAGATTCCTTCTGTAATGTCTTTCTCACCATTGCAGACTCTCTTTCTGAAACTGTATGCCCAAATGAACTCTTTAATAAGTTACTTGTGCTCATAGTGTTTTATCATAGCAGCAATGTAACCAACACAAGAGTTGAGAGTAGATTAAACCTTTCAAGTTCCTCTCAACTTCTTGAAAGATTTTCCTGTTTCCTACACTGGCAGTGGTTTAAGGTGACACTGTTTTCACAATGAGATGTCAGAGCAGTGGTAAATTGGTTTTTTTTTTCCTCAATAAACATTTATTTAATCATCTCCATTCTCCACTAAATTTCACACTCCTGGGACATTCATAGCCCACGGAAAACAGAACCAATAAATTAATAACTTAAAATTGTGATGAGTAGAATGATCAAGACAAGCACAGAGCACTGTGGAAAAGCCAAAATGGGGAGTCAAAATGTGGCCGCCATGATGGTCATAACACTCCACTACTTACTGACACCTTTGATGTGTACCTTATTGGCTGACATATTGAGGTGGAAGGAGGAACATCTCAGGCAAATTTTAAATTGTAAGTTAAATTGAGAGACTATGAACTCATCCATTTAGTTTTTCCTATAGCACCTACCATATAACCCCTGCCATTTCACTGTCTCCAGAAAGAACCATGCCTGGTAAAGCTCTGTAACTTTACGGTCCTCACACATTTCTTTCTTCTCAAGACTTTTCTCTTCTTAAATAATTTACTTTCACTCAAAAAGTAACAAAGAGCATTCTTTTGGTCAGATAGCTATCATTGTAGGGAAAGGGTAATTAAACGACTCAGTGGAGCTTCCTCTGGCTGTGATGTGACCCTCCTGCTCAAACGTTCTCAATTTTCCACCTTCTGCATGAGTAGCTTGAGGCTGTCTACATGCGATGCTTAGAGTCCTCCTTCACTCAGATCGAGGTGAGGCCTTCAGAACTGAGTGCCTTCCATGCCTGTCCACCTTCTCACAGACACCATCTTCTGAAGCAGTCAGATCCTGTCTGTCTTGGCTTTTTCAACACTTAGTTTCCATAGGAGATGGCCAGACAAGCAGTCATTGGACGTACTGACTGCCAAAGCACCATTTCCACGGAAGATCAGTTCCCATTTTAATTTGCTTTGTAGTTGAGAAGTTGAGCCCAACTACAGAGATGTGAAATAGCAGGATGCTTTCCCACCCCATCTCACAGATCTGGCAAAGGAGGGGAGGCCATCAAATTGAATCTGGGAATCCCAGGAAAGCATTTGAGTCATAGATGATAAGTAGTCTAGTACCATACTTTAAAATATTGTTATTATTTTTGAGAATGTCATACTTTGAGAATGTGTATTTTAATAATATTCATCCCCAGATCTGACCTCACTTCTCTATGCACCCAACTTTGTGTTCAAGATTTTAAATTATTTTAAAAAACCCACCAGGAGCCCATCAAGTTTAATTTGTGTTGTCCAAGTTCTCTTTCTTGGGTGTGGTGCCTGCTCCAGAGCAGTCAACCCACTATGGGTTATATCCTCCAAGAAAACAGATTCTCCCTCTCTCGGCAGGCTTCAGGGGCCAGAAGATCCTCACCACTTCATGCTGGGGGTTCATCTGCCTTGAGCTTGTTCAGGTATGTATTATCATGGCTGCTGTAAGCTCATGGATGTAACTGGCTGGTTCTGTCTGGAGAACACCATAGCCCCATAGTCATCCACTGCCTCTGGCTCTTACGATTTTCTCACCCATCTCTGATACCATATTCTTAACTTAAAGAAGAAGAAAAAGAAACAGACATATGAAGGATCTGAAAAAGAACTTGGACGTGACTTTAATTCTTTTCTCCTGAACAGGAGGGAGGTGAAGTGGGAGCTGGGCTTGGACTGGGGAGACTTACTCAGAAAACTTGCCCAGTCAGAGGATGGGTTTTGCCAGTGTCTCTTGACAGGAGCCAAGTATTGCACATTTGACAATTCCCAGGCAGCAGTTCTTTATCCTAATTTCTCCAGTCTTTTGTCGTCTGAGCTAACGACATTGGTTTCAGCAAGGATGCTTTGTGACAGGAAGCAAGATATAAGAAGGCCTCAGGAAGTCCAAGGTCTGAAGGATGCTGACCTCTCCTGACAAAGTTAGGAACTGGAGAACTTCCCAGGCTCCAGGCTTGGCTTCCATCCTCTAGTGTGGAAGCCTCCTGCCATCCCAACAAACTCTGCTGCAGCTTGCACATGCCTCCCATGTGGCCATGACAGCTGAGGAGTTTACTGACCTTGCAGCTGTAGCACACAGCTGTCTCAGCCACTCAGCCCAACCCTGGACAAAGACAGTCTGGGAACCTCCTCTGAGCTATCTGTTCTGGGTCCGATATCCAAAGGACCTCTAGTATCAAACAGATTGTCAGTACCAGACCCTTGAAGCTCTCTCCCTGTTCAGTGATCTGTGCGGGTTGAAAGGTAGGACTCATTGGCTCACAATGTCACATAGCTTCTCTTAGCAGGTGACTGCAGGAAATACCCCATTCCACACCTGCAGGTCACCTTGAATAGCAAGACTTCTTTTAACAAGGAACCAAGACCTTCACTCAGATGATTCAGGCTTTGAATTCATATTCCACTGAAGGAGTCTCACTCCAATTAGCTTGTACTATAGGATGCATGAATTCTATTTAGAAGTATCCAGTCACTGTTCATTTAGCCTTTGGGTCCTTAATGTGGTCACCCTGCTGGATTTGGCACCTACAGGAATACTGTCGGTGATAGGTGACAGAGCGATGAAATTTATGTACATAAGAGCTCAGCTGGAAACAAAATTCTGAGAGAAGAAAATGAATTTGAAGAGGAAGAGAATGCAGAGAGGATGTGTTGGTGTTTGTAAGAAAGATAAAGATTGTATATGTGACAAGTCTGTCAACAGAGCTCCTTCTCGACCTTCTCTCAGTCTGGAACTGAAAAGAGAACAAAACAAACAAACCAGGGCTTAGCTACTGAATATCTTGGACAGAGAAGGTAGTCTTACCCCTACAGGAGAAAAAGTGAAAGCAAATTTCATATAGTGTCTCAAAATGTTGTTCTGGGGCTGGAGAGACGGTTCAGTTGGGAGAGCTCTCACTGTGAGAGCACAGACCTCCTGAACCCATAGAAAAAGCTAAGTGTGCTTGCACATGCTTGGGACACCAGTGCTGGGGGAGCAGGACACGAGAGGATCATTGAGGCTTGCTGGCTGAGAGCCAGCTCCAAGCTCAGTAAAGAGACTCAAGGGAATAAGGTGGAGAGCAATACAGCAGGACACACACCTGCAAACACATACATAGACACATACACACACACCACACCACGGGGCCATTGGAGGCTCTGCAATGACTTATGATCAGTGGTTGAAAAAGGAAGTCAGAAAGGGTCAGATGAGAAACCTTATGAAGCTTAAAGTGGGCCCCAGGGTGGCCCTTTCCCAAAGACCTGGCTAGCCCTCTGGTTTATTTACATCTTAGAAGAAGGACATCCAACATTGTTACAGACATTGCCCTAGAGCAGCTGCCACTCACAGGTGGCACCGCCGACTGTGAGTGGTTCCAGGCCCCACATCTTTATTTGCATCACTGTAGAAAGTCAGGGCAAAGGATCAAACCATAGGGACATCTTAATACTTGGAATTTCAGCATGGGCCTGTGGTATAAGCTCCCCAGGAGAACTTTAGGAGGAGATGAAACCTATGATGTAGGTCTGGATTCTGCTGGGGAGGGGCTTGAACGCCATTCCAAGAATGGTCACGACCATCTGGGGAGCTTGGTCTGTCCCAAGGACACAGCTCAACCTCTAAACAGCAATCAGTATGTACTCAGTGGGAGGTCCGAGTGGCTGGTGCCTTCCTTGGGGGATGTTGCTTTGATTAGAGAAGCAGGTGCACTGCTCTCCTGCAGCTGGAAGTCAAGAAGGAATTTAGGGGTGTCTGACCCCAAAGAATACAGAACCAGAAATCCAGGGCCCTTAGTTAGGAGAGTACTGACTCATCAAGGTATGTGTCTTGGCCAAGTTCATAGGGCCAACTATAGAGCCAAGCCTTGCCTCCTCTCTTCCCTTTGCTGGCTGCAGAGTCGCCAGAGGCCAAGATGGCAGTGACGTGCACAGGGGAGTCACACCAAAGCGGGGGAGGGTGCAGTACTCTCGGACAGCGTATTTTAATTTTTACATGTAAGGGATACCGTTCCCTAAGACTTTTCCCGGGCCTGCTTGGGGGTGGATGCCTAGCGTGAGTGTTTAGGCGCATCCCTGAGGCTTCTGAGGCTCATCTACAGGAGCAGAAGAAAGGGATCAGGCGCCTCCTCCGCCCCGCCCCTTCCAGGGCACAGGGCTGTCCCAAGGCTTTTCTGGTCTTTCCAGGCTCAAGGGTTACTTGGGACAAGCTCCGGACTAGGCACAGTTGGGGACGCTGGAGGGTCCCCTTAGAGTCCAGGCAGCAAGCTTCGCAGATCCACCGCGGCCCTTCCATCTCCGCTGTGCTGGCAGCGCCCTGTTCGGTTCAGAGAGTCTCGGCGCAGGGTAGGGCGAGGGGAACGGCAACTCCCTTTGCGGGCCCAGGTGGAGCAGTCGGCAAGCAGTCGCGGAGCGCTGGCAGGCGTGGGAGAGTGGGCATCCCCCTCTGCGCACACCCCGCGCGATTTCTGGGGACCAAGTAGCCCCAGACATTGGCCGGTGGCAGTGCGCTGCTCCCGGCTTGGTCCGGGTCCGTTCAACGTCACGCAGGCGCTGCTCCGCTGGGGTCACCGGACGTCTTTTCTGCTTGCTGGGGATGCGCGGGATGAGCGAGCGAGCCAAAGCCATCTAAACTAGGGGAGCTCCTATAAATAGCGCGCGGGTGCCCTCTCGGCGCTGTCCCTCCCGGCTGCACTGTGCGCCGAGACACAAAGTTGTGCGCAGGGACGCGGGAACCGAAGGTAGTTGGCTCCTGCACCTTAGAACTGCTTTCAGCGAGGGGGACTCAGCTGAGCCACCTACCTGCCTCGGCGTGACACCGGGCTTTGGGGGAATTTTTGGCCAAGCGCAAGCGGGAGTCGCTAGAATCCTGGCCATGAACATAACCTGGCGTTTTTCACATCTCCGGAAACACCTCCTGCCTCTGTAATTTGTTCCTGCGCCAGCCAGAGTCCCTTGGACAGGACCGACACCAGCACCTGCCACTCTGGCGTTTAGTAGCTGAGTCTTCTCTGTGTCTTTGGCTCCATACTTCTTCGCCTGGGAATACTTGGGTTCGGGGTGAGAATTTATTTTATTCCTTTGAGGTGTGACAGCGAGTGTCTGGAGACTTTTTAGATGCCAATGGACAAGTGTGGGTGCAGTGGCCCTAGGCAAAACTGATTTTGGGGTGGAGGAGGTTAGGGTCGGGAGTTCTGCATGAGCTCCTTAAAGGACAAAGGTAGCAGAGCCAGCCAGCCAGCTCGAAGGGAGACTTCAGCCCAGAGAATTGGTGGAAGTGCGCGCGCCGCTGCCGCCTTCGCCGCTGCTCCTGCAGCACTGTCGATCTAGCCACTGGCATCTTCCCGAGCTCCGGGATCCCTGCGTAGCAGGCGCTGCCCGGGAGCAGAAGCTCCAAGCTGCCGCTAGCGCACGCGGCTCACCATGGGCTCCTCGCGCCGGGAGCTGTCCGTGGTACCGGCTGTTCTGCTGATTCTCGCGCTGCCTGTCTGGGCACAGAATGATACCGAACCGATAGTGCTGGAGGGCAAGTGTCTGGTGGTGTGCGACTCGAATCCAGCCACAGACTCGAAGGGATCATCTTCTTCCCCTTTGGGGATATCGGTCCGGGCAGCGAACTCCAAGGTGGCCTTTTCGGCGGTTCGGAGCACCAACCACGAGCCATCTGAGATGAGCAACAAGACACGGATCATTTACTTTGATCAGGTCAGACCCCGAGGGATGAAGGGCGCCCAGGGGATGGGTGGTCTCTGGGTATCGGGGGCTGCCTGCTTAGATTAAGCTAGTGTGATTAGGATGTAGCAAGCTCATTTAAGCGATCGCCT
>CM053766.1:122983090-123032340 GCA_028658305.1 Pachyuromys duprasi
ATGCACCAATTCTACCTAGTGGCTACCTCCACCTACTATGCAAACTGGGTCTGCATCTGGAAATCACAGCAGGAGAATCATAAGTAAATACACCTGCTAGTTATTGCTTTTGGCAACATGAGTTAAGGCTATTGAAATGACCAATGGGCACCTATGGCAGGATGGCAAGAGTTAGGCTATTATCAAAATAGGTCAGGGTACCAATGCATTTCACAAATGGACTAGTAGCCATCTTTGAGGGCTCATCCTTATTTTTCTCAATTCTTCTGAACATAAACATACCTTGGTGAAGCTCTGAGCTTTAACTCCTAATTTCTAACATATGCATCTTGGGAAGCAGAATCTGCTGTGTATTAGGGGAAGACCTGAAACTGTGGCTATCAGCTGAACATGTCTGTGATGCTGGAGCCCAAGTGAAGAGCTGTGGAGGCTCAACTCAACTAGGTTCTAGATGGTTGAGAGCTATCACACACACTCACTGTCCAGAGAATAGAAATGGCGCACGCGTACCCGCACATGCAAGAGAGAGAGACTAAGCAAGAAGCAGGATGATTTAGTAAAAACACACACACACACACACACACAAAACAGGGACTTTGGGCAGACACAGGATTTAGTCCTGTGACCTTTATTTGCTGTTTCTGTGACTCTGACAAATTCTGGCTTTAGTTACTTTATTTGCAAAGAAGAAGTAGTTGGCTGCACAGATTCAATAATCTTTGTGGTTGGGCCACAGTGGGAGCTGGAATCTTGAGTCCGATCATTGAATCTTGTGATCCCCATCATTTAAGGCCCTGAGATGGGCAGAGCAGGAAGAGGGAATGTGGAGGATATAAAGACTGGCACAGGATGGGGGAGGGCTGAGTTGGGATGGAACGTGATGAAGAACAGATGTGGTGTCACAGATATTTCAACAAATGGCATCAGGTGTTCTCTGCCTATTCTATAATTTGACAAATTGTTTTCAGAAATTGATGTGTGCAAAGAGTGCACACTACTCAAGCCCTGTGTTTGCCTTGGCCCCTCACCACTCCACAGTGTCTGTAGCCATTGTCTGCAGCCAGCAGTTTCCTCTTGAAAAAACCTCATAGAAATCAAGCTGAAGGAAGAAGGAGCCAGGCAGGGAGTCTGCCTGATTCTGGGAACTTTGGGGGAGCTGCCCAAAAGCAGCTGAAGTCCTGGATAGACTTCACTGATCTAATTACATTTAAATTTTTTAATTTATTATTATCACTGAGTTATGTTTGCTCGCCTCTTCCTTTTGATTTTTAGTTATACTTTCTTGTATTCTTTTAGTCTCTAGCCTCTACTTTTTAAGCAAATTATTGCTTTAAATTGTGTCTACAAGTATTTTTTTCTGTATGTACATGTTTGTCGTGTGTATACCTGTATGTTCAGGTGTGTGGAGGCCAGAGGTTTACATCAGGTGTCTTCTTTGACTGCTCTGATTTTATTTGAGATAGGGTTTCCCACTGAACCTGGAGATCACCAGGTGGCTAGCCCAGTTTTCCACTGAGCCCCAGGGAACTTCCTGGCTCTATCTCCCTGGGTTATAGAAGCGTGGTTTGGCACCCGTCTTTTAACCTGGGTGCTGGGGGATTTGGTCTTAGATCCTCTTGTCAGTGTGGTCTACACTTTCCCCACTGAGCCATCTCCCCAGGCCCCAGTTTTATTTTCGAAACAAACATTGTCAATTAACACAATTAGTCTCGTAATGGGTTTCGGGCTGCAAGATACCAAGGTTGTAGCATGAGAGACATCTCCCGCTTCCTGCTTTGCTGTTTGCTCTAAACACCAACAAAGCAAGATTTGCCACCGGAAGTAGCAGCAGTCTGTAGGTGTGGTCCCACCTTGCATTCCCACCGAGGGTCCACCTGTACTGTATAAGCCACCTGTCTCTTGAGCAGCAGTGTCAAATAGGCTTAGCAAGCCCCCACAATTGTTGACTTGGTGGCCGTAAGTGTTGAGAACAGAGAGGTATGGCCATTGGTGGCTGTCCTCACACAAAGTCTTGGTACAGTTCTGGCCCCTGGTGACTTTCTGGTAGAGGAGGGTGGGGGAGGATTGAAGAAGTTGGCTTCTAACTAGGTTGGGTTTATTCTCTTCCTAATGCTGATCAGCTTTCAGTGTGGCTTTCAAGATTAAAGTTGCATGCATGTGTGTGGGGTGCCCCCCCCAACCTACCTTGCTAACCCCAGCCCTGTGACCTTGACCCTTAACTCTTCTGTCAGCCTTTCAAACTAACATGCTAACACACATAGGAATCACCCGGGGACTTGGCTCAGATGCTGGCCTTGATGGCACACATCTGGAGGGGCTTGTGCTTCCACACCGGTAACAGCTACCCCCTGCATCTGCAGCTGTTGCTGCTGACTTGGGTGCCACAGAAGAGAGGACTTCCATCATCCCTGCTACAGCCTGGCTACTCACAGCGCATGCTACCTACTAGAGCACTTACAGGCTCCTGGGCTTGCTAGAACCCTGCTGGGGCCAAGACTCGCCCCAGGCCTACCCAGTTCACAACTGTATTTTAATAAGGGGATTTTAAAAAGATTTTTTTATTTTATGTGCACGGGGTTTCTGCATGTAGGTCTGTGTACCATGTGCATGCAGACCACTTGGAGGTCAGAAGAGGGTGTCAGATCCCCTGGAACTATAGTTACAGATAGTTGGTGTTGGGAGCTGAACCCGGATCCTCTAGAATAAGCAGCCAGTGCTCTTAACAGCAGAATCCATCTCTCCAGCCCCATGAGAGGAGTTTTAAGCACCACTGAGTCCTAGAAGTGTGGTCTTTAAGGGAGACTGCTTGCTTTGGGACCACACGTGACACCCGACACTGCAGTCTAACAAAGTCCACAGTGAGCCCATGCAGGTACGAGAACACAGGCATGTGAGTCTACTTGTGAGTAACCTTTGCCAGCAGTGGTGCTCACCCAGGCCCAGGCTTTGAAGAGAATCAGTCTGGCACCTTGTTCTGCGAGGTGGGGAGAGGCAGGAAACCATCTGGAACACTCCAAGCAACGGTTGCAGGACGGTTGGAGGACGGCTCTTCATAGAGGAGAGAGGCTGGACCACTGGCCTGAAGACACAGGTGAGTGAGCCACCCACAGTGGCATCCTGGGATGAAAGAAAGCCCAGAGGAGTCTTCCTCTGCACCAGCCTCTGTTCTGAAGCACAGAGGGAATTACAGGGCGCTTTCCTCTGTAAGCAAAGTGCTCCCCCCCCTGGGGGGCGGCAGTGCCTCTGCATAAGGAGAGGAATTTCTCTCCTGCCTGTCTCTACTCTTCCTCTGATTTTGTCATGTTTAAGCTTTGCTGTCAAAGCATAATCAATAACAGACAGAAAACACAGGGAAATTGGTGGGGAGTAGGCAACTCTATTTCCACGTTCTTGTTTGTTTGTTTCTTCTCTTCATGACAAGTATTAAAAGCAAGTATCTTGACTGACCAGTCTGCCCAGGAAGTCGTTTCATAGTTTTCTTTCATAGCTTTCTAGGGAAAAGGAGAATGAAATCCAGGAAGCTGCGGTAGGGCCTTGAGATGGGAGTGCAGGGAGAGCCATTACCCAGCAGTTAACAAACAAGGTAGGAATTACTGCCCAGGCACAGGACAGCACTTGGCATTACTGCGTCTCTCTATGGGCCAGGAGGGCTGTTGCCACTGGCCAAGCAGTTGAAGGCTTGACATTACAGTGGGTTTGCCAGTCAGAACGTATCTTCAGGCTTCAAGTTACAGAAAAGATCCTGTGTGCAAGCGAGCGTGTGGGAGGTGGGTGGGGGAGTGTGGTGGTGGTGGAGGTGTATGTGTGGATGCATGCGTTTGTGTTTCTGTGAGGGGATGTGGGTGCATGTGGAGGGTGCACATGGATGTATATGCATTTCTATGTGAAGGCCAGAGGTGAATTTGCAATGTCAGTTCTCAGGAGAAGTCCACCTTGTCATTTGAGACAGGGCCTCTCTTCATAGCCCTGTCTGTCCTGGAACTCATTGTGTAGACCAGGAAGGGCTCACACTCACAGAGATCCAGTTGTTCTGCTTCCATGCCCAGCAAAATGTGTAGCCCAGGCTAGCCTCAAACTTTCAGCCCTCCTGCTTCTACCTTCTTTAGCAAATCCTATGGCCATGTGTCACCACAATCAGCTGCTTTGTTTTTGAGATGGAGTCTCTCAATGGGATGCTGTTTCTTTCTGCATGGCTGTGTTCTAAGTAGAGGCTCCAATGTCCGGCCTTTATATATGGGTTTTGGTGATCAATCTCAGGCCCTCACGGTTTCATGGCAAGCCAGGTGCTTAGATGCCTGAGCCAGTTCTTCAGCCTCTAACAGAACATGGGGTGTGCTTTATGCTCTGCAGCCCCCTGCCTCATGTACTGTGACCCTAGTTCACTACTCTGAGAGTCCCAAGTGATGGGACTCTCAGAGTAGAGCTGGGGACTTGGATTTTCTGTGTTCCTCTTTGTCTGTGAGGGGTAGGAGACTATTTTCTTCTAAGATCTTTTTCCTTTGCTTTTTAAAAATGCATAAGCAGTCACATGTGTTTCTTTTAAAATATCTTAGCTTTTACTGTTAGCATTTTTAACACCACAGTCAAGCACTGTCATGATTTTGCCCCAATGCAAAAACAAAAACAAAAACTGAAAAACAAATGAATGCCAACAAAGGAAGCACTTGATCAAAAATAGCAGCACTCAGAGGTGAAATTTAATCCAGCAAAACATATATCTATATATGCAGAAAAACAACCATTAAATCTTCACTGGTATCCAAGTTGACAATTCAATGGAAAAGCACGTGACTGATTATTTTGATGTCAATACAGTTATCATACTGTTTGAGAGCTGAGGGCCCACACTCTTTGAGATTCCGTGTTACTTTTCCTTCTTCTTTTCTTGAGACGTCAGGTCTGTTCTCTGCAGGTGGAGGGATAATGACACATGGAGGGCTCAGCTCCTGTTCCTTAGAGGTGACCACCTCTGAACCAAGGCTGCATTGGAGGGAACACCACATCTCCCCTTCCATTCCTGGGCTGGAATAATGCCGCTGAGAGCATCTGGTAACATCTCTCCAGGGATCACCCCACATCTTACTAATTTTGGTTTCCCTGGCCTGGGAGTCAGTCTTAGCTTCCAGAGGCTGCAGGATTTCAGATTGACATCAGAAGCACCATCCCTCCACCCCCACTTCCAGCCTGGGCTGGTCTCCGGCTCAGGACTTTTCCTGTTTTTTTCTTCTTGGAAGATGGTAAGACAATATTTTATAAACACTCATAAAGGGACCATGGAGTCCATAAGAACCATTAAAAAGTCCTGTTGTGCAAGATGCCTCATTTTCTGAATTGTTAAAAATAAAATAAAAAGTCCCAAGTCCTCCCTTATGATGCTAGTTGGCACAATACCATGGAGCTGAGATAGAATTAAAGCCACAAGGTCATTCATGAGGTTTTGAGAGTTCAAGGCCAATATCTGTTAGGAAGGAAGGCAGGCAAAAAAACATTTATTATGGCTTAGGGTGTCCATTTTGGTTTCTTTTGATTTTATTCCCCTCTAAGCAGGCTTTTAAGAAATTCTATGCTAGGTCTTTGGGCTATCCAGTCACTGGTATGACTGCCCCCACCCCAAAGTCAATGAAATGATTATTAACCATATTCTGCTATACTCGTAGATCAGTGCTCTGTCAAATCATCATTAGGGACGCTTCCTCCAGCAGTGGAAAAATGGGAGCAGATGCAGAAATCCACAGCAGAAAGAGAGTCTAAATGGGAAGGTCCCATCAGGTTCCTCCCCTCAGATCTCGGGGAATCCTGAGGAATATGGGATGAAAAGATTATAGGAGTAAGAAGGGATGGAGAACACCAGGAGAGCATGGCCCACTGAATCAACTTGAACTTGCAGACTGAAGCTGCATGCGCAGGGCCTGCATGGGTCTTCTACACCAGTGATTCTCTGCATATATGTAATGGTTGTAAGTTTGTGGGACTCCTGTTATGGTAGCTGTGGTAGTAACAACTCATTTGTCTGCTCTTAGGGAATCTTTTCTTCCTAATTGGTTGTCTTGTCTAGCCTCAGTGTAATGTTTTTGCCTTGTCTTATTGCACCTTGTGTGGTGGTTTGAATAAACATGGCCCCATAGTCTCATGTGCTTAATGCTTGACACATAGGGAGTAACACTACTAGGAGGTGTGGTCTTGTTGGAGTAGACATGGCCTTGTTGAAAGAAGTGTGTCACTATGGGGTTGTCTCCAATGGCAGACAGTCTCCTCCTGCCTACAGATAAAAATGTAGAACTCTCAGCTTCTTCTCTAAAACTATGTGTGCCTGCAAGCCCCAATGCTTCTTGCCATGACGATAATGAACTAAACCTCTGAAACCAATCTCAATTAAATGTATGTGTGTGTTTTAATAAGAGTTACCCTGATCATGGTGTTTCTTCACATCAATAAAACCCTAACTAAGACAGAAGTTGGTACCAGGGACTGGAGTGTTGCTGTGATAAGCTTGGACACGTGTTTGTTTGTAAGAATGCAGATTTGGGGATTTTGATTTAGGAAAGCAGTTGAATATTTAGGCACTGCTTAATCAGCCATACTGATAAAAGCATGGAAGACAGTGGCACTGAGGGAGATTTGAACTGTGGGGACCTGGCTCAATAGGTTTCAGAGGAGAAGAATTTTAGTATGTTGCCTAGAGATCATTCTTGTGATATTTTAGTAAAGAGCATGGCTGCCTTTTACCCTTGTCTGAAGAGTCTGCCTGAGGCTAAGGTGAAGAGACTTAGATTAATTGCATTGGCAAATGAAATCTCAAAATATCCTAGTATAGACTTTGTCAAGTAGTTACTACTGTTCACTTTTATAGAGAGCATTTTTTGATGAAAAAAAAAGAAGCAAGCTGAGCAAGGAAAAATAAAAAAATGTATGGTTCAAGGAGAAAAGGGGCACCAGGAAGTGGAATGGAGCTAAATCCTGAGTTCAAGGAGATAAACAGATTAAAGATATTAAATGCAACAAAGTGAGTGGTGACCTTTGGCAAGATCCCACCCAGATAAGCTTCCATTTTGTGAAAAGGAATTAAAGAACAATTTAGGTTCAGGTTTGGTAGTGCAGACCTTCAATCCTAGCACCCAGGAGACAGAGGCAAACAAATCTCTGAGTTCAAGATGGAGTTTCAGGTCAGCCAAGTTTAGGCAGTGAAGGAAACCATGGAAAACAGAAAGATGGTGAAGATGTAATTGGAGGAGAGGGCCATGCTCCAGCCCCAGTGGACAGCAGAACTTGGCAGCTGTGGCTACACGGCTCTGGTTTTAAAATCGAGGATAGAAGAAAGGGGTTAGGGAATCTACTTCTGAGACTAAGGAAAGCTGCTGAGGCCAGGAATGTGTGGTGTCCCTGCATGGAGGCCCAGAGGAGTGAAACTGTGGAGGTGAAGCCTGGACTGCCCTGGAGACCAGAGAATGTTGGAGATGCCAGAGCTCTTGGATACCTGCTAAGGTGAGCTGCTGACAGGGAGTGGAATCAGCCCAAGAGAGAAGTATGCTGCAGTCAAGCGAGCTGAAAGGAGTTGGAGATCTGAGGAGTGCTTTGACACCAGACACGGAGATGCAGAGTTTGGAGTTTACCCTGATGGTTTTCAGTCTTGCTTTGGTCCAGTATTTCCTCACTGTGCTTCCTTCTCTACATTTTGGAATGGTAATGTATCGTCTGTGGCATCAAATGTTGCCAGTATGTGATTTTTTTAATTTTTATTTTATAGGGGATTACAATTAAGATATTATATGAATCTCAGAAGAGACTTTGAACTTTGGATTTTTAAATATTGTTGAGATTGTGATTGATCATGGGAACTTTTGAAGATGGACTAAATGTGTTTTGCATTATGTAATGGCTACAAGCCTGTAGGGCCCAGGGAGTAGAATGTAGTGGTTTGAATAGATATGACCCCCAAAGGCTCCTGTATTTGGATGCTTGACCAACAAGGAGTGGCACTATTAGGAGGTGTGGCCTTGTTGAAGTAAGTGTGTCACTGTGGGGGTGGGCTTTGAGGTGTCTTACAGGCTACACCCGGTGAGGTACATAGCCTCCTTCTTGTGCCTGTGGATCAAGACGTAGAACTCTCTCTAGGACCATGTCTGCCTGCATGCCACCATGTTTCCCACCATTAAACTTCTGAAGCTGTAACCCAGCCCCATAAAGATTTTCCTTGATAAGAATTGCCATGGTCACGGTGTCTCTTTAAAACAATAAAACCCTAACTAAGACACCTGGTTTTGCCATGTTTAGTTGTTGTGTCTTATGTCTACTCCTCCTCTTCAGAAAACAGAGGAGGAGTTTCCTTCAGAAAACAGAGGAGGAGTAGACATAGAGGAGAGGGTAAGTGGGGAGAAAAGGGAGGAGTGGAGAGAGGGGAAACTGGTTGAGAAGTATTGTATGAGAGAAGAACCTATTTTTAAAAAACTAAATATTCTGGAAAAAAGAAATTATTCTTTGACTTATTATTTTCCTCTGTGTACACATGTGTACATGTTCATTTGTGTGTACATGTGTACAGGCATGTGGAGGCCAGGGGTCAATATGAGCTGCTTTCCCCAGTCACTCTCCATCATAGTCTTTGGAAACAGGGTTTCTCACTGAATTCAGAACTAAGGTTTTTGGCTGGACTGACTGGCAGGGGCTCTGGGGATTCCTGTCTCCATCTCCCCAGCATAGAGACTATAGGCATTTTTTGCCGCCCTGGGCTTTTTTACCCAGAATGCAAGTCTTCATGCTTGTAAGGCATGCACGTGGGCAATCGAGTTGTTGTCTCAGCCTCCACCATTTTTTCTTTAATCTGGAGAAACACCATATACTAACTGAGTGCCTACTGTATATCCCGCACACCTACCGCATACCCTATTCTCTGAACCTGGCCCCTCATCTTTGTTTCACAATGACACAGTCTTGGCATATGCCTCTGCAGTTTGTTGGCGGGAACTATGGCATGTGAATGCAGAGCATGGTGTTAGCATGGGCTGAGTTCGTGCTTTAAAACAGACACATGCTGCCAGCCATTCCCTCACTGTTTTCTACCATGTGTTCTTTCATGGCCAGGCTTTATGTGAAGGCTGAAGAGTGATACAGGGCCTCTGGGTACCTCAGAAAGGAAGCTCTTTGCTGCATTTTATTGTCTGATTTGTAAAGAGTGCCTTTCGTTCTAGGGACTGAGCATTTCAGACTTTTGCCTTGCCTGTGTTAGGTGATTCAAGGTCCTTCAAAGCTCTATTGAACCCCTGTGGAAAGCAGGTCTCTGGTGGGTTCTAGTCCACAGGAAGCTCCTCTTGGTACCTGGAACTGTTGTCTTGTGAATCAGCCCATCCCTCTGGGCCAACACACAACCTCCTTTATGCTTAGGTGAAGAATGAACTGGTACATTTAGGTTCGTAAGGAAAGCACTAAGATTCCTGTGTGGTTCCACTTCAGTTTTGCCTCCAAGATTCCCACCCCCATGTCGCAGTTAGACTGTTTGGTGAAAAATCTCTTCTCATTTATTTTCACACTCAGCACCTTATCCTATGAGCTTTTCCAATAGAAGCTGTGGCTAAGCACACACCTAGGCCATGGTTCTAGGTGAACTGTGACAGAGATGGCTGGAAATTTTCCCAAGTATTTGCTTTTTGCCACATTTTCACCCCCAAGAAGAAAGAAGATGAGTCAATAGCGAATTTCTAATTGGGAAGGTGAAGGAGAAGGAACAAGCTTCCTCCATCAAGCTATCCCTCCTGTGGTGTGATCACCGAGTTGGCGTTGTGAATGTTCACAGTGCTGACATGACTGGGAGCCTGTTTCTCCAACACCTAGACCCAGATCTTAAGCTCAGGGATGACCCTCAGGATCCCCCTCCCCCTCCTGCTAGAGTCCAGGTGTAGACTGAGATGATCAAGGAGAGGTATGGATGTTCTGGCCTCCATGATGCAGGATTGTTCTCATAATCCCAAGCAGGCATGTGGATTCTGGAGCAACCTGACTCTCGTTGGGTCACACAGACCTAGCTTCCTTCTGTCCTTCCTGAGGGGATGCTACTCAGACAAAGTGGGGAGGGAGGGAGGCCTTCCAGGACCTGCTCCTGGTGCTCAGGAGGAACCGTGCTGCCCAGTGACTGTGAAGGCTGTTGGAAAGCTACCAGGACTGAAAGTCCTCCAGCCAACCCCTAAGTGATCTTGGGCTGGTAAATAGCAGTGCTATTTTCTTCCTTACTTCCCCAAGAGGATTTTTTAGACTCTCTCTAATTATCTTTAAACTTCACTTCACCTAAGACCTCTGGGGATCCTCAGGATAAACGTTAGATTGTTTTTGAACCCGTCCCTGTCCTTCCCGCCTCTGCCATTTCTGAATCCGGAATTCTAGGGTGGGGGTGAAGAAATTGCAGGCTCCCTAAGCACCATGGAGATTGTTATTTAGTCTCACTGTCTAGGCAAGGCTAGCTTCTGTAGGCAAGGCTAGCCCCTAACTCACGAATCTCCCACATGCGGGTGCTGGGACTACCGCTGTCAACTGATAGGCCAGGCAAGGCTGATATCAGGTGCTCCTAGATGCTTTAAATAGAAATTTAACACATGTGGGCTCCGCAAGCCACAGAAGGCCACCCTAATGTCAAGATTGCTTTTAATAGTGTAATGAGGAATGATTGTATCTTAATTGCCTATTGTTTTCTCTCTAAAAATTCCTCCAATTAAAAAACAAACAAACAAAACATTTTTAGGGGCTGGAGAGAAGGCTCAGCAGTTAAGAGCACTGTCTACTCTTCCAGAGGTCCTGTGTTCAATTCACAGCAACCTCAGGGTGGCTCACAATAATCTAAGATGGGTTCTGATGCCCTCTTCTAGCATGCAGATGAACATACATATTGGAAACTTATATACGCCAAATAAATAAATCTTAAAAATAAAAAAATTAATTGACTGCCGATGTATATATTGTGTATGGATGTGTATGTATGCACCCATGTGCCACAGCATGTGAGCATAGTACAACATGCAGGAGTCAGTTCTCCTACCACTTTAGGTTTTGGGAACTGGACTCAGGTCATCAGGCTTGGGGACTAGCGCCTTTACCCACCGAGCCATCTTCCCTGCCTCTCTTATTGTTTCCTTAATGCAACCATGAGGTTTGACACAGGTGGAAGAAAGTCAAAGTGAAGGTGGCTCTTTGTATTCTCAACTGAATAAATCACGTCAGCTTGGACTGCTTCCAGGTAGGTTTTTTTTTTTTTTATTCTTCCTTCTGTTTTCTGAGCAATCAAATTATCACTCATTCACTTAAAACGTAACAGATCATACTGCTGCACGTGGGGCAAACCGCAGAAAAATCAGTCTTCGCTCACTCCACAGGTCTCTGTGACTTGTTAAGTCTGGAGTGGAGGTAAGGGTCACAGATCTGCCCTTGTGTTTCTGCACCTCCTTCAGATGGCCCTAGTGATCAGTTAAGTAAGAGAGACTTTTCTAATGCCATCATCATTCAGTCTTGGGTAAGACACTGACTGTGGGTTTGGAGTGTAGGTCATTGGTGGCACCCTTGCCAACCTAGCATGTGCAGGCCCCTGGCTCTTAGCCGCACCGTTGTATGAAAATGAAATTGAATTTAACACATCTTTTCGTCTAAAATCCATTAAAAAGCATCTGTGCCAAGTTTCAAATGTGACTCATGGAAAGTTTGCTGTAGTGTGATCAACAAAAGCCACTCGGTGCTGATGAATTAATTCACTGTCGGGAGAAAGGACCCACTGGGTGGCACACAGAGGGAGGTCAAAGGAACTCCTTTCTCCTGCCTGCTCCATAAGTGATAGGACAAGGGAGGAGGCGGGCTTGCTAACAGCCCTCAGTCCTCAGCTCTGGAGCACAGGCTGATCGGAGGCCCCATAAGAGGAGCCCGGCTCCTGGATTCCCATGTTCAGAAGTTGTCACTGATGATATATACGGCTCAGATTGCACCAAGGAAGCCAAGAAAGCTGACCTTCCAGCGATTCTTGCTGGCAACATACTCAGCAGCCTGCTAATTCTTAGCCTCTGCCATGGCTCCCTCAGGGGATCCTAAAGATGTCTTCTGTGAAAGAGCCCAAAGGGGATGATTCTAAAACTCTTGGGGATTGCAGTCACATTCCTTGACTTGGCACCCTCCTCATCCTTATCTTGCTGCATATATGAGGTTGTGTGCCCTGAAAACCTTGAGAACAAATGTTGGCTTCCCATCACCAGAGGAATACCCAAGCCTGGGGACTTGGAAGAGCATGACATAGATTCTAGACCACGTTCCCACTCGGAGACTCTTACTAGTGATGCCGTAGCCTTGTGCACAGATGGGTGCACTTGTGTGCATGAGTTTGTGTTAAGCATCTCTGTGTACCTGTGTGTTCCCCTTTAAAGAACAAAACTGAGTTTACACCACTGTATAACAATCTTTTCCTGTTAACATACTGCAAAGACATTTTCAGCATATTTTCTTTGTTATTTTGAAGCATTAAGAAAAAACCTACCACAAAACCAAGGTTTTGCTCACAAACCCTCCAAAGACAAGTAAATAAACCGTAATTAATATAAAAAATAAAAATTTATTTAAAAAATAAATGCGTGTGTGACTATTTGGGGATCAGGAGTCTTTTGGGGGGGGCAGGGACTGTCTCTGACATGAACTGATTGGCCTGCTCTTTAAGCACCTCCCCCTGAGGTGGGGAGCAGCCTTATCAGGCCACAGAGGAAGACAATGCAGCCACTCCTGATGAGACCTAATAGACTAGGATCAGAAGGAAGGAAAAGAAGACCTCCCTTAGCAGTGGAATTGGAGAGGGGCATTGGTGCAGAAGGGAGAGAAAGGGGGAGTGGGAGGAGAGGAGGGAGGCAACTACAGGGGGGACACAAAGTGAATAAAGTGTAATTAATAAAGAATTTAAAAAAGACTCCTGATCCCTAAATAGTCACACACACACATTTCTTTTATTTTTTAAATAAATTTTTATTTTTATATTAATTACAGTTTATTTACTTTGTATCCCAGCTGTAGCCCCTTCCTCATTCTCTCCCAATCTCACCCTCCTTCCTTCATCTCCTCCCTGCCCCTCTCTAAGTCCACTGATAGGGGAGGTCCTCCTCCCCTTCCATCTGACCCTAGTTTATCAGGTATCATCAGGACTGGCTGCAATGTCCTCCTCCGTGGCCTAGCAAGGTTGCTCCTCCCTCGGTGGGGCAGGGGGAGGTCAAAGAGCCTGCCACTGAGTTCATGTCAGAGACATTCCATGTTCCCCTTGCTAGGGTACACACTTGGATGCTAAGCTGCCATGGGCTACATCTAAGCAGGGGTTCTAGGTTAGGTTATATCCATGCATGGTTCTTGGTTGGAGAATCAGTCTCAGAAAAGGCCCCTGTGCCCAGATGTATTTGGTCCCTGTGGTGCTCTTCTCCTCTCCAGGTCTTACTATCTCCCCCTTCTTTCATATGATTCCCTGCACTCTGCCCAAGGTTTGGTTATGAATCTCAGCATCTGCTTTGATATACTGCTAGGGGGAGTCTTTCAGGGGCCTTCTGTGGTAGGCTCCTGTCCTGTTTCTTGTTTTCTCCTACTTCCAATGTTCCATTTTTCTTTCTAAGTAAGGGTTGATCATCTTACCCCGGGAACTCCTTGTTTAGCTTTTTTAGGTGTACAGATTTTAGTATGTTTATCCTATCTTATAGGTCGAGTATCCACTTATAAGTGAGTATATACTGTGTGTGTCTTTCTGCTTCTGAGATACCTCACTCAGGGTGATCTTTTCTAGATCCCACCATTTGCCTGCAAATTTCATGATTTCCTTGTTTTTAATTGCTGAGTAGTATTCTATTGTGTAAATGTACCACAATTTCTGTATCCATTCCTCAATTGAGGGACATCTGAGTTGTTTCCAGGTTCTGGTTATTACGAATAAAGCTGCTATGAACATGGTTGAGTAAATGTCCTTGTGTACTTGAGCATCTTTTGGATATATGCCTAGGAGTGGTACAGCTGGACCTTGAGGAAGCACTATTCCTAATTGTCTGAGAAAACACCAGATTGATTTCCAAAGTGGTTGTACAAGTTCACATTCCCACCAGCAGTGGAGGAGGGTTCCCCTTTCTTCAAACCTCGCCAGCATGTGTTGTCTCTTGAGTTTTTGATCTTAGCCATTCTGATGGGTGTAAGGTGAAATCTCAGGGTTGTTTTGATTTGCATCTCTCTGATGGCTAAGGACGTTGAGCATCTCTTTAAGTGTTTCTCTTCCATTCTATATTCTCTACAGACAATTCTCTCTTTATCTCTGCACCCCATTTTTTAATTGGATCATTTGATTTGTAGCTGTTTAACTTCTTGAGTTCTTTATATTATCTGGATATCAGCCCTCTATCAGATATAGGTTGGTGAAGTTCCTTTCCCAGTCTGTAGGCTGTCATTTTGTTCTGACAATAATGTCCTTTCCTTTATGAAACTTTTTAATTTCGTGAGGTCCCATTTGTTGATTGTTGATCTTAGAGCCTGTGCTGTTGGTGTTCTGTTCAGGAAGTTGTCTCCTGGGCCAATGAGTTCTAGGCTCTTCCCCACTTTTTCTTCTAATCGATTTAGTGTGTCTGTTTTTATGTTGAGGTCTTTGATCCACTTGGACTTTAGTTTTGTGCAGGGTGATAAATATGGATCTGTTTTCATTTTTCTGCATGTAGACATCCAGTTAGACCAGCACCATTTGTTGAAGATGCTGTCTTTTTTCCTTTGAATGATTTTGGCCTCTTTGTCAAAAATCAAGTATCCATAGGTGCACACACACATTTCTAACAAACAATGGAAACTATAGTACTATCCTGCAACCCTCAAAACCAGGAAATCGATACAAGTGCATTGGTTCCCAAACTTCGCTGTTTCAGCAATTATCTCGCCTGTGTCCCCACAGCAAAAGATTCTACATCAAAATCATTTTTCTTATTCTGGCATGACGTCACTCACACCAGAGGTTTCCTCAGCTCCCCCATCCACCTCTAGTGACCTTGACTCTTTCTGTGGGTGTGGTCATATGTCTACACATGTAGGACGTGCACATGTGGATACTAGAGTTTGTGTCAGGCGTCTTCCTCAGTCCCTCCATTGTATTCTTTGAGGCAGAGTTCCTCGCTGAACTTAGCTCATTGATTCACCAAGGTATCTGCTTCATATGTCCTTACTGCTAGCTTTACAGGTGCCCACTGCTCAGCCTGGCTCTACAGAGGTGCTGGGGGTCTGAACTTGGGTTCCATGTTTTTCCTCACCCCTGGCCTCAGTGTTTCTGAGGACAATGGGACTGGAGCTTATTTTGTCACACTTTGGATCCCTTTCCTGACGTCTCCTGATTAGATTGCAGGTAGGCATCTTTGCCAGAGACTCAACATTAACGATGCTCCTTGCAGCCCTCTGGGTGGCACAAGCTAAGCTTGTCCCCATTCCTTGTGATGCACTCCTGATCACCAAGGTGGGGCTTCCAGGCTTGTCTCCTGCTGTTGGTCACCCCCGTGCTGTTATGAAGATACATCTGACAGAAGGTCTGTGAGGCTACATGAATGTCCCATTTTCCACCAAACTGTGCAGTCCTCTGTCTATGTTTATGTTCTTCTGGTGTCTGAGTTTATTCATTGGATATAACCCATTGCTGCTGTTATTTCAATGTTAAAATTTCAGGTTGTTTCAGTGTGATTGGAGGAACCCTTTATTTTGGTTTCAATTTGTAAAATACATTTCCATCCTAAGTATTCTCTGGGAATGGAAGGATGCTCTATGCCCAGCTTGTACACACTGGTTTTGTTTGTTTGTTTGTTTGTTTGTTTTTAGCTGTTTTTCTAAGGGACAGGCCCCCCTTTGTGGATTGGTACTCAGAATCCAAGACCTGGGAGATAGGCGTGCTACTTGCTACTGGCATTGGTGCCGTAAGAACTCTCGAAGGACAATCTAGAGAAACTAACAATGTATGACCCCCTCCCCAACACCCATCCATCTCTACATCCAAACAATATTTATCCTGATGCCTTCCAATTTCAGTTCTTCATTGTCTCTCCTTCCATGTCTGCACCCTACTTACTAGAACTAAAGAAGTGTGCCCCTTTTAATCTAAGTTTATGTACCAATGAGTCCTCTGTGAAGTCCTTACCACCTTTATATCCTGTCTTTGTCACCACCAGGGGCTTTTTTCTTCACTCACAATGTACTTTTCCATGCGGCTAGTGTGAGTGGCTTCCTCACCTGCTATATAGAATCTGGTTTTGACTTTCTTCTCCTATGATAATTTTTTTTTCACTGTCGGGTTTCAGCCTCCCAGGGGACCCATCCTAGCAGATCCTTTGTTAACTTACTCAGGCACCAACAGTCAGTGCTGTGGGCTGTTTCACAAACACATGCACGCATACACACCACAGCTCCACAGATAACCCAACACACCTACCTGCCTGCCTCCTGTATGTGCTTCATATCGCTTTATTATCTGATTCATCTGGGGATGTGCTTTTCCTTGGTGGGTTCCATCTTTTAAACATGGCCTCCATCATCAAGTGGCTTACTTTCCCTCATCAGCGCAAGCCTTGGTACAGTAAGAGTTACATTAGTTAGGAATCTCCACGGTAACAGAACCAGTAGAAGCTGGACCTCTAAAAGGGTTCACTCTAGATCAGGTCTAGACCCGTGGGTCATGACCCCTTTGGGGGTCACCTATCACATACCCTGCATATCACGTATTTACGTTATGGTTCGTAACAGTAGCAAAATTACAGTTATGAAGTAATGATGAAATAATTTTATGGTTGGGGGTCACCACAACATGAGGGTCTGTATTAAAGGGTCGCAGCATTAGGAAGGTTGAGAGCCACTGCTCTAGATCTTGGAGAACATGTAGAAGCTGAAACATCTGATGACATCTCATCTGGAGACTGAGAAACTACTCAGTAGGCAGAATGTGGAAAGATAAGGGCCTGACTGGGAGAGTCCCATCAGAGCCTTTAGGCCTGAAGATCAGGGCACAGAGTACCCAGAGGGCAGCAGGACATGGAGGGCTGGGTACCCTGTGTCTTTCTCCAGTTCATTCAGACTACAAAGCACCACAGAGGTCAATCAACAACTTCTGATTGAAGGAAGGGATTCTGTAGCCATCAGTCCTGTGTACAGACTCCTGTTCTTACCATCAGGTGACCCTCAAGAGTAAGGCAGAACATTTAGCATCTGTTGTAGCACTTCTTGTGAAAATCACTCATGCAGTCCACTGATATATCAGACTTTCTCCCAAGCACACAGGTAGGTCACATGACAGGATTACGGGTGTGTAGCATGCCTGTAAAACATGAGCAGAAGTGGTCTGTGCCGCTCCTAGGAAGACACAAGGGGCAGTTTACCTTGTTCCATCATTTTTCTCTGGAGACTGTGGGAAACTCATGCTGAAATATTGAGTGCTAATTAACATACCCTCCTGTTGACTAGTGTTGGCTGTCCATTGTGAGACAAAAATAAACCCTTGATGCATTGAGCACAGAGGCCTCTGTTCTGTTGCTGCTACTTCTGATATGTGTCCATGTTGTATCTCATCCAAGCAACACAAGACTTCAAAGTATGACATATTATTTCAGACCAATACTTCACTTTGGCCTCTAAGAAATGCCTTGAGATGAGTAGAGTGACTCGGACTGTGGCCTTTCTAGGATCGAGGAGCAAAGGATCAAGTGTGAACTGGTTGTCAGTTTTCTTCAGACACATAAGGAATTCTGCCAGGTGGTGCCCTGAAGTCCTACTCCATATATTTTGAGAGGTGTGTTCTACACAGCAGGTGACGGGCTACATGCCAAAACCCATTCCCTCTCTAACTTCTGTGATTTCTGGAATAAGGAAGGATGATCAGTTCATTAAAGTTTCCCTTTGAAGGGTGACCTGTGGCTCTTAAACAGCATTGTCTCCTTACGATTAAAGCCTCTGTCTCTTGTTGATTAAAGCCTGAATCCTTCCTTGTTCATGTGACGTAGACAAGGACAAAGGTCATACCTCCAGCCACTAATTTACCAGACCAGTTCCTCTGGGTAGGTGAATTAACCTACTTTATCTGACTGGTCTTGGCTCAAGGTCTTGCACTAGGCTGTGGTCAAGTTGTCAGCCAAAGCCATTGTTTGGTCTGAAGGCTCCATTGTAGAATCAATTTTCAGACCTCTGTGGTTGATGATGGAATTTGTCTCTCAGACACGTACCTCAGTTCTTCCCTGGCAGGTGACATGAAGCTGGCTCCTGTTATATGGTGATCCTTCACCAGAGCAGCTTGCTTTGGCAACATGTGCCAGCCAAAGCGGAAGTAGAGTTCCCAGCAACTAAGGTGCTAGACAAACATTTTTTTTATCATATTATAATCATTAGAAGCAAGTCACTTGGTCCATCTGTGACTAGAGGGATGATACTCAAGAGAATGTAAGGAGCTGGGAATGACTTGGGGGAGGGGCAGATTTAGCAAGAAAAATTCATTGATGAAGAAAATAAGCCAAAAAAGAGAAGCATTTTAGGAAAATATACACCCAAGGCAAATGGTCAGAAGAGAGTTCTCATGGATCCAAGGGTGATAGCAACTGTAATAATAATAATAATAATAATAAAATAATAATAATAATAATAAAGTACCCAGAGTTACCTAAGTAGTAAGTCTGAGTCATTAGGGACAATAATGCCTTGGCTCAGACATTAGGAAGACAAGTTTGAACAATACAACTTACATGTTACAACTAATGAAATTCACTGACCAAGACCCTCCCTCAGGGATAGAGATCAGAGCTGGCTTTAGTAAGTTTTTGGCATGAAAGAGAATGGATTTGTGGGTTATGAATGACTCATGCAATTCAATAGGTACTTGCTGATACAAGTCTGTTTGTCTTCCTTCCTTCCTCCCTCCCTCTGTCTCTCTGTCTCTTTATCTCTTTCTCTGTTGGTCTGTCTGTCTCTTTATTCCTTCCTTTCTTTGAGGCAGGTTTCATATTCCACTTCAGGCTGGCCTGGAACTCACTAAGTAGCCCACGCACAGCCTCAAACTTGTGGCAACTCTCTTGCCTCAGTCTTCTGCTTCCTGAGCACCACTATTGCAGGTGTGAGCCGCAATGCCTGACGGTCTTTTGGTTCAGATGGAAGCATGTGTGAGGACAGAATCCAATTGCCCAGTGTCGCAGAGAAGAGGGAAGGAAGTGCTGTCAAATGCTGGGAAGGCCAGCTGTCCGAGGACTGGCTGAGCTTGGGGGAAGGGTATCCCAGGAGAAGATTCACTTTGCCCTATAAAGCTCTACTTGATGAAGTCACCAGGAAACTCTTGCATGGATCATTATATTCAATACTGGAAACGGAATCTCCCAGAGGAGCTAAGGAACCAGATGTGGAGGGAAGATTGTCAGTGGTAGACATCCGCGAGGCAGGAAGTAATGGGCAACTGGGCGATGTCACTGTAATGACCTATCTTTTCTTAAACAAACTAAAATTAGGTGCACAAACACATGTGCATTCAAACACATGTGCACACACACACACACAAGGACAGGTGTGCGTGTGCACACACATGTACACATGTTTGCACAGCTCCTTTGTAGTATTCTTGTCCTGGATCCTAGATTTTTGGTGTTTCTAGAAATACTTCCTTTTTCTACTTTGGTCCCTCAAGCTTTTGTTCACTCTGGTCTTGTTCATCTCTATTCTCAGCATGCACGTTAGCAACTAGAAGGACTGTTTGGCTTATTTGTCAAGCACCTGATGCAGTCCATCGGAATTATAACGTGGGGCTCCTGGCAGGGTCATCTGTAAGGGCTGTGTGTCTTCGCATCTTCTCCCATCTCTGCCCATCATTAGCGGTACTGTTTCCCAGTCAGCAGGTGGCAAGTGAGGTAAAGAGAGTCCCTCTGTTTGCCTCTGCAGCCTCCAGTGTTTGCACAGCCCAGAGCTGACTTTTGGCCCCTCCTCCTCTGGAAGATGGAAGTCATACATTTTTAATTGGAGTTTTTCTGCCAAAGAGCAAACTGGCTTGCCGCCCAACTTATGGGTGAAGATGTCGAGAGAGAAACCCTCACCTTCTGTCCTGCTGGCAGCTAATGAAAACAAACGGCTTTTCTTCCTCTCCAGCTGCTTTCTCTCTCCTGCGGTCACTCTATTTAAAGTACCGCTGGCTCCTTAACTTGTTTTTAAGCCAAGGGACCCAGATCTGGCTTTAGTATTTCGTCTTTCTCTGGCTGTGAATGCTCATATTACCCAGTTTCCTCACCTCTCTGCTTTCCACTGTGTGTGTGTGTGTGTGTGTGTGTGTGTGTGTGCATGCATGCATGTGATTGTGTGTGAGAGATGCATATGGGGAGAGAAAATGGTCTAGCTCCCCCCAAGCAGTACGTTTCAACTTAAAAATCACAGTTGAAAGGCCGGGGAAATGGTTCAGTATTTAAGGATGGAACCGGAAGCACCTGAGTTCAAAATTCCTAGGGCAGCAATATAGCTTAGCAAGTTAAAGATGCTTGCTACTAAAAGCCTAACAACTTGAGGTCAAGCCCCAAGTTCCACATAGAGGAGGGAGGAAAGGGACTCTAAGAGGTCAGGCATAGGTGTGTGTAAACACAGTGCTGGAACCGAGGGGAGACAGGAAGGTCACTGTGGTCTGCTGGCTGGTCACAAGGCAACCTCCAGGTTCAGAGAGACACACAGTCTCAAGGGAAGTGAGGCAGAGAGCCATGGAGCAGGAGGACACCCCCGTCCTCCTCTGACCTCTATGAATGCACACCCTCACATATGCATGTGCACACACCGTACATGCACACACATGAATCGGATGTGCATGCATGGCACAGTACACACTGGGAAGGAAAGTGGTACAGTTCTACCAGAGTAACATGTCAGCGTCATTTAAAGGTGCGGCCCATACATTTATTTCTAATTCTTTCAAGCCATCTTTAAAAGGAGATGGAGCCTGTAACCCACGCAGCATCCCCACAGGGACAATCTCCCTTTGGCTCTGCTCAGTAATTCAATTGTGATAGGAAGGCTGTGCAGACATAGCAGAAGAGAGACAGGAAGACAAAAAAATAAATAAATAAAGCAGAAAAGAGGGAAAAAGCCTTCAGCAGCCGTCATCCATCTTGTGGAAAATGAAAAGTGCTTACCCGTGCCCAGCTAGTAAATCCTGCCTGCTTTATTAAATAAATGTAGTATTTCACTCAAGAAAGGAGACCTTTGGAATGCTTGGAAAAGCTTGCTGGCTTTGAAATGGAATAAAGATTGATTTATGGGGAAGTTCTCCTGCGTGTCTGTTTTTCTTCCCTCTGACACAAAGAATAGTAACCGAGACACAGAATTCATTTTAAAAGACCAAGAGAAAGAGTTGGGTATTGGAAGTTTGGATGTTTTATTTATCTTACTTTAAAAAAATGGGGATGGGGTTCTGAGAGGACAGGAGAGACAGGAATGTTTATGCCAAAAATTCACCGCCAGGCACATGGCCACTGTATGGCACCGCCTGGCCTGCTGCCGGTCACACAGCTGCTGTTCAGAACCCTGGGGGCTGTTTTCTGCGTAATTAAGGTTCATGCTTTCGACTTTCTTTGTTTTGCATTCTTTTTTGAAACAAAGGTAATTGCCTTCATTAGTTAGAGTCATTTCAAGTGCGGTTGATGAGAACCCACTTTCCATTGGTTTCACTAAAAAAGAGGTTGGCTAGAGAATGAGAAGGCTCCCGGGCCCATCAGCCTCAGGTAAAGAAGGATCCAGGAGCTTGAGCGGCAGCTTCAGGACTCCAACACCATCTCCCGGCTTTCACCAAACATTCCAAAGCTTTGTCCTCCTCACTAGACCCTTCTGTGGCTATCCTTGATTGATCTGAGGATTTCGTTTTGAGGTTTAGAGTTCTCTAGTTCGTAAGGCCTTACAGTTATGCACCATTCTCACAGCCTCTCCCAGAAAACAACACACGGCTCCCAGGACACAGGCAAATTTGATTGAATTCACCCAGCTCGGTAAGTGGTAAGACAGGGGTTCTAACTAACTAAACTAACCAACTAACTAACTGACTGACTGACTAACTAGTTAGCTAACTACCACTCTGTAGACTCTTATAGGAATCAATCTCTCTTTTTTTCTTGATTTAATTTTCTGAAAACTTCATACTTATATACAATGTATGTTGGTTATTTCACATTCTCTTTATCTCCCCCTACTCCTCAAACATACCCCTCTCTCTCAATTTCACGATTTCTTTTAAAAAATAAATCCTTAGGTCAAATTAATGATGCTCATACACGCATGTGTGGGATCATCCAGTAGGGCGTGGGCAACCTACCAGTGGCCACCTCCACCAAGACAAGTGACTCTCCTTTCTTCAGGAGACATTCAGGACCCCTTCTCATAGGGAGTTTAAAATTTTTTCTCTCTGCATTCATAATTTAAATGAGCAATAAAAATATAAATTTATCCAACATACAGAATAATTCAAGTCACACATAAGCATGCTCACACACAAAGCCAACACACAGTCTGTTTTGGGCATGGGAACAATTGTAAAGATAGGCATGATATCTCCTCTCCCACTTATTGGTCACTTTTGTGTGTGTGTTCTGAAGTCCCTGGAATGAGAGAGAGACAGATGCAGGAGAGAGAGGAGATAGAGACCCAAGGCCTGCTTTGGAGCAAGAAGGTACCCATCTGGAAGAGGCCAGGAGACTTTGAGAAACATTGGTCTTGAGCAGTGAGTCCAGAGTGGGTGGGTAGCAGGGATAAACTGGGGCAGCCGCCTTGGAAATGAGTCTATAGGTTCTTCACAAGGTGAAAATCATCTTCTGATCCAGCTACAGGACTCCTGGGAGGAGACTCAAAGGGTTTTAAGGTGGCCCAGCATATAAATACGGTCACACCCATGTTTACTCCAGCACTGTCCACAGAAGCAGGGCAGGTGATCAGCCTGGATGCCCATTAGCAGATGTGTGGGAAAAAGCAGTGTGTGTGCACAGTGGCAGTGTGTCTGCGCGAAGGTAGTGTGTCTGCATATTCTCAGTGCGTCTGCATGATAGTCTAGACAGCAGTAAAGAAGAGTGAGATGTCATTTACTGGAAAGAGGGACAGCTGGTAATCATCAGAAAGACAAAAAAGCATGTATACACAGCTACATGTACGTATATAAGTACACGTGCACACAAATGCACACACACATATACACACAGAGATATATGCAACTAAAGAGCAGAAGGGGACTCTATGGGAAGAAGAGGGACAGAAACTAAACAGAGGAAGTTAATGGGGAGTGAGTATGCTAAAAGTACAATGATGCAATTGAACAAAGATGTCATAAAGGCCACCACTAGTGCAAATAATCAGAGATCTTTGTCAGTCTCTGTGGCTTTTAGGGTGCTCTGCCTTAGAGCTGGGGTTCTACATATGCCCAGCAACATTTCTGACTTCTTGAGTTCTATGCACAGTAGAGCAGAGAACTCTGGACTGTCTGAATTCAGGAGGGAAGAATGCCAAGGCCACACATCATGAGGAAACCTCGAAATCCTGAGGTACACTCACAGACTTTGTCAGGACAAGTGTCCATCTGTGTCCCAAGGAAGGAAGGGTGGTGGATCAGTTTCCCAGGGTGGACATAACCCAATGTGATGTCCTTGGGAGGCGAGGGTCTTGAGGTGCCTTTAACTTCTCTCAACTCTGGAGACTGATCTAGGTAGGGGCTGATGGCCCTTGAGTGATCTGTATGACTCTTGTATCTGGCCACCATCTCCATGTGTCCCTGTAGGACCTCTCTGCACACATGCCCAGTATCTCTTTTGTTATCTCTTTAAAAATATTACTTATTATGCTTCCATGTATATATGTTGGTACCCATGTGCAGTGCTTGGAGGCAAAAGAATGTCAGATCCCTTGGAGTTGGAATCGCAGGTGGCTATGAACCACCTGAGGTAGACGCTGGGAACTGAACTCTTGTCCTCTGAAAGAACGACAGGCACTCCTAATTGTTATGTCAGCTTTCCAGCCCCTCTCCTTTTCTTTTTAGAGGGACATTGGGGCTCCACACATGTCCACATGACTACATCTGACCTATGTTAGCTCATCCTTTGAGCTATGTGTGGGTCATGTATGCATGTGTGTGTACATGTGTGTCTGCTCATGCTTGTAATGTAAAGTCAAAGTAGTGTGTCTTCCTCTAGTCTACTGCTCTCCATCACTTGATTTGAGACTTAAGATGAGTTTTTCATCTAGCCTGGCTGGCCACTGAGTTTCAGGAAGTCTTCTGACCTCTCTGCCCCAGGTCTAAAGAAGCACACTGCCATGGCTAGCTTTCACATAGGTACTGGGAATTTGAACTCTGGTCCCCATCATTGTTTAGCAATCACCTTACCCACTGAGCTATCTCTTCACCCTCTTCATTAGTTATGTGTAGGTTCTATCCCTAAATGTATTCCCAGAAAGGTCTGAGATTTCTAATTACAATTTTTGGGGAGCACAATTTCGTTCCTAGTAGATAGATGTGCAGAGAGACCCCTTGATCAGGAGGAACATGTTAATATGTAAGGTATCATTGTGTGCCTCCCATGCTGGAGTAGGGAGCAACATGTGCCTTCTGAAGTGTAGCCCACAGACTCTTGTTTCCATGAGACTAGACCAAGATTAACATAGGCCAAAAGTGACAAGTACACAGGAAGGAAAGGCTAGGCCTGAGGAAAGCAGGGTGTCCCAGCCTCTCTTACCATATTGCTCCTGCTAGAGGGAATTCTTCCAGCTAGAATAGAAACAGGTTCATCATCACAGTGGTGTGGGGCTGTTGACTGCTGTAGGGTCCAGAGGGATCTGCATGAAGTGCTATGTCCCTGTATTATGGGATGTTGGGAATTGAACCTAAGGCTTCATGCATGCTAGTCAGGCACTCTACCAATGAAGCTGCATCTCCAGCCCTTGTTTCTTAAACATTTTAAGACAAGAGTCTTGTATCATCTCACAGATGGATAGGCCACGTGTGTTGATGTGCCAGCATCAGTTTAGAGAAGACACCATGCAGACATGGCTTTTCCCCAAGGCACAACAACACCCACTTGACCTGTGAGAGGTCAGATGCCTCTGGAATTTGCTCTTGCTTTAAGGACCTGGTTGGGATTGGTCTGTGGCATGCTGGGAAGGATGATGTATTGTCTGGCCCTGTTGTTTGGGAGCCTTGTTAGACAGTCACCCTCAGCACCCTCAGCAGTTAGAGCAAGTGTCACCTGGTGGCCAGTAGCCTGGACCCTCACTTGGTGCTGGCTATGGGTATGGCCAGCAGAAACTACCTCTCCCAGATGGCTGGTCAGACTTTCATCACATCTCTGTGCTGTTTTCCCAGTATTCCATGAGTGCTGGTTCTAACTACCCATGAACCTGGCATGTTGGTATGCTCTCCTTCCACACTTAGCCTCTTCCTGTGTGCTTAGCCCCTTATTCTCAAGGGATCCCCACCTTGGTCACTGACCTCAGAATAGCTTGATTCTAGGTGTTTGGGGTGCCTCCTGAAGGAGGCCTTCACACGCACCAACCTTTGTGGCCCATACCCTGCAGAGTCCATGGCTATTTCATTTACTCAAAAAGTTCAGGATTATGCATTTTCTTCCTGCTCATGATCACACTGCTTAGGTCATTGGAAAGAGTTTCGATTACCCATTAAACCTGACTTGAGATCATTAGCAACAAATAGTGTTTTCTCAGGGCAGACGGAGTTCAGAATTCAGAAGAGGCTTTGGTGATCATTATGACTAGGAAGGGGGACACCAGAGGCTCAGTTCCCTCCTCAGTGCAGTTGAAAGAAGAAAACAGGGTTCCGTACATCACAGCCAATTGCACAGTCTGTCTCACCTGTCTGTGAGCTGCTGGCCAAAAGATAAAACAAGCACACTCTGGACTTGAATCTATGCCTGTTATCCAGTATCACCCAGGTTCATGAACCCGGATGGCCAGTTTCTCAGTGTGTTCAGTGGATATGTCATCTCTACAGAGCTGTGTGTTGGGGAAAGCAAATGACATTAGGTAATTCTGCAAACGCAGTCCAGAGGAATCTATCACTTCAGAAGGGAAGCACCAGTGAATAGCCCTACTTTGCTGTGGTAAAATGCCACATCCAAAAGCAATTCATGGAGGAAAGGGATTATTCCAGCTTACAACTGTCAGGTCTCTATCACTCCATCACAGGAAGTCAGTGCAGAAACTCAAGGCAGGAACCTGGAGGAAGGAACTGAAGTAGAGGCCACAGAAGGTTGCTGCTTACTGGCTTGCTCATCCGGGATTGTTCAACCTTCTTCCTTGTGTACCCAGGACCACTTGCTCAGGGATGGTACCACCCACAGTGGGCTGGGCCCTTCCACACCAATCATTAATCAAGGAAAATCACCACAGGTTTGCTAACAGGCCGATCTTATGTGGGCATTTTCTCAATTAAAATTCTTTTCCCCAGATGACCCTGGCTGTGTCAAGCTGACAAAACAAACGAACAAACCAACCCCTCAAAACTAACCAAAGTAACATGTATTAGTTCTGGCACATAGCTATCTTGGTAGTATGCATTGGTGATGCAATTCACACAAAGGCCCATGAGATTCCTGCCATTTGCAGCAGGATTGGACTCCAACTGTGGAGTCCAAACAGGGGAAACAGACAATCTTGGCTCATGGTTGTAAGCTGCCTCTAATCTAACCTAGAGTTGTAGACTGCTTCCTGTTGGCTGCGACATCAAGCTGATAATAAAGGATAAAGAGTATCACCCAGAAACCAGGAGAATGGAAGGGAGGTGCAGATGAACATTGAACTGCCAGAGTCTGGGGTCGACAGGCAGTAGTCAACAGTCCATCCAAGGCCAGGAGTCAGGGTACCTGCACTAAAGTTGGGTTTGCCTTTTGAATCTGTAAAGATGTAATCGTTTGCGGTCCTGTGGCTGTGATAAAATGCAACTTCACAAGAATTTGTTTTCTTGTAGCTCTTGAAGGCTGGATGTGTGTGAGGGCAGAGAAGGCACAGCAGCAGGAACAGGAAGCTGAGAGGTCACATCTCAACCACACACAGGAAGCAGGGGACAAGCCAGCAGTGGGGTGAGGCTATAAACTCTCAGAGACCCCTCCTGCCAATGATGCACTTCCTCCAGCCACACTGCACCTCCTAAAAATTCTGTAACTTCCCCCAATGTCACTACCAACTGGTCAACAAGCACTCAAATAAATGAACCTGTGGGGGACATTTCTCATTTTACCACAACAGGATATTTCATTTAGATCAGAGATGCCCAACCTTTTGACATTTTGATACTGTCATCTGATCCACCCGTGTGTGTGTGTGTGTGTGTGTGTGTGTGTGTGTGTGTGTATGTGTGTGTGTGTGCAGCTGTCTTGATTACTAACTAATGTCAGAGGTCCCAGCCCACAGTGGGTAGCACTAGCTGACTATGAATCAGGGAGTGAGGCAGAGGGCAAGCCAACAAGGTGCATTCCTGTATGATTTCTGCTTTAAGGCCCTACTTGCACTTCTGCCTTGACTGCTTTCAGTGGTGAATTGCAATGTGGGAGCTTGAATTAAGCATTTCACCCCCTCAGTTGCCTTTGGTGGCTGTGTTCTTATCATGGCCACAGAGAAGTAACCAGGGTGACATCTAAGACAGAGTTTTGAATAGTCACTCTTGGGTCAGATAGAAAAATAAAAGACATCTCTGAGCAATTTCCTATTTCAGACCCTCATTTATGCCCATGATATTTCAACCTTTCTGTTCTATTTATTTTTAAAAATTAAAGTTTTGACTGAATTCAGTACTTCACAGTGAGGCAGTCCATTATGGCTAACCCTGTCAGAGAGTGCTACAGGCTTTGTTCCTGTTTTCTCTGGAAACCCCAAATGATGGAAAATACAGAGACTCAATTCTCTTCTGTAGGTTCCCCCAGGTCTAGGGCCTCAGCTCAGACACCCCCAATGCAAACAGAGACATGCAGTTAGCCATCAGTGTATCCCATTCAGAGGGCAGAGTGCCAGAAGCCTTCCTTACTGACTGTGCCAAGCTGTGCTGGCTGAGGCAGGACGAAGAAACTGAGGCCAGAGCTTGTTCAGACCCTTGTAGGGAGAGCAGGAGAATGAGAGAGCCCTTCCTGGGCTTCCTGGGCTTCCTGGGCTTCCTGGGAGGTGACAGCCCAGGTTAAAATTCAGGAAGCCAAGTGCCCATCAATCTGATGTGACAAAAGAGGGATGAGGAGACCTGCCAACAGCTGCTCCTCACACAGAAGGCCAAGGAACTGGAGCATTGTGGGAAGGTGGTCAGTACAATGCCTGTTCATCTGTTTGTATGTGGATAGAGGGCTTGCTGCCTGCAGGGCTGGTATGCAGAAATGCTGTAAACCCCTCACATCAGGAAGCTGCTGTGCATGTAGGAATATAGGAACAAAACCAACAACGAATTGAGGCTTAATACTGTGGAAAATAAAGGCAGAGCAGGTGAAAGCAGGCTGTACCACCTCCCAACTTCTCTCCCTCTCCCTCCCCTCCTTCCTACATTCTCCTCCTCCATGCCTCCTTTCTTCTCTCTTTCTATCTCTGTCTCTCTATGTGTATCGCTCTCTTTATCTTGTGTGTGTGTGTAACTTTGGTTAATGTCGTAGGGAAAATGCGAGCACAGGCTTGAAAGAAGAGAGGGGAGGTAGTTCCCTTGGGTATTTGGTCGAAGAGCTTCCTGAGAAGAAGGAAGGGGTAAACAGTGTGAAAAGGCCTGAGGTAGGGGTGGGGGTGAGTTCCCATAGACTGGAGAACAGTGGTGTAGGGGAGGAGCAAGCAGAGACAACCTGCAGATCAGAGAACTGCCTACCAAGGCAGGGGAGTAGACAGTGCAGTACTCAATGGCAAAGACCTCACCGCATTCAGAGGAAAAGGGGAGTTCCTGGTAGATCCGGGGCTCAGAGGTGGTCAAGTTTGGAGTGAGTTTACAGCATGAAGTCACTCTGCAGCTTCTAGAGGGAATGTGTAGGCCCATGTGGTTACTTGCCAATTTGCTCTTGTGCCTGACTCTTTCTCAGTCCTTGAGAAAATATGCTCAGGATCTGTGTGTGAAAGAATGTTCATGGATGAGGATACGGTACTGGAAGCATTCCAGTCCTGATCTCCTTCAGTATGTAATGGGCAGGTAAAAATAAGAATGCTGTAAAAAACAAACATCAAGTGAAACCTGGTCACATGGTCACTGGGGACATGGCCTGGGAAATGCTGCCCTTCTGCATGCTGGTGGGAATGCGAGTAGGACAGTCATTGCTGTCGAGCTTGGTGTCTCCTCAAAAAGCCAAGCGCAGCATTGTCACATAACTCAGAAATTCAGTGCTAGGCATGCATCCCAGGAACTGCAATCACACATGTAAATTCTTGTACAAGGATGCTCATAGCAATGCCAGAAATGCCGTTTGCGTAAAATGGGTGGAGCATCCCAGTTGTCCATCAGGTGATGAATGGGGAAAGGAAATGTGTTCTATTCATTCAATGTGATGGATGTAGTGAGGTGATGTGGATTGACCTGCAAAACCATACACAAGGATCACATGTTGCATGATTCCATTGATGAGAAATAGCCAGAAGACCAGAATCCACATGGACAAAGTGTGGTTATTGCCAGGGTCTGGGAGAAGAAGGGAATCAATGAAACCGCTGGTAATGCATGGGTGCTTGACTTCCTTTGGGTACTTTGGATCTAAGCAGAGGTGAGGAGTGAGGGCTTCATAGAATTGAGAATCTGCTCACCCACACTGCTATCTGCTTTCAAGTTATTAATTGTGTTTTGTGCGAATTTGACTTCATTTTAAAAAATGAATGCTCAGCATTGTGTGGCGAATAAACTGGGAAGCATGATAGTCAGAAGGATGGGACGGAAGGCAGAATGTTTCCCATGTATGTAGGGGCTGGGCAGGCACCTGGGGTGCATTGCTATATGAGGGAAGCTAGACACATTGATTTGTAAACAAATGGAAAATTTCTGGACCAATGTGCTAGAAATCTAATACAGATTGTTTTCCAGTGTGTGTGGAGGGAGAGAAGAGCTAGGGAACTGATTTGGGGTCAGAGAAGAAGATATTATTCTTTCAGTCTCTTTATTTTTAGAGGATAGGGTACATAAAAATATTAAGCATGTCTAAAAATAACGGTGTTTTTTTTTAAGCTGGAAGGAGCTTCAGCAGAGTGAACCCACAGCTAAGCTTGTTTCCTGCACGTTCCATTAATGCCTTCTCATCACATTTTCTAGCTAATCCTGTTTTGCTTACATGTGTTCAAATACACGTACATTATAAGATTTACTATAAAATAGAAAGATTCTTTCAAAGATATTTTAAATATTGCATGTCTAACAGTAATTTTCTTTTCTTACTACACACTTACTTTCAATGCTGTTGCCTGAATACATTATTTTAATAATTAATAGAAAAGTGAGGCGGGGTCCTCCATGGCCTTTTGGTTCATTTTAACAAGTGAAATTTTCTGAGGGGCTGACTACAAAGTTCACTCCTTCCTTCAAACATCCCATCGCTCACGTCAGTACTGAGGGCAAGGTCATAGACTCAGCCTAGAGGGGCCACAGGGCAGGGAAAGCAAGCGACACCAACCCCCTTCTCTCTCCACCTTCCTTTCCCCCCCTCTTCTTGCCTCTCCCCATTGGCATCTGTGTCTCTCTCTGTACGCATGTGTACCCCTGCCTGGATCTCCCACCATCATTTGCTCTCTCTCCAACCCTGACGACATCCATCACTGGTTGGGGCTGTACTTTCCCCACACCCTGTGGCCACAGCAAGTATCTAGCTCGTGCGGTTTGCTGTGAGAGTAAATGAAATTTTGTAGGTGAGGTCACTATCCTTCCTTGTGGTGATAAGTGACAATATACTCTTGATAAATCCCATTTTTGTTCTTATTATTTTCTTCTGAGGAGAGGTACAGAAGAAAATGAACAGTCACCTTCTTGGCTTTGCCTTATAACCGTTTGGGATGTAATGTTTTGGTTGCAAATATGGGTTCTGGAGTCCATGGCACTTCACTAGCTGGGAACCTTTTTCCAAAAAGCATTAACACGGTTCACAGAATGTATTCAACTCACAAGTGGACAGCCATTGCTATTACTATCTCTCTAATATCAGTTTTGTGTCTGGAAAGGGCACATATGCCCTAGTTCAGGATGGGAGAGCATATAGTTCCCTGGAGATGTTGAGGTTCACTTCCCACAAATAGCACTGTCAGAGTGAAAAATAGAGATGCACATTCTCTCTCCATTGGAATCCATGCTCGCACTCAAAGTGATAAGAGAGAAGAGAGGGTAAGCCCGACCCCCACAGCGTCCACACCAGCTTCCTTTTCCTTGCCGCAAGGGTCAGCTCAGGCTGTACCTGAAGGAGCTCTCCCTCACACCTTTTATGTAAAAAGATCCTTTCTTTATGTTCTTTTTTTTTTTTTTCTTTCTTTATGTTCTATGGATGGAATTTCAGGAAAGAGTTTGTTCTTTCTCTCCTTTTCAAATATCATTCCCTTTGTGTTATGTACCTCAGATGTGCCTCTGATTTGGGGAATGGTAACATTACAGATGCCCAGAGATGTCTGAGAACAAGACAACACAGAGAAAACACACACACACACACACACACACACACACACCAACATATTCACACAGTATGCTTGAGTTTGCTCATGTCATTCTTGTAATTGCTGTTGAGGTCTTTATTGGTACCTTGCTAACTAAGACACAAGGCAGAGAGTAGAGACCAGGGTTTGGAGGGAGAGGGCTGGCTTTCAACTTGAACGCTTATGGCAAGTATTAAACACTCAAGTGGCTCCTGGATCTGTGAAATATTTGAACCCATAATGAAGAGGAAGCAAAAGAAGCTAATATGAGTACAAGTGCTGTGGGAAGTATGTAAAAAGTTTGTCTTAGCTGGAGTGTAGCTGCCACAAGACAGGAATGTTGTTGGCTATAAAAATGGGCATTGGGCTATATAATGTTTATTATTTGCCCTATGAATTATTGTAGTTAGGGTTAGTGGTAGTATCTAACCTGCTATCACAATTAATAAGACACAGATACCTATTAGATTTTATAATTGTCTTATTTACCTTGGGCTGGGCACATATTCTACCCACACTGTCTCAATAACCTCACCATCCATCTCTAAGCTCCCAGCCCCCATCCAATGCCATACACCTTAATCATTCCTATCTGGGCTACCTTCCATCTATAATCCCAAGATACTTGCTTGCATTTTTCATCTTGGTGTTTTCTCCATCCATTCTCACGTGGTTTTGGTTCCTTCTCCACGCTAACCCATCCTGGCATCCTCCTCCCTCCTCTCTTTCCATCTCACTGTGTCTTTCCTGTGATTCTCCTGAATCCAAAGCCCAGGAACTGTAGCCATGCCGATCCCATTCAGCCCTGCCTAAGTTTTAGGCCTTTAATCAACCAATCAGATATAATGTCTTAGGCAGGTTTACAAAATAAGGATAAGTTTATCCAGGCAGTAACCAGATCTTGAGGGCCAGTAATTAGCATCAAAATATAAGCATCAGACCAACCCCCAACACCGGTATGCCAGGGTTGAAGTGGTGGTTGTGGGTCATGGCTGAGCTACAGACAATCTTGAATCCAAAATTGAGAAACACTGGATTGAGTCCCTGGGTCAATGGTTGATAAACTTCTTCTGGGATGACATGTCTGATGGATGGTGTTCATATACACAGCCATCTGTGGGGAGCGCCAACGCTTTGCATGATCCTGTGTAATTCCATTCCTTTCTCTTCTATATAAGAGTGAAGACTGGAAGACAAGGGATTGAGTTTGGCATGTGTATTGTTGTAGATCACACCTGGTTCTTTATGGACAAGTTCATTTTCTCCATAATTACCATGTACACGCCGGAGATTATATTGTCATTCTGGAGATGACCCCAGGGGCCGGACCTCTTGGGTCTGATTCCTGACTCCTGATAACCTTGGACACATCATCAAACCCTTTTTTGGCTCCATGCCCTCATATTTCAAGTAGGAAAGAGCATACTTCCCACACCAGAAGAGCATTAGAAAAGTCAAATAGTGTGTTGTATGTTATACACTTAGTGTAAGTTATAAAAGCATAAACTATATAAGTTTGAAATTCACAGGTCTTAGAACCCAATGTTCTCAGCAAAGTGAGTCCTGCAGCTTTACGAGCAGGAAAATAGAAGGGGACAAGTGTGGATAGTACAGGATGGAATATGAGAGTGGGATTTAGAGTCAGCCTGACCTGAATCATCATGTCCTAATTCATGAAATGAATGAAAAGATACTAGTGCCCCATGAGTTCATTGCAAGGGGTTGATTCTGTTATCTGGGTTGCTTTTGCTTATTCCTCAGTAAGCAATCGTAACAAGCCTTGCAGGTAAAAAGCACATACAGCTACAACCAAACGCTTCCTGTACGTTCCTAGGTTCTCTGCAAAGTAGTGATGAAGATGCCATCAAGGGCTGGGTTTTCACAAGACGGTTCGTCTGGGGTAAGGAATTAAACTCAGGTCATCAGGCTTGGTAACAAGTTCGTTTATACACTGAGCCATCTCCCTGGTCCCAGCTTGGTTTAACAGAGCATTTCAGCACTGGCCATTTCCATGCAAATCTTAACACCTGATAAATACTTGACACTTACTCATCTCAGAAGTCTAGGACAATGTTTGGAACAGTTGTCACCCATAGGATGGGGCTAACTCCTAAATCACCACCCCCCCTCCAGAGTGTCTAAGGCAGGTTTATAGAGAAAAAGAAAAAGACAGGGAGGGGGCAGAGCTCACCAGCGCTGGGGATTCAAATCGGCAGATGCTCAGCAGAGCAGAATATATCACAAATTTAATTACATGGTGATTTATGGAGCCCCCTTTATTATATTTGTCTCTGCCACCGAGACTCTTGGCTCCGTAAAGGGAAGGGTATGTGCCTGTCTGACTCACTTTAGATCCCCAGTATACTCTATAGGCTGGTGCAAGATCAGAAATCAATAAGTAGTTCTTGAATGAATAAATGAAGCTTACAGTTTGTTGGGGGAAAGATGAAGGTAAAACAGGATGAAACTCTGTGGGTTAAGCTGAATTGAAAATGGCAAGGACGGCGGAAAAGCGTATCTGTGCTCATAGAAGTGCTGCGATGTTTACACATGGGTAGGATTCTAAGAAACTTGAAACAGGCTGAGAGTGGTTAAGAGTACTTTCTTCACACACTTAAGGACCAGGCTGTGGATCCCATTGCCCATGTAGCAGGAGAACATCTGGCAAACACCTGCAAGCCAAGCTTCCAGGGGAAGCTGAGGCAAGGAGATGGCTGGCTCTTGATGACTTCCAGCACAACTAAGAAAAATGAGAGCAAGCCCACACTCAGGAAGAGACTCTGCCTCAAATAAAGAGATGGAGAGCGAAAGAGGGGGAGATAATATACATACATGTGTGCACATATACTTACTCAAACAAATACGATAAGTAACTATTTAAAAAGTTTTTCAGCACCAAACACCTCAAATTTCCCACAACTCAGTTTCATCTCAGTATTAGAATTTGCAGCAGATAAAATGAATGTTGTGAATACAGTGTGGTTTGAATGTTCACACATGTGCATGCACACACACACACACACACGTGACTGGTGATATAGAGTATCCTGGAGAGTCCCTGGAAGAAAATTTGGACTTCACTTCCCATCTGCTTCTTTCAAGCCAGTCTTGTTCATCATGTGATGTGCCAATATCAAACACTTTAAGAAGAGCAAGCAAGAAGCCATTATAACTGGCACAAGAGCTGAGCTGTCAGCAAAATTCTAAATCTGGCAGCTTCAAGGGCAAGGGGGACACTGAGGTGCAGAAGGAGCAGAAACCGGGAGGGAGAGACATCTGCCCTCAGCACAAGGAAGGTTGCTGTGTACGGGAACCTGGGTTCTCTGGGGCAGAGGATTCTGAGTGAATGGTCTTCAAAAGCAGAGTACCTGGACAGATTCTCATCCCCCACCAGCTGGAAAAACGAGCAACAAGACCACAAAGCATCCACACAATCTCCCCTGCATCGTCTCTGAAGCACACAGCATCTACAAGAGCTCCAGTGTACGCTCTGTGCACTGCCTCATACGATCACATGCCATTTTCAATGGAGTTTCAGAAACAATCTCCCAGATAACATTATTCACAGTGCCCATACTCTTTGGAAAAGCATAGTCTACTTTAAAGATGGTTTTACGCCGCATTAAGAAGGAGCAGTGTGCATGTGGTTCATTGCTAACCTTTGCGCTTAACTTGCTATTGCCATAAGTGATGGAAGGGCATGGCTACGAGAACACGCTCTTTTTTTAAAATTTAATTTAATTTATATATTTATTTATTACAATCTATTCCCTTTGTAGCCCTGCTGCAGCCCCTTTCCTTGTCTCCTCCCAGTCCCACCCATCCTCCCTCTTCTCCCGCATGCCTGCTCCCTAGTCCCCTGATAGGGGAGGACCTCCCCCTCTTCTGTGCTTTTTAAATGAAGATATACTCCAGCGTGTGAGCAATACTCAGCAACAGCTGATCTTCGGGGAAACATGGCTCAAGTTTTGCAATGTGACAGCATCCTGCCTGGTCAGAGCAGCAAGGCTCAAAGAAAACACCTGTCAAACAGTGTTGGACAAAGTGGTGAATAACACTGAGGTTTCCCCAAACTAACACTGGAACTACCATCAGGTCCAGCACTACTCACAGTACCTAATATAAGGAGTCAACCTAAGTTTCCCCAGATGGCTGAAAGTATGAAGAAAAATGTAGTTCATATAGAGAAAGGAATACCATTTGGCCACAAAATGATCTACTTACAACATTAGCTGCTATTTATCCATATGTAAGTCACCTTCCCAGTTTATATAAGGGCCAATTGCTCATCACAACTGGTGCCTCTATATGTATGGATATTGATGTAGGTTAGTTTGTTACTTATTTATTAATTTTCTTTTTGTCCCAACATGAACTCTTCTAGGTGAAGTCAAAGTGAAGATGACATACACGGCTTAGGCTGATCTTAGAAGACTGGATTTCAATACACAAGGATGGGTTTGTTGGTTTTTTGCTTTTCATTCTAAGCAAAAGAAGCAGTAAGAGCAAGGGTGTGGATGGATGAATGGCTGTGCATCTGAGAAGTGTCCAAGGTCTCCAGCATGCCAAGGATGTTGGAAAAATGAAGACAGTGACTGAAGAGTAAGATGGAGTCATTGTGCAGGGCCTGTTAAAGGCCAGGTGATGATGTCTGGATCTCAACAGCAGGTGTTGGGGAAATCACAATGCCTTTAAAGTGCTAGAGAGATGAATTTACAAAAATAACATTTAGTTATTTTAAAATAATGAATGTAACTGTTAATGCAAGCCAGCAGTCAAAACTAAATGATGGAAACAAGCATCTTAATTTTTTTCTTTATTTTCTTTGGAGGAAGCGTCTCACTCTGTAACTCAGGCTGTCCCCAGTTCTTATTCATCATACGGCCTGGGCAGACCTCAGGCTGGTAACCTTCCTACTTCAGCCTCTTGTGTGGTGTCATTGAGGGTGGAAACCACAAACCCAGTCTCTCAATTATGTGTTCTCCTTGCTTAGGCCTCTCTGCCTAGAGGACATTTCTAGATACTTTTTCTTTTTTATTTTTAAGTTAAAAGTTTAAAATCATATAGAATAACAAGTTTCATTATTGCATGCATGTGTGTTGTACTCCCTACTGCCTTCCCCTGTTATCCTGTCACTATAGCCTTCACATGCGTGTGTTTTGTACCCCACAACGCTTCCCCTGTTCTACCGTCACTATAGCATTCACATGCTTGTCTTTTGTACTCCCCTCTGCCTTCTCTTAGTCCCATTCCCTCCCTTGGATAGTCTCTCCTGATTTCATGTCAAATGGCCATCACCCTCCCCTACAATCTCTCCCCATTCTTTGTTACTTTTCTATTGTCATGTCCCCACCCTCACGGCACAAGTAAAAATTTCCATTTTCACTCCACTGGGCAGTTTGTCTTTCTGAATCTAGCACTTTTCCACCTCACAGTGGCTTCTTGTTCCATCCATTTTCCTGCAGATGTCAGGCCATTCTTCTCTTTAGGGATAACCCTCTGCTGTGTCTATACACCATATTCTCATTGTCCATCTATCCGAGGACGGACATGTGGCTGGTTTCACCTCCCACTGGCAGATGAGGATGCTGTGGTCTGCTCACTCCAGTCACCCTGGCTTCCATGATGAGGATCCAGATCTCATTCATGGTCCTGTACATGCTTCATGTCCCAGCCTTGCACTGTGATTGTAGAATCCTTCAGAAGCCATTCAAAAAAGACTTGGAGCATACGAGACAAAGGGTTCTGCTCAGCTAGTAGTCAGTGGGACACAGAGGACCCATGGCCCTTTCTGATCTCAACTTCTCATGCTCTACACAGGGCTCAAATCAGCCAACAGCATAGGATGGAAACCCACAGTCAAAAGCCCAGAGTGGAAGCTAGGTTGGTAATTCCTAACAGATCCGAGCCCAGGCTTGTAGATCTTAACGTTTCCATCCAGATTCACCCTCCTTAGGAACCGAAAGCAATCCAAACAAGTGGGAGCAGTTGGTTGAGAATGATAGTGTCAGACAGACAGACAGACGTGAGGCTCTGGCTCTGGGATCTAACACTTGTTTTGTGGCGGATTCTATATACCATACGAAGCACAGCCCAGGTCTCGGGGGAAAGAAGAGCTCCTGGTTAGCCCTTAACACTGCAAGGATAGTGGTCCTCATCTCCTTTTTCTTCTTGTTGTTTTGCTTTGCTTTTTTTGTCATCAAATATCTTAAGCTCTGAAATATCATATTCAGTACCAATTATATAACTTACACATTCATTCATTTTAGAAGAGAATCCTTGACTGGGATTTGCATAACATTTGCCTGGTCATTTCAGTAACCTGTCAATCACTGCAAGGGAGCACTCACAAGTCAAATCAATTTAATTTCTCTGAACCTGGCTGAGTACTACTACTTAATTTTCTTTTAAACTCAAAACACTGGTGAAAACAGCAAGGCTTAGGCAAGCCTGAAATGTTGCCTGGGTTCTTGTTTATATCTTGACACTCCTGTCTTCCCCAAGGTATTAGTGTAGCCTGAATCAGGCAAGTGGCCAACCCAATCACACACATAGCAGACAGGGGCCCAAACTGTTACTAGTCCATCTCTGTCATTCTCTTCTGGAGCAGAATGTCAAGGGGCCACAGAGAGGAGGAATAATTGACATTATAGCTTGGTAGTTGGAGAGGCAGGACCTGTCAAGGCAAATTTCTGACTATAGTCTACGATATCGAAACCTATGGAGCTGGGTTCAAGATCCCACCCTTAGACACTTCCCTGCACTGACTTAACCAAGATCCCCCAGTAGGTTCTATGACAGTATTCGTAGACATACTTCTATGCTGTTAGTTTTTGTCAACTTGACACAAACTAAAGTCAACGGAGCAGAAGGAACCTCGGCTGAGAAACCTACCCCATCGGATTGGCTTATGGGCTTGTCTGGGGGGACATTTTATCGGTTGATGATTGATGTGGGAGGGCCCATTCTGGGCATCACTAACCTGATGTAGGTGGTCCTGGGCTGGATAAAATAGCAGAATGAGCCACTTACCTGCAAATGAAAAAACAGGGAACAAGTCAGGAGCTTGCCACAGAGGGCCTCTGAAAGGCTCTGCCCTGTAGACTATCAAAGCAGATACTGAGACTTATGGCCAACCTTTGGGCAGAGTGCAGGGAATCTTATGAAAGAAGTGGGAAATAGTAAGAGCTGGAGAGGACAGGAGCTCCACAAGGAGAGCAACAGAACCAAAAAAATCTGAGCATAGGGGTCTTTCCTGAGGCTGATGTTCCAATTAAGGACCATGCATGGAGATAACCTAGGACCCCTGCACAGATGTAGCCCATGGCAGTTCAGTGTCCAAGCGGGTTCCATAGTAATGGGAACAGGGACTGTCTCTGACAGGAACTGATTGGCCTGCTCTTTGATCACCTCACCCTGAGGGGGGAGCAGCCTTACCAGGCCACAGAGGAAGACAATGCAGCCACTCCTGATGAGACCTACTAGACTAGGATCAGAAGGAAGGAAAAGACCTCCCCTATCAGTGGACTTGGGGAGGGGCATACGTGGAGAAGGGAGAGGAAGGGAGGAGTTGAGAGAGGAGGAGGGAGGGTGCTACAGGGGGGACACAAAGTGAATAAAGTGTAATTAATAAAAAAATAAAAAATCTAAAAAAAAAAGAGAAAAAAATAGCAGAATGAACAAGCCATGGAAATCAGGCAAGTAAGTGGCATTCCTCCACTTACTCGCTTCAGTTCCTATGCCCAGGTTCTTGCCTTAGGGTTCCTGGATGAGAAACTGAGACCTATAAGCCAAACAAACCCTTTCTTCTCTAAGTTGCTTGTGGCTATATTATTTACCACACCAGCTGAAAGCAAACCTGAACACCTGTTTTACTTGTTATTTTTCTTCTTCTTTCTCTCAGGTATCAATTAAGACAATTGGCTTCTACCCCCTTGTAGATCTAACATCCTCTCCGGTCGAAGGCTTTTCTGACCACGTGTAACCTCTGTGGAGTCAGGTTCAACTGTACCAGCTTTGCTGTCTGTGCAGGTACGGGGAAGGACGCTGATGGTCTGCCTCCCTCTTCCCTTCATGCTGGCCTGGTAATGGGGGAAGACTGAAGATCAGCTGCTGACGGAGACATGTGGCAGAGGAGGGGACTAACACAGAACAGAGGTGCTCTCACAACCCCTGCAGCCTCGTGGTCCTGATCTGCTCCTGTTATTTGTATATTATGTTTCCTTTGGAGCATCCGTTTGATGGCTAGAGCATTTCTGTCTGCTTTGTTCCCTGCAGCACATAGAGTGGCACCTGACCCACAGTAGGTGCTTCCCAGTGTCATTTGAATCAACTAACGAATGCATGCATCATATAAACCACCATGCGGGCTGGGCAGATGGCTCAGTCAGTGATGTGTTCAGCAGAGGACCTGAGTTTGATCTTCAGGTAAAAAGCTGAACGTTCATGTTGATTCCAGTGCTTGGGAGGCAGGGACAGGCAGATCCCTGGGGCTCGTTAGACATCAGCCCAGCTGATTCTGTGTGCTCTAGGTCCAGCGAAACGGTCTGTGTCAGAAAACAAGGCGGGCGGCTCTTGGGTTGACACCTGAGGCTGACCTCTTGTCTCTACAGATGTGCACACACATCTGTACACCCAACTCAAATCCAAAGCTGTGGCTCTTGGCTTCTGTGGCCTTTCCCCTGTCCCCTTATTTAGTTTAGTTTTTATTTGTAGCTTAGCTCTTCAGCTCTTGAGAGAAATTCACCGGGATCCTGGGATTTATTCGCTGCATTATGGTTTTTCATCGCACTTCACTTTCATTTAGAGATATGAAAATTGGCTGCGGCTTTTCTTCAATTCTCCTTTCAAGGCCACTCTCTTCTCCCTGCATCAGATTTAATGGAAACGCTAATAAAGGGATGAAAATGTCTCTGGGTTATTTTATTAGGATAGAAGCAACATAAAAGCCTACACCTCTAGTAATGTAGAAAAACCTGAAACGCCGTCTCAGAGCCTCACGTGGAAAACTGTGTCTCCCCGGAGGCTTCCTGCAGGCTTTCTCTTAAGTTTCTGTTTGAGGAGAACATCACTGCTTGACAAATCAATATTTCTCACGCAGTTTTTGATGCCTGGCCTGGCCAAATTTTCCAGATGTGAAGTATTTATTTATTGCCTTTTACTTTTAATGTCTTAGACATTGTGAGATGGCCTCAAACTCACTATGCAGCCAGGAGTGACCTTAGCTTTGGGGTTGCAGGTGTGCACAAGCACATCTGGTTTATGCAGTGTTGAGAATCACACTCAGGGTTTTGTGAATGTAGGATAAGCATTTTACACACTGAGCAACACCCCAGACCTCAACTACTCTTTACAATTTTATTTTTTATTTTTATAATTTTGGTTGAGAAATCAAATGCCACCCTTTTCAACTTGGTTTGCTGCTTTCGAATTTGCATAATCTATAGTGGCTGACACACATGAACACGCTATGTAATGTCTGTTTGGTGTTGGGGAGCTGAGGGGCCCTTCCATTCTCAGCATTGGCTTCCTTGAGATTTAGGGCACTAGGGCTGACTTGTGGATTGGGCCGGTTGAGAATGACAGCCCTAAAATTGAAGCACACACCGGCCTCACTGCCCAGGAGTTTCCTTCCGAGGAAGCAATTCCAGAGCCCAGTGGCTGGAGACTTCAGATGGCCTTGCAAAACTGGACTTGGAGCCCATGTGATCTAAATCCCCTAAACTGATTACTTTGGTGTCTTTTTAAGGTTTGGGGATAACTTAATTGACTGCTGTGTGGAACCCCAGGAAAGGGGGTAACAAATCCACTGAAGTCCTCACCATTTAGTACAATCCACCGACAAATGACTGGCTGCTGACGGCTTAGACAAACCCGGGTCACCAGCTAAGATCTTCCTCACAGCAGTTGCTCCTCGTGTTTAGAGGAAATAAGAACTTGCAAGCTTCCCCATTGGGCACCCCCTCCCCTTACCCATGGCTCTAAGACGTCCACACTGATTTTATTTTTTTAATGTTTTATTTCAAAAGAGTGCTCTGCAGCAGTCAGAACTGTCATGCGATCATATGTGGCTGTTCTTACTTGATTCGCTCGATGGCATCGATTTCCCTTTAAATGCAAAGATTGCACAGTTCAGCTTTAATTGCAGATCGGGTTGCGAGGGCTGTCTCTTGGAGGCAGTAGTTTTAGTTTTCTTCTAATAAATCAGCTGCTATTGGTGAGCATGGGCTGGGCTTGACCTTCCTTTGTTAGCATTCTCCCCCATTATGTAGGGCAAGGCAGCCTCTGACCCTGCTAGGGCAGAGTACTTCTGCTGTGTGCAAAGTCAGCAGAAGGAGGCGTGTCAGAATTTTAATGTCTTGATGAGGTGCTTGATTGAGTCCTAACAGAGAGCTTGAATAGGTTAAACTAATGTGGCCTGGGGTGTATTTCCCAAAGGGTGTGGCCATTCTTCTGTGTGTGTGTGTGTGGGGGGGGTGTACAAGCCTGTGCCATGTTGTTCCCCAAGCTCTGTCTACCTTGGCTGACCTTTAAGACAAAGTCTTTCACTGTCCTGGCCTGCAATTCACCTTGTAACACAGGCTGACTGACTATTACGTCCCAAGTATCTGCCTATCTACATCCACCTAGTGTGGGGATTACAACCCACCAGTTCCTGATTCTGGGAACTGAACTCTGGTCCTCAGACTTGCAAGGCAAACACTTTGCTACCTCTCTCCATCCCATTTGAAGTCATTGCTCACAGCAGTCTTTGAGAGAAAGGGTCACAGCACAGACTCGCTGAGGGCTTTCATGTTTCCTGTGCATCCATGGTGACAGCCGGGCCCCTTTGCTCCAGGCTATCACTGTATTGTGCCACTATGTTGCTTTGATGGGGTCTGTTTGCTCACTGAGTCTCAGATCCACTGATATAAAGTCAGACCCCAGTTAGTTTAAACAGCAGCTTTGAGGCTTGTTGGCTGTGCAGCATCCGGCAAGTATTTTTATCTTTATGACTTCTTTATCCATGGGGAGTCTTCCCTACGGCCCGGAGCTCTGCCAAGATTAACCAGAATGATGGGTGCAGAGCAGCTGGCTCATAGGGATGTAGGGACACCAGCGGGCATCCTCAGTGCTCTGACTCCACAGACTCAGTGGAGGAGACATAGCGGGGAGGGAATCACTTGTTTTTTGTTTTTCGGTTGTTATATTCATATTCTACTTAAAATCTGAACTCAGGGAAGTGTCAGTATGTTGTCCTATCTCAGACATTCCTCCATCTCTCTTTCTTTCTTATGTCTAAGGGGCTTTTTACTTTTTATCATGTTTCCCCCCCAGGCTTTAGGAATATAGCCTGACCAAAACATTCCATCACACACTTGCCCATTTGAGCGTCTCCAAGTTCCACATGCCATCCTGCCATCCTGGGTACCTGGGAGATAATTGCTGACAGTCTAACCTGGACTCTTCTGTAAGCCACATTGCAAATGGGCTGCAGAACACATGTGCACACTATAGACGACGGGTAAGCTGCATGCAGGGGTGATAAGGAATGTCACCAAGAAAAATAAGGCCACACTGGAGGCCAGACAGGTGCCGGAAACTGCCTTTGTAGGTTGCCCGGTCTGGAAATTCCCACTATGGAAGCAACACTTCAACAGGGCCAGGACTGTGGTGGGCCTAGGAGGTGCTGTAGGTAGAAAGGGTGAATTCAGGGCTCTGATCTATGAGTGGATGCTGGTGCTTCAAAGGGTCTATGTGGGTATCTGCACGCCACAGGATCTTCTGGCATGGTGGAAGACACACAACATGGAAATCAACGGTGTGGCTGCCTTTCAGGAGGGATGGTGTAAAAGAAGGCCAGTGGGTGGGGGTTGGTCGGTGTGCTATCTGCCCTCTCTTCTTCTCTTCCTCCTTCTGTCTTTTGATTATAAAAACTGTGGGAAAATGTATACAACTGGAAATTAGTATATTAAGCAAGGTAACCCAGACCAGAAAGAGAAACACTACACGTTCTCCCTTCCACTTGGATCCTTGCTTTCATGCTTATGGATATATGTGTGTGGCCGTAAGTCACGGAACTAGAGAGGACTTGGGACCACGAGAGGGAAAGGACAGGCTGAGAAGTGGGAGAGGATGGTGGACTCCTTCCTGTGCCACTAAAGCAGAAGGGATGGTGTGGAAGGGTACAGGTGTTGGGGGCCGGGGTTTGGGGAGAAGGAGAGGAAATGGTGACAAAAATGCTAATTGTAAAAGAGGAAAGAGCTAAAGAGCCAACCGTGCACCACGACATTGTCCCCTCACGGCCAGCTTTCTGTCCTCGAAAGGGAACCATCGGAGTGCAGGACTGTCAGCGGTGTCAACATGAGAGTCCCCAGAGCCCTCTGCTCTGTCCCCAGTCATGTTCATTTTGCTTCACCATTGGCAACTGCTAGAGCCTCTGCCCACCTGCGCTCACAGGTGGCATTCCTTTCATCATGCGAAGGGCCAGGTCAGGAGAGAGACCTTTGTTGTAAACATGCTTGATGAACACCCTCGCCCCAAACACACTCGGGGGTCCAGCAAAGAATGAGTCATGTTTGTGGGATGCTACTGTACAATGTTTCAGGAAAATAACTTTTCTGTTCACACCGTGGTCTTAAACTATTCCCCATTTGGGAGCCACAGTGAGTTACTGGGCCCTTTCAGGGGACGAGGGTGGAGTACTGGCTTGTGGTCACCCTGATCTCTGTGGTTCGAGTGGCATGAGCTGTACTCTCCTGTATGATGCACACACAAATCACTAGTCAAGCCCAGAGGTTCAGCCTCCATTTTCTTTTGTTGAGAAGGTGCGCGTATTCCTGTCATGGGAACTCAGAGTTGAAAGTTGACCAAGTGAAGGTTTGGGATGCCCAAGGGTACCCAGCACACTAAGTGTTATGTCTTCCATGTCTCTGACTCAAACAGGCAAGTCCAATGGTATGTAGTAGGGACTTAATAAATGGTGAGGAAGTAGAAGGGTGTTCGCTCAGTGAAAGAAATTATTAAGCTTCCGCCAGATGTAAGCTCACAGAGAGCCTAAAGGACACTCAGATGTGAGACAGTGCAGAACCTCCCAGGGAGGCAGTGGTACAGATCTAATTACCACACAAGCAATATGCTAGTGTGGTAGTTTATTAGTCGGATGGGTGACCCTGCAAACACATTATGTGCCTGCTGTGTGGATGCTACAATGGTGCTAGAGATCTCCTGTGAGTGACAGAGCCACTGTGCCCCAACTCCTCAGAGCTCAATTCAGTGCAAGGGGCTGAGGGAAGACAGCAGGAGGGAGGGTAGGTTCTTTTAGGGTAGTTCTTCATAAGGAGCGCCTGAAGAACTGAGAAGCTGAGTTTTTGGGTTGAAATTGAGCAAGTAAGTTTCAGATTGTTAGATGACAGGGCAAGGTTGGCATTACTGGGGCAGAAGGAACAGGGAAGAATGACGCAAAGCAAGGTGGACGCATTGGGAGTAGCCACATGGGCATTTGGTCCCTTCTGGGTTTGAGTAGGGGGGTGTGGGAAGCTGCCACGGGGGTTTACCTGGAGCTAGAGCTGATATCTAGCTGATGCCTGGGATGTGTCTCAGTTGGTAAAGTATTTGCCTGGCGTTCGTGAAGCCTTGGGTTTGGTTCCAGCACCACAGAAACCAGACATGGCGGTGCACGATTGTAACCCCAGCATTCTAGAGGTAGAGGCAGGAGGAGCCAAAGTTCAGGGTCAGACTAAGCTACATTGTAAGTCTGAGACTAGCCTGTTTTGTATGAGGCCCTGGGTCAAAAACAAACAAACAAACAAAGCAAACAAAAAAACAAAACAAAAACAACCACACAAAAAGTAGAAGAAATTGGTGCCAATTACCTGCTCCATGTGGGAGATTTTCTGGCCATTCAGATCCATGCTGGAAGGTGAAAGTGGCCATTAAAAGAATTGTGCTCTGTGTTCTCTTTCTACAAGACCTTTCCACTCCGGGATTTGTAAACGTTACTTTCCCTGTATTTCTTGGTAGTTATGGGTCTGTCAATAACTGGCTTGTGTGAGTGGAACATTGGCACAACTTCCCAGAAGTTCTTTTAAGGACTTACTCTTCAGTGTAGCAGGAAACCAATTTTACCTTTTAATTTTCTCCTCCCTGCTCCTCGAAATACAAATGTGCTAGCTGGAGTCCATAGTCCACATAGCTGTTTTGTGCTTAGGAGTTAAGCTGGACGATGGAAGCTAGGTACCATGAAGACAGCTGCAAGAAAGCAGTCCTTGACTGTCTACTCATGAACAGCCATGAACATTTAAATTATTGTTGAGGAGATTTTTCAGCGAAACTCAACATTTACATGCATACTAGATTTTTCACTTGCCTTGTAGCCTTGGCAGTCTTAGTTTCCTCTGTAAATCGAGGGAAACAACAGCACACACAAGCTTGGCAGGCAGAGAAAGGAGGACCCTAAGTGAGCTCCAGGACAATGAGAGACTCGGCCTCATTTAAAAATGCAAGGAGAAAGACTCCTGAGGTTGTCTTCTAGCTTGCACAAGCAAAAGGTATTCATGGATGTATACCTGCATATGTATGTGACTCTGAACAGGCGAGGATCAAACATGTCTGTGCATAGAGAGTAGTTAGGGCCTTATCTGTCCCTTAAAGCTAACTCATACAGTGAAGCTTCAGAAAGCTCAGGTCCTTAGAGACTGCTGTGAAGGAGGTGAGAGATGAGGCAAGGTGCAAATGTGGAAATCAGGGTAGCCATGTAGTAGAGAGGGAAGGTGGGTGTGAGGCATTTCAGTGGAAATGAAGGCATCTAGAGAAGAGGTGACCGGCTGAAGGAAGAGCCATGGGATCGTTACTAGAATTGTTGCTGGGGTGGGGGTGGGGTCTCACTCACCCCCAAACTGAAACTGAAAAGGCTGTAGTGGAAAGCCAGATGGGAACTTCATCAAGTATGGCTATACGAGGAAGACAAGGGGCCCAGTGTCCTTAGCAGTTGCTGGAGGGGTGCTATCAAAGATTCTGAGATACTATAGTTGGGAGAAAAGACTGGCGCCAAGCAACAGGAAGAGTTAATAAGTTCTTGACAGGGACAGGGGGCAGTTGATCATCCCTCAGGATTGGTTAGGAATGGGGAGTTGCTTGTTCATGACAGAAGTTGCTGGTTGTTGGCAAGAGTGGCCAGGATGGAGGGGTAGGTGTCATTGTCATCATAAGAAGTTTATCTGTAAAACCAAATGTTCCTGGAAAGTATGGTGACTGCAGGACAGAATGGCTCAGCCCAGCAAAGACAGCTACAAGCAGAGGCAGACAAGCTAAGCATTATCCTGCGTTCAGTTATGTATCTGCTGGAGCTGCCAGCCCAAGTAAGAGTCAGGGCCTAAAGCAGAAGCTGCCTTGATGTCCTTTCTGAGAGCTTCAGAGAAGCAGGGAGTCTCACTAGAATGATGCCCTAAGTGGAGGGTGATGATGCTGTTCCTCATGCAGATGAGTCAAGGAAGCCTTGGGTGCCTCCAAGGAGTTCACAATGGGCCATGGGCGCTATTAAAAGGCCCAGGTTGGCAGCAACTGCTTGAACAATCTCAGCAGGACTTGTGCCATAGGCTCACCCTGTTCTGTCTGGGACCTGGACTTGGGGTGAGGGGTCCTAGGGACAGCCTGGCACAAGAGGCACAGGAGAATATGGGTTTGATTGGATTTATCTGCATTTGAAAACATGCCTAAAGGGGATTCTTTCAGGGCGGCGGCGGTGGTGGTGGTGGTGGTGGTGGTGGTGGTGAAGAATGCAGGAGGCCGAAGCAAGGATTTTGCATGGCTCAAATATTTTTTTAAATGATTTTTAAAAATGACTCAAATATTTTTAAATGCAGCAGCTAGTAGTTAGACTCATTTAATATCTTTAGCCATGAGCTCTGTTTTTCACCATCATTGTTTATATATGACCAGTGATTCTCTCTACGTTAATTCGCAGTGGTATTGCCTTATGAGTTAAATTTGAGTTTGCAGACTGCAGGAGAAGGGGCAGGCATGTGCCAGTGCTGTACCACTGTCTATGTGTGTGCTGTAGAGAGGTGGGAGGCAAATGGCCAGAGTCTGAGCTGAACAGCAGTAGCTTCATTCCTCGCATTGCCGGTGCTCTCCTACCCCTTCTTTACATTTGTCTCCATTTGTTAAGCACAGAATGCCTCCCAGTGATAAACCTTTGGCCAGTTTCTTGCTTGAAAGGAGAGAGAACAGTCCACATTTCAGAGGTGCCAACATTTCAAGGGATTCCAGCCAAGGCTAATTTAACAATCACTGGGCCTTCTATTTGGATGTGTTTCTACATGTCCAGTAACCCGGGAGTCTCTACCTATATATCCTTCTGGGACCTCAAATGCGGCTAGTAGAGAAGCAGATTCATTGCTGACTTCCCTCCTCAAGCTCACGCCTCCTCCCAACTTGCTGACATAACTCTCAGTGGGCCAGGCACAAAGCTGGAGGATTCTGACTCTCATCTCCAGCACCTTCTCAATGAACCTAGCTTCACTCAGTTCTAAGTGAATGCAATGTTAAATTGCCCTCTGGAGTGTGCCTGGTCTCTTCCCTTTCTCCCCTCCTGTGGAGGCCCTTTTATTCTAGGCTTTCACCTGATCTGGTCCTCTGAGTACAGCCTCCTTTCCTCCTCCTTCCTTGCCACTCCAATGTGCATCTTCAATCCGGTTACATCTATCTCTTGTCTCTTTCCTATCAGCTCTGCCAAGAGGCAGTTGGGGAGAGGGACCAGCTAGCCCCTTATAATTTCTGATAATGGGCTTAAATAAGGAAACCATCTTAATCAAAACAGGGATTGCATGCACACCCAGCTGAGTTCCCACTCTCTCGAACAACCTTCCTAATAGCCAGTCTCTGTTTTCTTATTGAGAAAGTTTGGACTTTCGTTAGTTATTCCTCAAGAAGTAAGAAGGATTTGACTTAGAATTTGAGACAATACCATTCATGATGGTGGGAAGACATGGTGGCTGATTAAGGAAGTCACCATGGTGCTGGAGACAGAGGGAGCTCATTAGTCACACTGCATCTGCAGCCAGGAGAGGTAACAGGAAGTGGGGCTAGGCTATAAAACTTCAAGACCCAAACACAGCAACCTGCTTCCTTTAGTGGGACACCACCTCCTATAGCTCTACAACCTTCCCAAATAGCGCCACCAGCTGGCACCCAACTGTTTAAACAAACGAAGCCTAAAGGGAGATATTTCATATTCAAACCACAACAGGAATCAACCTCACCCTTTGGCATCCTCTAAGCTCATTAAAATAGTGCTTTCTGTCTGGCCAAATTCACTTTCTCTCTTTATTTGGAATGCTTTATTCCTTAATTTGTAATTGCATGATGACCAGAATGCAAAAAAAATATTTCAACTGTGAACTTGGAAGAGATTGGGAACATTGGAACATTGCATTCTCCTTTACCTGTATGTAGAAACTAATTTTAAGATAACATTTATTTTGAGAAGCTAAGCAGTTGTTTAAAAAAACAAAAACAAAAACCCTTTTCTGTGAGTTCCTTTTTTTATTTATTTATTTTTATCTCAATCACAGGTTAGGTACTTTGAATACCAGGCATAGCCCCCTCCCTCATTCCCTCCTACCCTCCTACTCCCTCCCTCATCTCCCTCTTCCCCACCCCCTCCAAGTCCACCAACAGGG
>CM053766.1:123032840-123083489 GCA_028658305.1 Pachyuromys duprasi
GAAGATCAGTGATTTCCGGTGGTTTGTTAGTGTGTGTTGTGTCTCAGTTGAACTCTGTTGTGGGCGTTATGTGCCTGGCTTCATGCTCTGTGCTAGAAGTTGTGAGCACTGCAGGCTGGTCACCCCTCTGGTCTGGAGTCTTTACTCCTCACTCTATGCTAGAGTCTGAGTGTCCAGGTTTGAGATGTCAGCTGGGGGCTTGCTGCTAAGGGCTCTTCCCTGGAATGGAGATTTGGTGCCTCCTTCTGGGCCAGGGGCTGTGCACCACGGTCTGAGATGATATTTGGGGTACACACAGTGGGTTTGGGTTGGTGTGCATCCTCTGTATGTAGGCCTGTCTGAAATGGTGCCTGAGGCCTTTTCTGTCTGGCCTGTGGACACACACAGGAACTGAGGTTTTTGTTGGCGGATGCGTTCAGCGTTCGCCCTCAATGTGCAGTCTGGTCAAGATGGTCCCTGGATCCTCTCAGTCTGTGGTGGTTCCGGCAATCGGTGTGTGTCCACCTCACACCCGTGGGTTGAGGCAGAACTCGGGTCCCTCCCAGACCTGCCAGCGGACTCACACACTGAGTGAGTTTTTGCTGGCGGAAGCGTGAGGCGCTTGCCCGCAGTGTGCAGACTGGTCAAAATGGTCCCCCAACCCACTCAGTCTGGGGTTGTTCCGGTGATTGGTGTGAGCCTGCAGCACACCCGAGGGTTGAAGCAGAACCCCGGTGCAGTGTGCGCTCGCAGTGTGCAGTTCAGTGAAAATGGTGCCTGGTTCCTCCTCAGACTGCCTGCTAGATTGTGTGATCCAGTGTATAATGGCGTGTGCGGGCACCCAGCGCTGCTGCTCGTTCAGATCAGAGCTTTGCACCGCTGGTCACCCGGAGATTTTTTCAGGTAATAACTGGGTGTCCCTAGGGTTTTCCCACTTGCTTTTCTCACCGTAGGAGTTCCGCTCACCTGGCAATCACAAATGCTGGCGTTTTAGGTCCCAGAGTTCAGTCTCCTGGTTGCTGCGTTGTTTCTGCTGTCCTACTCCTCAGACACAGTGTTCTCTTGTGGCAGCCATCTTGGATTCCCAAGTTCCTTTTTTTTAATCATAGTTAATTTGCATGAAGATGTGTCTATCAGTCAAGCATGCTGAAGGTCTGGACCATTTACTGGCCTTGGTAAAAAAGGTGGAAAGGCAGACATCTGCTTGCTGCTGGCTGTTAAAATTTCTGAGATTTGGTGGGGAGTGCCTGCTGTCTCACACAGCCTCAGTTTGTCACTACTTAGGGGAAGAGTTTAATGGTCTCTAATTTACCGAGGCTGGCAAGGACAAGCAAGAAGAAGAGCCCTTTGGATAAAAGGTAGAGATAGTTGCAGCTTTCTTGTCTGAAGAGACTCCTTCCTTCTCTGCAGCTTCAAAAAGAGTAAAGTGAGGCAGGGACTGAGTCAGGAGAATCAGGAACACACAGGACAACCCTGGAGGCTAGGAGCTATGTCTGATTCTAAGGTCAAGTTGATCTAGGAAGTGACTAGATCAGTAGATAATATTCTAGATAATATTCTCTTGGGTGTAGAGAATATTAGAGAAGAAATAAAATGTCTTCATTTTTTGGTAGGCAAATGGACTCTTTCCATTTCCTTTCTTTATTTGAAATGATCTCATGTAGTCCAGGTTCTCAGTTTCTTCGTGGAATCAAGGATGAACTTGAACATATGATTCCATTGTCTCTATTTCCCAAGTACTGGGATTCTAGACCTGGGTCACCACACCTGGGACCGGCCCTTTACTTCTTAAACAATTTGTCAGTGCCACAAACTCCACATTGGAAGTGATTTTGAGCAGTTCAAACAAATTCTGTTCTATCTTAGTATAGCAGATGTCTACCCTCCTTCATAAAAACCATTCCTGAATTTTCTGAAGCTTACCATGTCTACTTTACAACTATAATCATGCCATTCCTTCCAAACTCAGAGCATTTGCTGGAATTATTCATGAGAAGTCCATCTGATCAACCCAACATATGTAAAGGACACGATTTAATAGTAAAACTAGCACACAAACACACTGGTTTATGGTATTTGCTTTGTTTACTCTATAGATTTTTCCTCCCTCTTTCATAAAACAGGTTCTTCAAGGTCAAAGAGGATGGTTTTTAATTCAATGCCTTTTATAAATTACTCCTCCTTTCCCATCAATATGCTAAATGTCAGCACAGAGATTCATAAATATGTTTTTGATCTATTCTACCATGCTTTTGCATCTCAACTGAGTGTCAGGTGGTGAGATCAACTGGGTCACCAGCTACAACCAAGGCCCAGAAGTTTCCAATCTCTTTAAAGCTTGAGCCATGGATTTTGTGCTTGTGATATATGCTGCCAAGATAATAAAGCTTTTCTCTAGTGTGAGGTTCCTGATTAAGAGGGTGTGTCCAAGGAAGGCTTCACATACTAAAGCCAGGGGTGCTATGAGAATGAAAGAGGTCAAGTTTGCAAATACTCCAGGGGAAAATGGCTTTGGCAGGAAAAGTGCAAAAAGGGGTTTTCCTTTGCTTTTCATGTGCTACTGAGTGGTTGAGGGATTCAGACATTGTTTGGAGTGATGTGGGTCTTACAGGGTACAAAGGGTTTTAATCTGAGTATTACCAGCAAGCCACATAAAAATTAACATCTGCATGAGTCACTTCAGTAGGCAGGAGGTAAGGATGGAAGGAGAGAGTGGTGAGAAAGTCCTACCTTAGACCAGGTGAGAGGTGATGGTGGCTGATACCAGCTCAGGGTACCAGTTCGGATAAAGGAAATGAAGCATTGGAGAGAAATGCTGATGGTCAAACCAGTAAAGCCTAGAGGAAATGTAGGGATAATAGGGAGCTATCATCCAAAAGTGACTCTCACTCTGCCACCTTTAGAACGTTGGTGTCCTTTATTGAGCTTAGGAAAATGGGAGAGAAAAATCAAAGATTCATGGGAGCACTATAAGATGGGCAACACTTCATCACAGTGAGGATGCTGAATGGGAGCACTTGAGGTGTGCGAGGCCATTCAAGAGACAGAAAATATTCCTACTGAGGGTCTCCATGAGAGGCCATTCAAAGCCACCGATGTGGATGCAAGCAGATCTGAGTGCTTCTGGGCTCTGGAAGCAGGGCTTGTAGGAGGTGTGAGGCCTCACATAATTCCCAAGGGAGAGATGAAGAGAAAGATAATGGAACTGGAGAAGATCAAGCTAAGTGGAATAAGACAGACTCAGGAAGGCACACAGCACATTGTTTTCCAGGACAATTTAACATGTCGTATATTTAATGTGTATAATAAACATATGGCATGGAAGTAGAAAGGGGAACTACTGGGAAAGAAGGGGTGAGGGGGGAACGTGAGGATTCAATAGGGTGAGTAGAAGATCTGGGTACATGATGATGAAATAAATGTTTTTGTTTGCTGGGGAGATGGCTCAGAGGGTAATGGGTTTTCTGGATAAGTATGAGGACCTGGGTTCAGATTCCTAGAACTCACATAAATGGCGGCTGTAGCACTGGGTGCCTGTAACCCCAGTAGTGTGTGGGTGATGAAGACATATGGCTGCTGGGAACTCACTGGCCAGCCAGTCTAGCCAAGATGGTGAACTTCTGGTTCAGGGAGAGACACTGTCTCAAAAACAATGTGGAGGAAGACACATGAAGTTGATCTCTGGCCTCCACACATGCACAAACAGGCAAGCTCATGGGCATACATGTGTCTTCCCACATGCATGCAGGACTCAGACAAATGAAAATTAAAAAAATAGATAAAAAGTGAATTATGTTTTGAAACGAAGAGGCAATTTGTGGAGGTGGAGCCAGAAAGGCACACATGTGGGGGGTGATCTGGGGGAATGGACAACTGTCCACGTGACAAAAGCCCCAGAGGGGGGGGCATGTGTTAGACGTCATGTTGTCTCACTCAGGCTATTTCTACCATGAAGGTCATGCTTCAAGGATTTTACGTAGAATGCACATTCCATCTGGGTGAAGGTATTAACACACAAAACAACAGCTCTCATCAGTGTCATTGTGAAGTGTTTTTTTATGAAGAGAAAAGAAAGCTGATGATGATTTGCTCATGAGTTATAACAATTCTGGTAGGCCTGCTTGTGCAGGGGGAGAGCATTCAAGGAGCAATCGTGTTGTGAGGAGAGATAATTGCGCCGTGTGGGGGACACGGCCAGCTAAATGCGGTAAGATTAAAAAAGAAAGAAAGGAAGAAAAATTAAATCAGCAAAAAATAATTCAGTCTGTCAACCTGTTCCATCCTCCTTGTTCAACACTGTGTGAAGCGGCGGGGGTTCTTTTCTCTTTATTGCTATTCGCCTTAGTTGTGTGCACAATACACACGTTTTTTCTTAGGTGTAGACACTCTCTGGCTACTTGTAGTCACCTTCTGTGTTTCCTTGTTAATTTTTAATTGTGTAAGTAATTCGTGAACAATGATCTATCATTAAAAAATTAAAACCCAGCGGATGCACTTGGTGGCTTTTTCTACTCCACACTCAACTTGGAGCTTAAACCACAGGGGTTGTGTGTGTGCTCAAAGACTTGCTGTGTTTGTGTGTGTGTGTGCACGTGTGTATTTCTTGTTCCTATGAACACTCAACCCTGTGGAGGTCAACCTGCAGTGTTTTCCTCAGTTGCTGTCTGCCTTGTGTGTTGCTTGCTTTTTCAGATTTTAAAATAATTTTTAATTGTGTCTGTGTGTGCACATTAGTTCAGGTACCTGCGGAGGCCAGAGGCGTTGGCTCCCTGGAACTGGAGTCATGGGAAGCTGTGAGCTGCTGGACGTGGATGTTGGGAACCCAAACTCGGGTTCTTACTCATAACCACTGGGCCCTCTTGCCAGCACCTAGCATGTTTTGTCGAAATAGGGCCTCTCACTTGGGCCTGGGGTTGCCAACTAGTCTAGGCTGGCTGGCCCTCAAGCCCTAGGGGCTGCCCAGCATCTGCCTTCTCAGCATGGCGATTAAAAGCACATGCCACCACTGGCTTTTTTAAAATTTGGTTCTGGGGATCCAACACTGGCCCTCTTGTTTGCAAGGCAAGCACTCTTCCTACTAAGTCATGTCCCCAGCTCTCACAAGACACTTTAAAATTATACTTTCTTGTAGCTTTTGGAAAGAGACAGAGAAATATATATGTTGTGTATTCTTTTACACATGTTGCTGTCACTTGGGTTTTCCGCTGAAAGTGTGTCCCACAGATCTTGCTGTGTCAGAGCCACTGCACGGTGGGACATTCTTTCCCAGCTCTTTGCAGCAGTCAGTACTTTGCAGATGTAAGTTACTTTGTCATTCTGTGTTGATGGATTTCCTCATCCTTTCCCTCTACAGCCAGGCTGCCTGGACCATCTCTCAGGCTTTCCCTATATTCCCCATGAACTTCCTAAGAGAATGATCTGTTTTGCTTTTGTTTCCTCCGATGTTTTGTTTCCACGCACAGGTTCATTCTTTCTTCTTTCTGCTTCTTCTCAATTACAGGGTCTCAGACTACACAGTTCTGCCTTGCCTCAAAGTTATGATCTTCTTGCCTCCGTCTTCTCAGTGCTAGGATTACAAGTTCAGTCCTAGCAAGTATTTGCCAGATTTTCTGTTGGGCCAGGCTGTGGTGTTAGATGCTCTTATATTCAGCGTCTTGTTGAATCCATCTGTCGTTTGTGAGGTGGGGTCTGGTACCCTGCCAGCATCACATTGGAGAGACCAGATGCTGCTCAAGGTCAAGAATAAGTAGGGACAAACTAGTCAGGCTGGTGACTGGCATTGGCCCAGCCCACAGTGCTGCTTCCGCATGTGGGCGCACCTCCTAAAGCTATGGAGAGGGAGGACTCTGAACCCATGGCCCTAGCTTATGTTTGAAGGCTCCTGTTCTTCTACAAGAGGCATGAGACTCTGTTAAGTCACTCAGTCCCACCCAGCTTCAGCTGCCCTGTCTGGAATGTCAGGCTCTGTCTGGTGCTTTGGTCTGAAGGCACGTGACTGCCATTATTGCCTGTTTTTGCAGGGTTACGGCAACATGGCTAGGCTCTCAGAGGGTGGGAATAGCCAGCGTGGCACTTTATACTGTCAGAGTACATGCCCTCATGGGAATTAGATCCTTAGCGGCGGATGGCTCAGTATAGAACATGGACCTAGCCATAAGGCCACGGTCTTCTGCCCTCCCATCCCCCACAATTGCTGCAGCAACAGACAATTCTACATGTTCCTGTTTTTTTTTTCTTTAAAGAGACACTCCAAGTCATAGACATTTGCATTGTTTTCAATCTTTTCAGAACATAGAAATTAGATTTCCTTTCCAAAATCTTGAACTAGTTTGTCAAACAAAATGTTCCCCCTCCCCGCATGGCTCAGCAGTTAAATGCATGTATTGAGGACCAGAGTTCCAAGTTCCATTCCCAGCTCCCAAGTATAATGGCTTACAACTGTCTGTGATTCCAGTTCCAAGAGATCTCCTGGCCTCTGAGTGTACCTGCACACTCATACACAGAGACATAAATAAAAATAAAATACATCTTAAACATGGTGTTGAACAGGGGTGAGTTTTGGAGTCTTTAATAATCACAGTAGGCTAGTACCAATTAAAAACAATCGATAGCAATTATTTAGTGCCTTTTATGAATCACCAACCATGCTAAAGTTTTAGGTAAATTAGCAGGTGATAATCTTATTTGCAGGCTATCCAAAAGCCACACCGAAGCTGCTGAAAAAACAGAAAGGAGACTATCTCTGACAAGAACTCAGTGGCTGTCTCTTTGATCACCTCTCCCTGAGGAGGGAACAGCCTTACCAGGCCACAGAGGAAGACAATGATGAGAAGTCTTGATGAGACCTGGTAGGCTAGGGTCAGATGGAAGGGGAGGAGGACCTCATCTATCAGTGGACTCATGGAGGGGCAAAGGAAAAGGAGGAAGAGTGGGAACAGACTAGGGAGGGAGCTATAGCTGGGATACAAAGTGAATAAACTGTAATTAATAAAAAATAATTAATTAAAAAAAACCAAAAAACCAAAAGGGAGGAGAATTTCAGTACTGCTGACTTTAGGCACCTCTGCATCCTGGAGCGCGCGCACACACTGTCCTAGAGACCCAATCTTAGCCTCTTCAGGGTTTGTTTGCTCTCAGCTCCCCTGCTTGGCCTCAGTCACTATATGCTTTCTTCTTGTGGTAGTATGACAGTCATTTGCCATGAGCTCCCACCGCATTCTTTTGATAATTTAAACGGCATAACTCTCTTTCCCTGAAAGCTAACACAAAGTACTTGAGTTGAGCTGGCCTAGCTTGGGAAAAGCATCTGTCTTTAACCTCATCTGTTGTGCCCAGGAATGACCAAGCCTGGCCCCAACATTTATAACTGAAGTCAGAGACAGAAAAATCAGGGCTCGTTGTGATTACACTGAGTCTGGGAGATGTGAAGGCAATGCTGTAGAAACAGTCAGGGGAAATGGAAGATGGTTTGGGTGAGTGGAGTTTGGATTTGGTTCTTGGGGTAATTCTGTGAGGCAGTGCTGTTGTTCCAGGTTAGACTCAGGGTGGTGTTTTATGTGGTTATTGCTTGCTCAGTGCCTTCTGGTGAGCCACTGGTTGGGGGGGGGAGCTATGGGCTTGGATTTGACTTCTCTTATAAGTGGCTGTGCCTACTGTAGTCCAGCTCCACCACCATCCTATAGCTACTCCGAAGGGTCTGACGATGGTAGGTGTCGTGGATACAGAGAGCTGTGGTACTGAGTAACCCCATCAGTGTCCATCACACAGGTTCTCTGAATGACACTCAGGGATGTGGTAAGGCAGGTCGGCTCATGGACCTCTTAAGAGAAAATCTTTACTAAACCAATCCACAGGGACTGAAGAGCTGTTAGTCTTTCCAGTGCCCCGTCAAGTGGCCTTATGCTCACCGGGAAAGCTACAGGCTTTATGCATCACAAGAGAGGCTCGCCTTGACATGCTCTCACAGCTGGAATATGGACAAAGCGTTGTTTACTTTTGCTCAGCCCACAATTAGTGGGAATCAAAATGTCTCCAGATGCACTCACTGTAGTAAATTATTAGGTAATTAACCTTAATGCTCCCTGCTCTGAAGCGCCAACTCACTTTTGCTTGGGAGCAGTTGAGAGCATTTTTCAGGCATTGGAATATATGGCTGCACTGGCAGCAAATGCCAAGAACAAGCCTGGAGATGGGGGAGGGACGCAGAAAGGAATTAGTTTTGATGGGGGGGGTAGTGGGGTGCCAAGCTGGGCTCACTGTTGGAGGCGAAATACAGACTTATACCATAAAGGACAGGACCGAGAAAATGAGGTAAAGAGGCATTCCCTTGAAGAATCTCAAACTCCGGCTTTCTCTCTCTCTAGAAGCAGGTTTAGGCCCTTATCGCGTCATGCTTGGACTATTTTAATAGAGAATTCTGAAATGGTCTCTTTCAGTCTGTCCTCTTCAATCCTTTCTACCACATTAATCTTTTGAAGCAGGAAACTCATAATGCCACCTAGCTCATAAGTCTTCGGTGGACGCTCTCTACAGACAAACAGCCAAGCGCCTTACTTTAACTTTCGATTCTTCTGGTTTTTGGACCATAACTGCCATTGTGGATACTGCTGGGAGCATCCACCTTCTGCCCTGCACATGTCTCTGCCAAGGGCCTGGAAGACGAAAATGGGTGACGGTTAAGAGCTGAGGGTCTGTGGATTTTAAAGTCCATGATATTTATCAATTGCTGAGTCATATGATATGAGATGAGGTAGGAGAGTCTCCCTGGGTCTCAGGTTTCTTATGTATGAAAAGTGAATGGTGATAGACATGAATGACCACAGAGGGCTTCTGTGAAGATTAAGTGGCATAACACAGGATGATGCCTGGGAAGGTATCTCACAACAGGGACATGGGCATTCAGACATTTAGATGGGAGAGGGCCGGCATGGTCCCTGGGTTGGCTAACTAACCTTTACTGTCAGTTTGATTTAGATTTAGAGCCACTGGGTTTGCCTCTGAGAGAGTTTCTAAAGACTAACTGATCCCAGCATGTTTCCGACGCTGTCTGCTTCCTACTTACTGAAGCGATGTGACAGCTACCTCAAGATTCTGCCGCCATGCCTTTCCCATCATGATGGGCTGTACTTTCATTGTGAGCCAAAAGAGACTCTTCCTTGCTTAAGCTGCTTTTCAGGAATTTTGTACTGGAAATATGTAGGTGACCTAATAATACAGTTAGCCTCTAGGGCCTGGCTAGCCAGGATCTCCAGGAGGAGCCTTGCAGAGCAAGTGGCCTGTGACGCTGGGCATTATAGTTATGTTAGCAGGTGCTGACATTAACCTGACATGTCTTCCTTCTCAGCTTGTCACCAGCCACCCTGAGTAGGACTGAGTAATCTGCCTAGAAGGGGACTTTGTTCATCCTTTGAATGTCTTAAAAACGACAGCCAAAACCAACCACCAGCAGCAGCAGCACAACCACCACCACCACCACCACCACCACCACCACCAATAATAACAAGATGGCAGACAGAAGAGAATGAAGATTCATCTGTGACCTCCCTGGAAAGGATTTAGTGCAGTGGTTCTTCACCTGTGGGTCACCACCCCTTTAGGAGTTGAATGATCCTTTCACAGAGGTCTCCTAAGACTATTGGAAAACACAGATACTTACATTATGATCCATAACAATAGCAAAATCACAGTTATGCAGCATCAAAAATATTTTTATGGTTGGGGATGGCCATAGCACGAAGAGCTGTATTAAAGGGTTGCAGTGTTAAGAAGGTTGAGAACCACTGATTGTGTTGATCAAATACATTTTCTGTGAACGTGGGTCCCACTTGGGTTCTGCCTTTTGGGACTCAGCCTGCAATTAAAGTGAGGTTTAGAGGTAACTAAGAAGCTGGTGTTTATATAAGGTTCCCATAATCAGAGTAAATACACAATATGGATTACAGAAAACAATAGGCCAAATACAGACATAGGAGATGTTTCTAAATGGGCAAAAGCTTCTGTTTCAGGGATTATGAACCACATGGTCTCAATTCACATGGAGTTGAGTCTTTGATTTCCCAGCTACTAAGAGCTCCTGTTTTCTGGGAAAAAAAAATCTTTCCTGAGTTGCATTTTACCTGTTTTTCAGCTATTTGGGGCAAAGGGAAGAGGAAGGTGTTATATGGTGAGTTCCTACAAACTGGAGTGTTCCTGCTGGGAAAGAGGGCAGAAAGTAAACAAACTTCCCTATCTGGGGAAAGCCAAAATTTATGGGATCCCTCAGGGCCTCTTCTCAAGAAGCCTCCTGTGGGAGGAGACTGACCCTTCATTCTGTGGCAAGGAGGCTCTCAAAATGGTGGAGCCACTTGCAAGACCTGCAGAGAACTCTAGGGTTTCCAGGGGTCTAGTGTTCCTAAACCATTGCCTGTGTTGGGCTCGGCAGGGGAGGAGAAGAGGGCTTTCCAGTGTTGTGTTTGAAATTCAGCCATCCCAGCTTTTATTAGCTACGTTTCTATGACTGTGATGGAGCACCATGATCATGGCAGCTTATAGAAGACAGTGTTTTAATGAGCTTATGGTTTCGGAGGAGTAAAGTACATGATGGCAGAGCAAAGGAATGGTGGCAAGAACAGCTGAGAGTTCACATCTTAGTCTGTGATCAGGAGGCAAAGGGAGCACAGTGGGAATGGTGGGAGGCTTTGGAAACCTCAAGGCCAGTGCCAGCGCCACACCTCTTCCAACAAGGCTAACCTCCTAATTCTTCCCAAAGAGGGCCACCAATTGGGGACCAAATATTCAAACATAAGTCTTTGGAGGCCATTCTCACTCAAACCACCATGCTGCTGTAAGTAACCCCTCATCCATAGTGCCTTAAGTAACCCCAATAAACTCATTGGTGCACCAAGTTGGACTTTGGTTCAAGCATTGATTTGGTCTGTTGTATTTTCCCATTCTAGAACGGGTAGACATGTGTGTGTCCTGTCCCTAGAGGAAAAGTCTCACAACACAAAGGGAATACTATTAGGTTTCATTGTAGCAAAACTCAGATTAATAATCTTATTGCTGCACATGACTGCCTGATTGGGGGAAAAGGCTAAGGATAAAGGAGGAACTAGAAAAAACACAAATCAAGGGCTTGTAGATTGGCGGTTGCAGGCTGCAGATGCCATGAATACTAGAAAAATTTAGGCGTGAGTAATAGTTTTTGATGGTGGGTGTAATGGACCTGCCCAGAACCCCCACATGTAGAAGTCTGAATCAGGAGGATTTCTGTGAGTTCAAGGCAAGCTTGGGCTCCAGAGTGAAGCTTTGTCTCAAGAAGACAAAACAAGTTGTTGATTTTCACCATCATGGCCAATGAACACAGCACATCTGTGACAGCGTGTGGTGTGTCTGTGTTCTCATCAGCCACATGGAATCTACATTTTCTAATGCCTCCAGTCTGTGTGCAGTCTGCAAGTATCTCAGTATCTCTTCCATGAATTGCATTTCAACTTCATTTCCACTGACTATCTGTTGGTGCTGATGGCTGCCTTGCTCCTGTAGGGTAGGAAGGGAGTCCCTCATCTGCAAGTGTTTGAATGTGCACACATTCATTTTTCTTAAAATTTAACTTAAAAAGGCTTCAGATGCATCCATGTTGGGGACTGACCCTTTGTGGTGCAGCAACATCCCTCTGAGACATCTGAACCCAGACAGCAAGAGAAGCCAAGGGCAGGCCAGGGGCAAGAGCACGAGTGTTCTTAGGCTGATAGCCAAAACCCTGGGCACAGGCTGCGACTGGAATCAGAGCCTGCTGAGCTGAAACCCGAGTGAGAAAAGATGGCAGTTTGGAGAAGATAGGGAGGAAGCAGAGGTGGAGGTAAAGCCTCATTATCACAGACCCGGGTTGTGAGGGAAGCGAGGTTGAGGCTGCAGAAAGGGGCTGTGAAAGGCTTCAGATAGATCCATATGGGTGAGGCTCCAGGAATGAAGGGCAAGAACAAAGCAGGAAGGGAAACGCCTTTTGAAAATTCAAAGTCTCTTCCTGGGTGGATCTGCTCACTGACTTTAAGAATACAGATGTTTGTAATTTAAGCAAGCTGATGTCTTACTATTGTCAAGTGTCTATTTTTATTTCTTTTATAGAAAAAAAGCTGGTTTATAATTAGACACTTCTGCCTTCATTTCTGAGCCTCTGATTTCCAGTCTAGGTGATAGCAAACTTCTCTGCAGAGCCCAGAGATAGGTATTTCAGGCTCTTCTGACCCAGGTAGTCATATTTTCATCACTCCACAATGGCGGTCTCTCAGGAAAGTATCTAATGAGGAGTGATTGGGCACAGCTGTTTCAATAAAACTTTATTTAAAATTTGAGAACAAGGTCAGCTTAGATTTTGACCACAGCCTTCAGTTTACTAATTTTTTTTAAATAGTTATCTTTCCAGTCAAGAGTGAGAAGGAGCAGACAACCTGCCTCTTCCAGAATCTGTAACAGAGCTTCACTTTGCACTGTATTGATTTAAGTGCTCAGTACATATGTTTACTTTTGTTATGATCAAATGATTATCTTCTGCAACCCTGCCTAACATTTATTTGCAGAGCAAAAATGTTGGCCAAGTCTAGTTTCTTGTCACAAATCTTTACTGTTATTTGTGTGCGTGTGCATGTATGTGTTTGTGCGAGTGTGTATGTGTGTGGTATATTGTGTGTTTGTGAGTGTGTATGTGACTATGTTTGTGTGTGAGTATATGTGTGTGATTGTGTGTGTGATTATGAGTATGTGTGTATGCTGTGTATGTATGTTTGTGTGTGAGTATGTGTATGATGTGTATGTGACTGTGTGTGTGTAGGCCATTGGTTAACACTGGGGCCAAAATCTAGTGTCCTCTTATCCCTTTCCACCTTAAACTTAGAGGTAGGGATGTCCACTGCATCTGTGCCCGTTGACTTGGTTGGGCTGACTGGCTAGCACACCCATGAAACTCTCTGTCTCTGCCTCCCCAGTGCTGGGACCACAGGTAGGAGCCTGTCATGTCTAGCTTTTTCTGTGGGTGCTGGGGATCTGAACTCAGACATTCGTGCTTGCCTGGCAAGCACTAACTACTAACGAAGCCCTCTCCCTGCCCCTGTTCATTCTTAGGAAATTCTGAGCACATTGGATTTCCCCTGTTCCTTTGAGGCTCTCAGGTGACAGACTAACCATATTTATGACTGTATACCAATGTTTTTTCTTGATATAAATGAAAAGGAGGACCCAGGTTTGCTGTCTGTACTTGGTGGAGAATAACATCTTGCATTTGATCGTTGGGCAAACCGGCGCAGCAAATGGACAAATGGACGTTGGTTGCAGCTAATGAGCAAATGTAGTGGCCTCATGCAAGCAGAATGACAACATCACTCACCCAGCACCCCCAGAGGTTAGAGTGTCCTAGAACTGATTAAAAGCTATCTTCCCGAGGGTTCTTCAAAGTGAATGAATATTCCAATGAGTACCGCTGTTTGATCCCAGCCATTTTCTTTAAGTGGTGGCTTGATTTGCTGTTTTGATAAGTCTGATGAAGTGTGTTTGAACATCAGCGGAGGTTTAACAGTCATTCTGACTTGTTTGCACAACGCTCCCAAATTGCAGGAATTATCCTCTTGTTAATATGACAGTTGCTACTTGGGCAAAGGCATATTGTGTGCTTGTTTTAGTTAAGGACAGAGATAGAAAACAGCTCCAGATTAATTAGTTGGCACAATTAAATTTCTTCCAGAGTCATTTCCATCAAGTGAAGAGGCAGAGAAACTGGTTCAAGGCAGCCAGGGCCACACCTTTGATTAATTACACCTGTGTTTGGTAATTTGCTGTGACAGATCTGTTTCTCTTTAATTAGTTTTTTTTTCAGAATTTCATACAATGTATTTTGATCGTATTCACTTTCCACTGACTCTTCCAAGAGCCTCTCTGCCCACCTGACTTTGTGTCCTGATTTTTTTTTTAACCTATCCAAATATTCTTGGATATCCAAATACTCTAACCTGTCAGGGGCCATGCCCTTAAAGAAAACTGACTTCTTCCATTCTCAGTAACCATTACCTACTCCACTGGGGGTGAAACATTGTGACCCTCTCCCTTCCTGTGCCTGGCTTGACCTTGGGCAGGTCTTGTGCATACGGTCACATTCCTGGGAGTTCATATGAGCAGTGGATGAAAAGTGCAGTTCAGTTGCTGCAGGTGGCTTCTTTACAAAATCAAGAGATGTGACCAAGGGGATGTATGAGGCTACTGCCATAGAGGCATGGCCAAACCGAGTAACTCTAAAATAATGACCCCCTAAAGTGGGGCTGGTGAGTGGGGCCCAGTGAGTAAAGGTATCTGCTACCAAGTCTGATGTGCGTTCTCCTTCATCAACACAGTGGAAAGATAGATATATAGTAAAAACATAAGCCAGTGAAGGATACAAACACTAAACTGAAAGCTATAATATATGCACAGATGATCCGGTGCAGACTTGTGTAAGCCCTTGCTACAGAGAGTGCTGCTTCAGTCTCTGTAAATTCATACGAGCATTGCTCAGTTCATTTAGGGGGCATTGTTCTCCTGGTGCCTTTATCCCCTTTGGTTCGTAGTTCTTTCTGCCTCTTTTTTTTGTGTGTGTGTGTGTTTGGGGTTCCCAGCTCTGAGGGGAGGGATTTGATGGAGACATCCCTAGAGCTGTGTGTTCCATAGTCTTTCTCTCTGTGTAATATCTGGTTGTGGGTCTTTGAATTTTTTTCCATCTGCTGCAGGAGGAAGCTTCTCTGATAGTGGCTGAATAAGGCACTGATCTATGAGTGTTGTAGAGTGTCCTTAGGAGTCATTTTATTGTTACTTTTTTCTTTTTTTAGATCAGTAGTATTCTGTTTTAGCCTAGGTCTCTGGGCTAACTAATCTCTGATCACCTGTGCAGGGTCAGATATGGGTTCCAACTGATGGAGTAGGCCTTAAGTCAAATTAGATATTGGTTGGTGCCACCTTGGCCTATCACATTTTGTAGGCAGGACAGATTGTAGATAAAAGATTTTGTGGCTGGGTTGGTATTCACAGGTTTTTTGTTTGTTTGTTGTTGTTTTGATAGCCTGCAGAGTACCAAAGACACTAGAACATGGGAGTGAAGATTCAATGTAGGCACTGGCTTGACCTCTCCATGTTGAATTAGTTGTATGGGTATTGTCTTCAGCAACACCTTGCTGTCGGTTTGTGGAGAGCAACATATTGTCTTGCAACAGGCTGGGTTGTTTGGGGATTTTCATGGAACTCCATTGGCAAACAACTCAACTGGATATAACTTAGTCCTGGCCACTGTGGCTTTCTTTACATACGAAGCAGTCTTGAGGGAGAGAGGGAGATAAGGGAGATAAGGAACATAACGGAGACAGGAATATTAGATTGTAGGTATAGTTTTCTTAGCTATTTTGGGGGGCTCTTATATCTACCACCCTTCTCCACCCCAATCCCTTCCAAACCCACAACACTAGGCAGGCAAGAGGGGAAAGGGGACAAAGACCTCTTTGGAGTACTTCCCAGTGATTATGGGTATCAGGCTGATTATGGGTGTCAGGTTCCTAAGGGTAATCCAATCTTCATGGTCAGAATATCTCCAGCAATCCAGCAAGCGAGCAACCCAGCAAACACAACAGTAAATACAACAGCAAATGCACCAACAGCAGGGACCAGTAGCAGGGGCAGCAGCAGCCGACACAGTCCCTCTGGAGGCCCTTTCATTTATACTCTTTCCAGAGCTCTCAGCGTTAAACTATCTGCAGCTGGCAAAGATTATGCCCCTGCTGAACCAGCCCCATGTCCTACACGGGGATGAAAACAAAAACATATTCACATAACAAAGCTGGGTTTTAAAAGAAACCCAGATTCTCACTATAGAAGATAATCACATAGACAGATGCAATGGGGGCTGGAGAGATGGCTCAGCCGTTTAGAGTGTAGAGTGTATGCTGCTCCCGTAGAGGACCTGAGTTTTAGGCACAGCAGCCATGTCGACTGGTTCACAACCTTCCTGTAGCAACAGCTCCAGGAGATTCAACACTTTGGCACTCGTACAAACACATGATTAAAAATAAAATTAAAAAGAAATGTCAAAAAAAAAAAAAAGAAAGCTACAACAGGGGTAAGGAGAATGGTATGACCCTGGGAATGCTCAGTGAGTGATCTGGCCTCTCTAGGAGGGAGGAGGTGGGTGGGCTCCAGGAGAGTGGAGGTGGGTGGGCTCCAGGAGAGTGGAGGTGGACTCCTGGAGGGAGGCGGGACCACAGGGAGCCAGGTTGACCTTGGTGGGTCCTCAGGGCTTGCTGGCCAGCCAGCCTGGGCCTACTCGATGAGCTTCAGGGAAGCAAGAGACCCTTCACTAACTCTTTCTTCTATGTTGTATGGGTCTGCACGTGCTGAAGGCGAGAAGTTGGATTTAAAGTTGTAGCTGTCTACAGGCATCTGTAGTGAATACATTTTTCTGGTCCGAATTTTAAAGCATATGTTGACTGGGATAATGGCTGCTGGGGAAGAGAGAGGTGGTTTCTTCAGTGAGGTGCCCACTGGCAGGTTGTCCTTGCTCCTATAAATACACCTCACACATGTTCCTATAAGTAGCCCCCACGAAATTCATTGCTTCATAAGACAAAAAAAAAAGAAAGACAAATAAGTAGAAGAGGGGCTGTTTGGGAAGAGGAAGAGGAGTAGGATGGGAGAAGCTGGAAGAGGAGGGGGAGAAAGCGTGATCCGCCTGATCGTACAGCATCTCTTTATGCTTCTCCAGAAAGCAACATCAGCTGTACTTTAAAATTTCACAGCTCCTCCCGCAGGAATCCTTTACTTTCCCCATACCCAAGGGTGTAACTAGCAGTCAATCAGAATTGGAGCCCAGCACCAGACTGTTCACCAGAGACATTGGTTCACTGGTTGAGGACCAATCGGATTCCCACCTGAGAGACCTGTGGGTCACTGGTGGAATGAACTACTGGGCTTCCTCAGCTTCTATCATGCAGTCAGTGAGGGAAAAAGTGAACTCAGAGAAAAGCAGCGCAGGGCTTAAGCCTCAGTGATGCCATTTTAGATCTGGATTCAGCCACCCTTGAAGGTAGTAGCTACACATACACATTTTCTTTAGGTTTATGAACCAATAAACATCTCATCTCCCTTTACACCACTGAGATGTGTTCCATCCCTAGAAACTAGATACACCAAAAGTAGAAATCCAGAAATTTCTGTGACTTTACCACAGAGTTACCAAGAATGCTCCCCATATACATACATAACAATTAATTTTGAAACTTTCTCTTCCTGCCTGTAGTTTAATTTCTATTAGGTGATCATCCAATGTTCTTTATGTTGTAAATCTTCTAAACTTTCAAACTTATATGCTCACAAACTCATTTTTTAATGGCAACCTGGCTCTCTATTTGAAATCATTGTATATGGTAATTAGTAATTGGAAAGATAATTTTAGTTAATTTTAAATTTAAAATCCATCATGCAAAACGAATCGGCTCAGAGTGGAGCCACCAACAAAGGAATGAATCCGAGTGTGAGAGAAGCTTCATACCAGCCTGGAAATGAGACTCTGCAAACTTCTCAGGGAATAATCATTGTGTAGATTTTTACTTGTAATTATAATTTAATTATGAACCCACTTTTGCAACATTTTAAAAGTACATAGTTAGCATTTAAGTACTTTCCATATAATTATCTGTTATTGAACCTGCTCATTATAGACTGGTTGCTGCATAAATTACTATGCTTTGTGTAAAAATATTTTTTGCTTCAGATTGACTTGAAATAAAAGAAGCCCCATCATCTGCATGGTACTTATTGGATCCCCAATACTGCAGACACATCTACCTCGGCCGTCTTGATGAAGTCAGGCTCACTTTACTTGCTTCCTTCCTAGGAAGTGACTCCTTTCCCTGTTGCTTTTCTTGAGATCGTTCTAAGGAATACAGACAAATCTTGCTTCAGACATGTCCAGATCCTTTAATAATGTGTTGGAAATCTACTGTGGGGCTGGTAGGATGACTCAGTAGGTAAAATGCTTGTTGTACAATTCTGGAGAACTAAGTCTGGTCCCTAGAAAAAGTCATAATTATTAACATCCCACCCCACCTCCCCACATTTGTAATCCCAAACCAATAGATTCCTGGAGCTCGAAATCAAAAGTTCCTGGCCAAGGGAAAAAAATCCACTCAAATAATAATAGTAAAAATTAAAAAAAATCAAAGCTTGTGCAGATGACTACTCTTAGTTACACTTTTATTGCTGTGAAGAGACACCATGGCCACGGCAACTCTTACAAAGGGAAGCATTTACTTGGGGCTGGCTCATAGTTCAGAGTTTTATAAGTCCATTATCAGCATGGCAGGAAATGAGGCATCACACAGGCAGACACAGTGCTGGAGAGGTAGCTGAGGGTTCTACATCAGGATCCACAGGCAGCAAGAGAGAGTGATACTGGGCCTGGCTTGAGCAGTTAAACCCCAAAACCTACCCCCAGTGACACACTTCCTCCAACAAGGCCACACTTCCTAATCCCTGCAAAGCATCACCACTCCCTAATGAACCAAACATTCAAATATATGAGCCTGTGGGGGGCATTCCTTTTCAAACCACCATAACAATGAATGCTAACAATCCCCCCCCAACAACGATTTACCAACAAGACAGAAAATAAGGCTATAGAGGAACTGAGTATCATCAACTAACAAAGCCTAGTGACATTATAGAATACAGTATTCAACAGCAACAAAATGCACATCTTTTTAAGTGCCATAAAACAAAGATAAAAAAATGTATGTGTTGGGGAGGTAAGTTAGATGGCCTCCTGAGAACACAAACAAGTTGGCCTCTGGTCTGCACACATGTGCACAGGCACCTCCACCCAATATATTGTATTCTTGTAGCAACCCCTCAATGCCCTGCATAAGTGAGAGAAAGACAGTACTAATAATTGCAGGATGATCATTTTTTTTTTCTCATTTGTTCTTGCTAACCAACTGCAAGTTATGCCAATGATGAGTTGTCTACCAACATAATGCCACTTACAGGTGACGAGACTGAGGGCCATGCTGAGACTGATACCTTACACAAGGTTTCAAGGCTGGAGACAGAAAGCCAGGAGGTAGACAAGGCAGTGTGAGTGAGGAGGCTTCACACCCACACAAGAGACACCATGTACATGCCAAAGTGGATAATTCTACCATGGCGACTCAGTCATCTATAGAGTCCCCACAGTGGTCCCAGAACCTTCATCCTCTGATGTCTCTTGTGTCCCATCCCAGAAAGGAATGATTGGCCACTGTTAGAAGACACCTAGGTTATTAACTGCCTTTCTGGTGGTTGTGACCAAATCCATAACAAGAAGCAGCTTTGGAAAGAATATACTGGTTAGTTTTCTGTTTTCTGTCAGCTCAACACAATCTAGAGTTATCTGAGAGAAGGGGACCTTAGCTGAGGGAATGCCTGAGTCAAATTGACTATGGTCAAGTCTTTGGGGGCATTTCATTTTCTTCTTTGGTGATTGCTATGCAAGGGCCCAGCCCACTGAGGGTGGTACCATCCCTAGGAAGGTAGGCTCTGGCTGGCTAAGAAGGCAGGATGAACAAGCTATGGGAGCAAGCTAGTAAACAGCACCCCATCCATAGCTTCTGCCTCAGCTCCCACCTTGAGTTACTGCCCTGATTTCCCCAGATGATGGTGTGTGACCTGAAAGCTTAAGTGCTCCCTTTCCTCACAAGTTGCTTCTGGCCACATTGTTTATCACAGCAACAGAAGCTCTGAGTGAGGCACAGGTGAAGTTTGTCTTGGCTCACTGTTAGAGGGATGAGGTCCATCATGGTGGTAAGAGGCTCTGTGTTGTCGGGAGTGAATGGAAGCTTCCTTCTCAGATCCCAGTAGATCAGGAAGTAGAAACTGGAAAGGAAGCAGGTTAGCATGCCCTCAGTGACCCCTGACCCTCTACGGAGGCTCCAGCTCCTAAACAGCTGAGGGGATCAAGTATTTAGACACAGGAGCCTGTGGAGGACATTATACATGTCAACCATGACACTGACCATTTGGCCTAAGGACTCATTGCTTTTCAGGTAAAACCAGGTAGTATCAGGGCCATTTCTGGCATGTTGGGCTGGTGTCACCACCTGTACCCATATGCACTGAGTCCCTATTGAGGTAGAGCATGTGGAGATGCATTCAAGTGGCATTCACTGATCAACGTCATTCATTCAGGCCCAGAGATCAATTATAACAGTGCTGCTGTCCCAAGGCAATCGTGGGCTATACATTTCAAGTGCATCTTGACTTTTAGAAGAAGAGATTGCCACCTCCAGCGATATTGAGGCCTGTTTGATCTCTGTTATTTCTCTGACTAAGATTAGGGACCTTGTGAAATGAAAAGGAAATGGACACCAACATTTCTCAAGAGTGTATGTATGCCAGGCTGTCTACCAAACTCCATCTCACATAGAGCCGATGAACCAAAAGTTCAGTTTGTTCCTCTTTCGTGGGTGAGAACTTCCAGGCCTCACTAACTCATCATCCTTAGAAGCTCAGTTGAGATTTCACTCTAGGAGAGCCAGCAGGGGCTGTGTGACATCCCCAACCTTCCCCCTAATCAGCCCTACAGAGGAAGAGGAGACGATCAGTAGCGAGGTGGATACGATAGCTGTTTGGGTCCTGTCCTGCCTCAGACATACTGGCCTGGGGATTTCTTGCTCAAGAAAGACTTGTGGGAGCCCGAGCCTGGGTAGAATTCTAGCCTGTTCCTTACTGGGCTGCTGTGGGTGGGTATTTGCCATAGGAACTATTGGCTGTGTCACTGAGGAGACTACTTAAACTCCATAGCTATTCCCATCGACACCAGCAGGAGTTGATCTTATATTGGTGGGGTTGTTCGTGTCTACCTGGAGACATGATGTAACACTAATCCATCCTATCAAGCTTCTGCCTTTCTATCACACCTGGCTCCTTCCCCCAACTCAGGCTTGGTGGTCTTTATGAGTCACCTGAGACAGTGGATTTGAAAGACAGATAGGCGCATACACTATCGTCACAACTAGGGAACTCAACTCTCCATCTTTAGACACAGCTAAAGGAGGCACCAACACAAGTGGCCCTGGCTACCCCACCTCTCCAGTGGCAATGGTTCCTCGTGAAATCTCACAACGTTACACCTGACATATGAGACCTTCATGTATTTATTTTCAGTGTTCTGGGTATAAATATGCAAGTGCTGACATGGGCTGCGTTTTTCAATTTTATGGCCAAGTGACGTCTCCAACAGACTGATGAATGGAAGCTTTGTAGGTAGGATAGTTGGGCTAAGATTTCTCTTTCTCTCCTCCCAATTACTCAAAGAAGGAGAAAAGTTTTAGACAGAGATAAATGGAAATTATCCAGTGCCTTCAAATATATGACTCCCCAGATCTCCTATCTGGATAAATCAGAGCCTCCCATGGCTACAGATAATGAGATAATTAAAAAGTAGTAAATATAAATGTGGACTCCTGTCTACCATTAAGCCCAGAAAGGGCTTCTGATCATGAAACACTGGCTCTCTACTTTGAAACGTCATATCAATTACAAGAGACACTTTTACAGATCTCCCTAAGAAATATTTACATAAAACTATATTTCTATACACTACCCAAAATACCACAAGTATAGATTTAATCAAAACTGTAAATAAGACTAAAGGTAGGCTGTAAGTGTGAAATATGCAGCTGTAAAAATCTTAGCAAAAATTTAAATCAGTTTCATTCTAAATTACACCGGCCATCCTGTCTCTTACCTCTCCCTCAGCCCCTGGCCTCCTCTTTGCCTACTTCAGCTTAAACCTCTTTCACTGGGGATGAGACATTTGGGGAGATAAATGTCATGGTGGCTTTATGTTTCTGTGTTTATGGAGAAAGGGGTTTAAAGATTTAAAAGTGGGAGGGGGTATTTCTTACTCCACATCGCACCTTCCGGGTTCTTATTCACTTATGGTCCTATGAGTAATGTGACAGATAGAGATTTGGGTGTGGGCTGACTAGAGTTAGGGTCTCAAACAGGTCTCCTGGTGGCAGCCATATGCTCTGTGGGAACAGGACTGCCAGAGGGCGGGCAGAAGCATTCACCCTTCGGGCTGTGCAGCAGGAGGTAGAGTCTGTTTCGTGTACAGCAAGGGGTGGCTGGCTGGGCAGCAGAGAGCTACAGCAGCCCAAGGCAGTGGGCTCTAGGGTTTGGGTTTCCTAGCATGCCGTTCCCATTATGTGAATGAAAGTGGTCCAGACTGGTTGGAGTTTCTGACCTTGGATGTTAGCCCAAATCCCTATGCATGTGCTCTCCAGCGGTTCCATCTCTGCCATGCAGATGAAAGCTATACAAATGAGAACTATGCAAATGAGGTCATTTCTGATAGGTTCACGTTCCTACCCCAGACAGAAGCTTGGATCAAGGTGCCCAAGCTCTTAGGTGCTGGTCCACTGTGCCCCTTGTCTCCCAGTTTGGTGGGAGATGAGGTCATTCTGACTGGGTGTCTTGCAGTTTGAATGTGAAGTGTCCTCCATAGGGCTCCAGCTGGGTGTGCTCTATAGGGAGAATCTTTAGGAGGGGGATCACTGGAGAGAATGGATCGCTGGAGGTGGGCCTTGAGCTGTAAAGCCAGCACCCATTTCCTGTTGGCTATTTGGAGATGTAAAGTGACCAGCCAGCCTCTCACCCCCATCTTCATTCCTTTGGTGCCTGTTAATATGTGCCCTCCAGGATGGAACCGTCAGTCAGTGATCCTGCAGCTGTCAGCCATAATAAGCTTTCCCTCCTCTAAGCGAGCTCCTACCAGGTGTTTGGTTAAAGCAGTGTGACTGGAATACTTTTTCTTAGTCGACTTTGTGTTGCTAGAACAGAATACCAGAGACTGGGCAATTCATAATGAACAGAAACGTATGGAGACTGGGACATCCAAGGTTATGCTATTGGCAGGAAGCACAAGAGTCTTGTCTGTCACCTTTCATATTCTGTCCACCTGAAGGGGGTAAAAATGAATATAAAGCAATCTTTCTGCTGCATTAAGACTAGAAAGTTCTGGACTGTAATGCCCTTGAGGTCAGAAGATATATATGTATGTATCCATCATGCATGCACGCATGCATCTATCTATGAATGCATGAACATACACATCTGTCTATGCAATCATACATCATCCATGCATCCATGTCAACCATTAATGCATGCATATATTCTGTAGTTAGTATAATGCTTCAAAAACAGCCCAATAGAAAATACAGAATTTAAGTTTGTTGAGTTTTGAAGAAGAGCCCAATAATTTGGAGAAATAACTTAATACATTGATATAGCCTGGATTGGAGGTCATTATTATGAGGAAGACAGTCTTTATTTTCTTACCTTCAGAAATATTGTTTTAGAAAAGTACAGAAACAATCTGGATGGGGTGGTGCACCATGTAACCCCAGCACATGGGAGGTGAGGCAGGAGGCCAAGGACTTCAAGATCTTTCTTAGTAGGGACCTCAGGGTCAACCTGGGATTTGTGAGACCCTATCTCAAAACACAAAAAGAGGAAACAATTACCACACAGCAAAATAAATGTAGACATGACCCAGCTTTTCCCTGGTGGCATATGGGGTCTCTTGGAGCCAGGAAGTGAGGCATATGCCTGTTCACACAGATGCTTGTAAAAATCCTGTCTACTGTTTATTTATTGAATGCCATTGAGCAAATCCTGGATCCTTTGTAAGCCTTTGCTTCCTTAACTTCATTATAAATTATCAGCAGCATCATTTAATTTTGTCTGTGTGCGTACATGTGTGTAGGTGTGGGGGTATGTGCACGCAAGTGAATTTGTCCAGAGAGGCCAGAGGCATTGAATACCCCTGACCTGGAGTTAAAGGCAACTATAAACTTCTCTACATGGATGCTAGGAGCGAACAGGATTACTATTTACTCATAATCCTTGAGTCATCTCCCTGACCCCTATTCCCTTAACTCTTTATTTTTTTTGGGGGGGGGAGATTAAGTATTTTTAATAACAAAATAAAATATAATAAGATAAAACAAAACCCATCACATCAAAGTTAGACAAGGCAAACCAACTAGGAGGAAAAGAGACCAAGAGAAGGCAAGAATCAGAGACCATCATTCACACACTCAGGAGTCCTATAAAAAATACTAAAGGGAAAGCCATAATATACATGCAGAGGGGCTGGTGCAGACCCCTGTCAGCCCTCTGGTTGCTGCTTTAGTCTCTATAAGTTCATATGAGCTCTGTTCAGTTGATTTTAGAGGGCCTGTTCTCCTGGTCTGTCCTCCATCCCTGCTGGCTCTTACACTCCTTCTGCTTCCCCTTCTGTGGGGTCCCCGAGATCTGAGGGGAAGGATTTGATGACACATCTCATTTGGAGCTGTGTGTTCCCAGGTCAAGCTCTCTCTGTAATGTCTGGCTGTGGGTCTTTGTATTTGTTCCCATCTCCTTCAGGAGGAAGTCTCTCTAATTATGGCTGAATAAGGCACTGAGCCGCTTTCCACAAAGGAGTCTAAAGTAGAATTAACATGTTATTTGGTGGTTTCCCCCTATCTCTCAGTCTCTGACTGTCTTCAAAGACTGTGTCCCTAACTGATATCTCTCTCTTCCCTTTTGCCTCTCTCCACTTTATATAGGCAAAATACCCTTCTTTCACCCCCACCACCAATGCTTTCACATATACACTGGCCCCATTAGTACACAGGGCTGATTAGAACAAAATCAACTTCATCTCTTCTGACTTCTTCCTTTTTCCTCCAGAGCTTCCCTTACCTAAGTAATGACAAGGTCTAATAAAATGGTTGTTCTTTTAATGCCTTGAAGCTGTGAAACTCCATGAATTTTTTCACACAGAGAAAAAAATATTAATAAAATATTACTTTAGTGCCTTAGAAATTTACATCAAAAAGCCCCCATAAGGACCTAAATACTCTTCAACTAGCTTCTGTTTTCACCAAAAGCAAACAAGAGGCTAAATTCCAGGATTAGGGTGCTGGGCATTAGAAGAATATATTTGGTGCCTGTCACTCAGGGCCAAATAACACAGCACTCAAAGCTGCCCCGTATCTGATGCTCTCTACTGTCTTTCCAAATGCCCTGGGTGACAGCTAGGGCTCTGACTTGTGCACCCCATCCATGAACTGGTCTTTCTAGACAAACCTGTGCTTGACTGATTCTGGACAGTTTATTTGTTTTGAATGTTTTAAAATTTGCACAAAAGAGAGTTGGAGCACAAAGGTGCATTTATTGTGATTTTCTTTATCTCTCCTTCATCTAGCCACCCTTCTCTTCCCCATCACCTTCATATCAGGACCATGCAGCAATACACACTGTGAGTGTTGTGTCAACAAATGTCTAGGTACCCCAGATAGAAAACCCAAGGCAGATCAAAATAAGCTTATCACATAGTCCAGCTCACTGAAATACTGAGTTTTTTTTTGGGGGGGTTACTTATGGAAGTATGGGTGAGGGACTACTTACAGGAATAGAAATGGCTCAAAGACTGGTACATCACCGGAGCTCACCCCAGCATGGGTGTCAGCTCACAAAAGCTGGAAAGCTAGTGCATACTGTACAACTTGAAGGCAGCTCAACCTGTTGGAGAGTATCCCTTCTGTTGGTCTGAGCCTCTTCCAAGCAGCTACTCTGGTCTCAGTATCTTCCAGGTGGCTCAGCTTGTTGGAGAGTATCTCTATGCTTGGGAAAAAAGGGGGCCTAGTGGATCTGTTAAGTTTCATGGGCTTCCTGATTCCTTTGAGTTGTTGACTTCCTGAGTTTTCATGGTTCCCTGAAAGATAGAATGGTTTTTGGAGGAGAAATTGCTATACAACATGTACTATGTGACTGGTTTATTCAACTGCTTAGAGCCTACTATGTTCTGGGTGATGAGAAGAGACAGTGACAGTACTCAATTTCATGGGTATTTGAGTTAAACACGACAGAATCATTAAAAAAATTACAGTAATGCATATACTTTGTATTTGATAACTCTAGTGGAAGAAAGGCCATGCACCAGGAGAGACTGGGGTCATAATGAGAAAAGGTCATTTTATCAATGGGTCATTCTTCAAGGCAATATTCATGACAAGGGACAAATAAGAGGTGAAAGGTTATAACAACAAAAAAAGGCCCAATGTCATGGAAGATAGCATGGGACAGTTGGTAAATGGGAGGTGCTGGAATCTTAGGTGTGCTTGGATTAGAGAGAGAAATAATCAGAAAAGGGTGAGGGAGGCCAGGGGAAAGCTGGGTAGAACGGACCCTGGAGACCAGATGAGGTCATTTGTAAGAGTTTGATGTGACCTATAGAGTATTAAAAATGTACCAGAGAGTTTCAGGAGACATCTGTTAGGATAGGGAAGAATGGGTTAAAGAGAAAGTGTGAGCTGAGGGAGGCAGGGAGATGACTCAGTTAGTAAAGTGCTTTGTAGAGTTCAGTTTAACCCTGCGTCTTCAGGTAAACCCTGGTCACTCCAGTGCAAGCCTGCAGTCCCAGCTCTGGAAGAGGTAAGCGGGTCCTTGGGGCTTGCTGGCCAGCCGGTCCAGCCAAACAGGTGATTTGTAGGTTCAGTGAGAGACTTGCCTCAAAAAAAATTAGTTGGGGAGAAACTGAGAAAGACACTCAACCCAAATATCTGGTCCCTTCATGCATCCTTGCATGTGTGCATATGTACCTACATACATGTGTGTGCATGCCCATGGACATATACACACCCAGTGGGGGAATGGAGCAGGTAGTTCACAGAGGAGGCTTTGTTAGCAGCCCACAAAAGGAGGCTAGGGGCTGGAGCTGAACACCTAGTTAAAACCCTAGGGAATGGGGGAAAGCATTTCATTTCAGGGTGCTGGAACGCATCTGGGACAGAACCTGCAGACAGACAGTCGGTTTATGAGCAGCCTCAGACAGTGTGCTGGCAACAGATTTGAGCAGATACAAGTGTTTTGAAGGGTTCAGGAAGCAGTGTGGGTTGTGATATAGTGAAAGAAGGAGAATTCAGAGGGTGTTTCAGATTGGTATGAGAGAGTGAACGGAGCTCAGAAAAGCAATCTGCGCATACAGGAAGCAGATCAAGCAATTGGGAAGTGAATGTTGAGAGTAACACTGTGGAGCCATCAGGACTCCAATTAGTCATTAATCTCTTTGTGTTAAAGAACACCACCCATGCACACTCTCACACTCTCAGAGCAGCTCAAGGTAGTTCAATATGTAAAGTAAATCAAGCCTGTCATGTCAACAAAAATCATACATGTAAAATGGTCAAGATAAAACTAGATCTAACAGCAGGACCTGGCAGTCCTAGGATTCTTTCTTTACAGCCCCGGTGGTAGATTCTCCTTTACCAATACTTCAATTTGTTTGGCTCATCTCATGCCTTTTCTCCAAGTCAGATGGACCTGGAGAAGGGAGGGAATTTTCTCCACTGGGAATTCTATAGTAAGCAGAGAAAATGTACGTTGGGAAGGTGAATTAGCAAACAGGCCGTCATGACATTGATTATATCACCCATGCTAACTGGACAATTAGATAAACTTAAGTGAAGGCTGGCCTCCATTTTAGGAGGAGCAAACTGTGTTGATAATGGCCTTTGTCATGTGTTAGCTGCTTTCTGTGTTGCTGCAACAAAACACTGGATGAAATCAGCTTAAGAGAGGAAAGGTTTATTTTGACTCATGGTTTAAGGGTTCAGTCCACCATGGTTGGGGAGAGACAGCAGCAGGAGCATGAAGCAGCTGTCATGTTGCAGCCATAGCTGGGAAACAGAATGAGGTGCGTTGGTGCTGAGCTCACTCTATGTTTTACTCAGTTCAGAGCTCCAGCCTAGGGATGATATTACCCACATTTGATGTAGATCTTCCCAGTCTAATGAACCCAGTCTGAAAGCTCCCTCAAACGCATGCCTGGAGACCTTCTCCCAGGTGACCCTAGATCCTATCAAGTTGGCAGTCAGTACAAACCATTGCAAGGCATGGACTAATGGATAAATACTTCAGGAAGACTCTTGTTGGTGGGGCTGCCGGCTGGGTGTTGTAGGCTGAGGTGGACAGATCCTCCTCAATGGAAGAACTTCCAAATCTTGCCTCTTCCGAGAGTTAGTCATATGGATCTGGGGTCATTTTATGTTCATAGCTGACACCAACTTCTCATCTGTTTTTTTTTATAAAACAGCACCAAAGCCATCACAAAAATGAGAGTGAAGTCCCGGCTGGAAGTTTGACTCAGCCATTTCCCTCCTTTTTGGAGACTGTTATGATTCAAGAGGGGTATGTAGCTTGGAGCCTTTTATCTCTCAAGTTATTTTTTTTCCATGTTTTTCTCTGAATCATTTCATCCTTCAAATTCTTTTTCAAATTTAATTTTATGTTCTTTTTATTTTATCTTGATTAAGCTTTGAAAGGACTTGCCCAGAAACTTCTCCTGCCTGATAATTAATTTTAAGGTATTCTTTCCCAGTTCATAATAGCTTTTGTTATTGTATAATTAAAAACAAAATTAAAATATTTCTGCCCCCTCACTTTCATGAAGCCTGTAATCCAGCTCGTGGCGATGACTGGGCCATCACAATGAGATGAGGAGCTCAGAATCTTTCTCTCTGTTGCAACTAAATTAAAACTCCAATAAGAAGAAACAAAGTAAATATTCAATCATTTCCGAGAAATGATGAAATTTTATGACAAATGAATTCCTCCCACCATTCAACACTCTTTAGTCTTCTCAGGGTCCTAGGGCAAACAGTACCAGAATTAAATTGCTGTGGACCCTTGTGTGGGTGGCAGGTCCCCACCAAGATGAATAGCACCTATTTCAGGCAAAGGAGGATGTAACAGAGCTACGGGGTTCGGATCATCTTGCCTGTGCTGCCTCTGAATTTTGCAGGAAGAACTTGAAGGCAACATTCTGTTGATGCTTCAACATGGACTCTCAAATCCACATGATTCAATGGAACACTACCCTAGGTACCTCTACGAAGGGGCTTTGAAGATGCGCTTTCTCAATTCATTTCCTGTGGTTTATTTTGGCCCACAGCAGAGTATACAATCTCTTACAGCAGGGGAGAGAGGGAGGCAGGAGCAAGGGTCAACCGGCCACATCACATCAGCAGCCAGGAAGCAGAGAGACATGAATGCTGGAGCTTAGTTCACTTTCTCTTTCTTTTCCTTATGGAGATAAGAAGATCATTGGGAGAGTATAACCAATCGGGTGAGCCCTTGAAAGATAGACATTTCCCCTGGCTGATGGCACAACAGGAAGTGAGAGGTAGCCACACATCTTCACTATAGTGCAGAGAACAGTAGTGTTCTGAGGATGAAGATCAACCAACCTAGGATCAGCAGCTATCGCCTGGAAGATGAATGAGGAACCCAGCAACAGCCAGAGAGGAAAGGAGACCTCACCCTTAAACTACAGAGAAATGACTCCTGTTATTGAACTGAAAGGTGCAGGAGTAGATATTGCTTTGTGTTCTCTCCACTAAGGACTAGAACTACAGTAACACTTTGCTGTTAGTGTAGCTGGGACCCTAAGTCAGAGGCCAACCGGTTGCCCACGCTTTTGCTACTTCCAGACCCATATGACTGGAGACAAAAAAGGGATGGTGGTGGTGATTTTAGTGCTTAAATTCAAAGTCATTTGTTACATAGGACAGAAAAACAAACTAGGCATGTAAAAGCCACATAGGTAAGGACACATAGAAATCATAGTCTATGATCAGACTTTGAAATATATTTATTTTCAGAGTTCAGGACCAGTCTCTCAGAATGGGGGAAACATGCTTGAGCAGCTAGTGGCACGGGATGTCACATCTGTTCAGTACTAGTTTGGAGTGTGTGTGTGTGTAAGTATATGTACATATATGAACATGTGCGTGGAGGCTGGAAGTCAACACTGGGTGTCCCATGGCTTTCTACTTGTGTGTTTGAGACAGTGGTCTGTGACTTGATCTGGAGATCTCTGACTTGAGTAGACCAGCTGGCCAGGAAGCTCCAGAGATCCTTCTATCTTTGTCCCTTAGGCTATGATCAGAAGCACAGGCATGGAACGCCACGGTCAGCTTTTTACACGGGTTACAGGGACTTGAACTCAGGGCCTTAACACTTGCTCAGCAAGCGCTTTTCTTGCCAAGTGGTGGTGGCCTTTAATCCCAGCACTCAGGAGGCAGAGGCAGGCAGACCTCTGGGTGTGAGGCCATCCCGGTCTACAGAGGGAGTTCTAGGACTGCCAGGGCTACATAGAGCACCCTTGCCTTGAACAAACAAACAAACAAACAAACAAAAATGTGCTTTCATTTCCAATGAGTATGTAAAAGAACAACGATACCACTCAGGCCAATGACAGGCAGCACATATGACAATGGTAACAAATTTGTATTTCAGGCGGTATCATATCTATCTTGTTTGAGCAGGAATACCTTCACATAATAACAAAATCACCCAAATGCATTTCCCAGATGTATTCCCCTCATTAAATACTGTGTGCTTGTTCAAGTAATATATCTTACTCACCTTCCTTTAAATATTTCAGTGACACTATTGCCCAGAAGACAAGAAACACAGTAATGAGAATAAGAAAACACGCTCTTATTTATTTATTTTTTTGAGATAGTGTTCTGCCGTCTAGCTCAGACTGGCCTCCAACTCATGACCCTACTGTCTCATGCTGGGGTGACAAGCACGCATTACCACTTCCGGAAGAAAATATAAAGTCTCCAATGTGCTTTCCAAAACAGGGAGGGCACATCCATCTGATGGTTCCCATATCTCCAGTGAAAAATACCACAGACTCCACACAAGGGAGGAACGTCTGCTGCCCCTGTCTCAAGACATGTTTGGTTGTACCAACTGGGGTGAGGCAACAGGGAAGTAACTGGGAAGAGGCCTGGGTGCCATTCAGGGCTTACACCTGCAGGTGGCTGCCCCCATGCCCCCATATAACCAGAATGGAAATGCTTACATTACTGAGATTACCAGTTCTAAATTAGAGAATCTTTGTTTCTCAGTGGGATGGCTTCATTTAGCCCCTTTCCCTGTCATGATTTCTACAGGTGCCTGGTCTTGGTGGCTTTTAAGAAAATTTTATCAGATACCTTGATTACAGCCTTTGGCATCCTCATGTCTTCCTGACTCCTGTCAGTGTATCTGTCAGTTATCTTTGACAACTGACTTGTGTGGGTAATTATGAAAGCTGACATGAAGAGACTGACTCCAGACCAGAAATCGGATGCTGCCTAAGCAGTGGGGAGACAGAGAGAGCCTTATGCAAGTTTGGAGATATGAACTCTCCTAGTTTCCTTTTTGTTGCTGTGGTAGAATGCTCTGACCAAAAGCAACTCAAGGCAGAGAGGGTTTGTTTTAGCTCACAGGTTCAGCTTGCAGCCCATACTGTAGGGAAGTCAAGGCAGGGATCTGAAGCAGCTAGTCACATGACAGTCAAGAGCAGAGAGAGAATGAATGTGTGCATGCCTACTGTTTAGTTCACATTCTTCAGTCTTACACAGTCCAGTACCCAAACCTAGGGAATGGTGCTGCTGATACTGGACTATGTTCTTACTTCGGTGTAATCAAGACAGTCTCCCGGGACAACCTGATCTCACTGAGACTCTCTTTCCAGGTAATTCTACAGCATGTCATTTTGACAGGTAAAAGAAACAACGACAAGATCAAATGTGTATTATTAGCACTGGATTTTTAAAGCCTCCCAGGAATTCTGAAAAACAAATTTTGTTGTTCTCATGTCACAAATGAAGACATTTGAAGAGCAAAGAAATCCAGGCCATGTGTCCAAGGCTAAAACGACAGTTGATTGTGGAACTGCAGCCTTAGTCTCAGTACTGTGAGCCTAAGACTCTAGATGTCTTCTTTGTCTGCCATGACTGTTGATGCTTCAACATTTTGATTTTTGAGATGGGATCTTATCCTGTATCCCTGGCTGGCCTGGAACTCACTACGTAAACAAGGCTGACATTGAACTTACAAAGATCTGCTTGCTGCTGCCTCCTGAGCTCTGGAAATAAAGACATGCACCACTAAGCTCAGCCTCTCTTCAATTTTTAGTTCTAAAAATGGCACTGATGATTTTGCTATTCCAGTATTTATCTTTGCATTACCTGTCTGCTCCTCTTCCTGACTGTCCTTCCACCATCTGTCACCTGCTGTCACTTCATTCTTTATCAGCTCATGCCTCTGTGATCATTTTGCCACTAACGGCTGTTCTAGCAAAAGAAAATGGGAAAACAGATTTATTATTTATTACTCTCCACAGAACAAATACAATCATCTTTTCCTCAAATATGCTTGATTATAGTCCACCACTGTGCATAAAATCCTTCAGTAGCTCTCATTTATTAAAGTACTTCCCCCCAAGTCTTGACTGTTACTTCCAGTGCCCTGCACAGTGTGGTTCATGCCTACCTCTCATGGTTCGTGGGCCAAGGTAAAGGAACAAAGGGAATTCAAGTCAAATGGCTCCACCAGTGGGAGTTTATGTCTTATGCAATACCCCAAGTAGATATGCTATGTTGACCATTGGCTCTCCTGGGATTCCTTGGGTTCCTTCCAGCCATCACTCCCCTTCCCTTGGGGTAGAGTGTCAGAGGAAGAACGGTTGCTCCTTTATTATCGGGGACACCTTGCTTCCTTCCATCCATTGGATGGAATGCAATCATATGTCAACCCTTAACTTGCAAAGGAATGCCATTCAGTTGTGTGCTACCTGGTGTTGGAAGGAAGGAGTCCTATGGGCTGCCTGAAATATTTTGGCATGTGTCTGCCTTCACTCTTATTTTTCTATAACATGCTAGAGCTGTACAGTGTCCCAGAGTCTTCAATGGACCCGTGGTCATTTCCGTGAGGATATGGTGTTCGCTTCCTGTAGGTTTATATACAGAATTCATTTTCCCAATTTGGTTATTTCTTGCTTTCTTTGGCTTTCAATTTATACATTTCTTTTCTAGTGAAGGTTTCATCATTCCCCCATATGCACTCCATCCTCCAGTTCCTCTCTGTTTGTGTTCTTGCAGAACCTGCAATGTTCCACCAAAGAAATGGTAGATCCCACTTGGGGATGCAGAGTGGCAGAGGGCAGCATTTGCTGCTCTTGTGAAGGACCCAAGTTAAGCTTCCAGAACTCATATTGGGCAACTGATAACAGCCTGTAGGTCAGCTCCCAGCCATCTGGTCCTCTTTTCTGGCCTCTGCAGACACTGCACACACACAGATACACATACACACACACATAAAATGTTTTAAAAAGTCATATTATTTGTGTGATGGTTTCATTACTTTCAGACTTGCCATCTAGACTTGCCATAATGCCAAGACAGAAGAGACCACCTTGCTTATACTGTATTTAACCTAAAACACAACTGTTGAGGCCACTTAATAAATATCCATCAAATTATCATTTGACAAATGTACAGTGCTTGACAATCATATAATGAGGAATATATGTGTATATATGTATATTCCCATCAACAGATTTAAATCATGATTTATTGATCATACTTTTGTCCTGTGACTGTTTTGTAAGCTGCACCACTGAGTTACTCAGGGGCTGTAGGTCTTCATCTCAACCCACCATGTGATCATTCCAGCCGTTCTCTCTTATTTTATGCCCTGACTGCATTTCTGTTTATTTATTCATCAAACACACAACTGAATCTATACGGGCTGCAATCCAGGGTCCTGAAAATATGCAAAAGAATAAGCCACTTTTCTGTCTTCAGTTCTGGGTAGCAAAAGAAATCGACTCACATTCAACATCCCAGATAACACCATTATTCTTACCACAATAGAAGGATGAATGGAAGGTGGTGTTTGAAGCCTGGAGAGTAGAAATGATTATGTTGGTTGAACCAATTCTTCACACGGTCTTTGTTGGTAGGCTGTGAAGGAAAATGGTGTTAGTTACTTTATGTTTCTATTCTTCAGATATATGTTATCTCCTTTGTGCTGGGCAGGTGCAATGCTAGGACAACCAAATAATACTGATTTTTGTCTCACTGGGAGCTAAAGGGAAGCTCAGGACAGTAACTAGACTTGCCTAGACACTCCTGGAAGCAGTGGCCCGAGGACTGGTGTGAAAGGTCACGTTGATGGGAGAGTTTGTTTTCCAGTATCTCACACTGGCTTTAAAGTTCCCACAAAGCTGAAGATGACTCTGAATTTCTTATCTTCCAGTTGCCACTGCTCAGGTGCTGGGATGGCAGGTGTGTGCTACGGCACAGGTTTATGTGGTGTTAAGGCTCAGACTCAGAGATTTGTACCTGAGAGGCAAGGGCTGTACCACTGAGCTGGACGTTTTTGAGTGAAAAATTCTCCACACAGGCTCATACATTTGAACATTTGATGCCTAGCTGGTGGTGTTTAAGGAGATAATGAAACCATTGAGGGTGCAGCCTTGTGGAAGCAAATCATGAGGGGCGGGCTTCCAGGGTTTGTAGGCCCACCCTATTTCCTGCTCTCTCTGTTTCTTGAGTCTGGTTGAGATGTGGTGTCCTGCTTCAATGCCTTTCCCTGCCATAACAAACATCTAGGTGTCTGGAACCATAAGCCCAAAATAACCTCTCCCTTAAATATTTTATCACAGCATCAGAGAAGTAACTAATACAGATCTACGCCCTTATCTCATCCCAAATAGTTGTTTTTGATGCATGTACACTTGGACACCTTAAAACCCAGCACAGCTTTACCAACCGGGGTACAGCTGACTGTGGGCTGCTTGCAAACAACCCTGTGTCTCCTTACTCAGTCTTTCTCACTCTACACATTCTGTTCATTATCTGTCTATACATTACAAAGCTAAAATTATATATACACAGTAAGGAAAAGTACAAAAGAATATTGTCTTACTCTCTGTTTTACTGCTGTGAAGAGACACCATGACCAAGGTAACTCTTATAAAGGAAAGTGCTTAATTGGGGGCTGGCTTACAGTTTCAGTGGGTTAGTCCATTATCATCATGGTGGGGAGCATGGTGGTGTGTATGGCAGGCATGCTGCTGGGGTAAATGAGAGCTGCATCCTGATCCACAGGCAGAGAGGGCGACACGGGGGCTTGGCATGGGCCTTTGAAACATAAAAGCCTACCCCAAGTGACACACTTTCTCCACCAAGGACACCTCTCATAATCCTTTCAAACAGTGTCACACCCTGGGGACTAAGGATTCAAATAGATGAGCTTATGGGGACCATTCTTATCCAAACCAGAAATATAAAAGGAAAGTGGAGATGCTTACGAGTTCCTGCTGTCCTCTTCAGGGGCAATGGCAACCTTTTCTACACCATCTTCAAAACCTGCATCTAAAACTGCTAAATCCAGGCAGGGGCTTCCTGTTCTTATATGTCTGGGTGCCTGTGTTTTCTGATTAGCATATCTTGGAGGATTCCTGTGTCATAATATGTGGCTTACTCAATCTTTCTCACAGCTGCAGAGAAGGAATCTGTAGGAGCCATTTATTGAATCATGTAGATGTGTGCACATCTATAATTAAGCCATGTGTGAAATATTTATATGTGAAGTTCGTGAACAATGTGCCCATAATATCTGTTAAGGAACACAGACTACTTACTTATCCGTAAGTCACCTCATTAAGTCAAGACTGGGAAAATGTCAGCCCAAGAACCAAATGAAGCTTGCTTTTCTGAATACAACCTCACTGGAACACAGAGAGCCTTGGCTCATGGAGCTGCAGAGTGAGGAGATGGGGTTGAGACCTGCACACAGAAGTGAGATCATTTGCTCCTTGACCTCTGCAGCAAATACTGTCTCCTCCTCCTCTCCTGCCTCCTCTTCCACCTCTTGCTCTTTCTCTTGCCTCTTCCTTCTCCTCTTCTAAACTTTCCTTCTTCTTCCTGCCCTTGTTCCCTCCTCTCTTCCTTCGGATCCCTTCTTCCTCCTCTCTATTTTCCCTTGTCTTCTGATGACCTCTTCCTTCTTTATGGTACTGGATGGATCACAGGGCTGCAGGCATAGTAAGCAGGCACTCTATCAACAAGCTACATATTTAATGGAAAGTTTTTCCATCGAGCAATTAGAAATATATTTAGCCACTTTACTCCCGACAAACCCTTATTCTTTATATAGGTAATTATTATAAATTATTTTGTTATTTAAATAAGTTTACAATATATGGATTTTTCTGTAGAATTAAAGTTTTTGTGTTCAGAGAAAAATATTTAATTATCTCTTCAGTTCCATGCCGTCTGCCCTTCTATGAATCATCATGTCTTTCTTAGAGATGGTCACTGTTCGGAAGTTGTTGGTGGTGTGAGTGCGTGTATTTTTGTATAATAGAAATGCAGATGTACCTATGTTTATGTATTATTTTACTAACCATTTGTGCAGTCGCTTATTTTTACCACAGTTAGGAAGTCAATTTAAATTATTTTATTTATTCCTATTGTGTGTAGGAAGGTCCCACACATGCCACTGTGCCTGTATGGGCAATCATAGAGTCTTTCTCTTCTAGCTCTACTTGGGTTCCTGGGAATCAAACCCATCTCCTCAGGCTTATAAGGCAAGCATCTTTACCCATGAGCCCAAATTTCCAGTTCCCAAGTTCCCAGTTAGAAGATGATGGTATCACAGGGCACCATGGGTGCCTATTATTTTCTCCAGTATGGAAGGATAAGCATTGTGTCTTCAGTTCACAGTCTGTATGAGGGAAGTAAGAGGATGTTTCCATGAAAATGTGGATTGCTCTCTGGGTTCTGCAGAACCTGTGGCATTCCAGGGGGATGATGTTCAATATCAGATTTCCCAGTTGTCAGCATCTCTTTCATCTTTAGCAGGGCTCTATTATCTATGCTTAACCCTCCTTCATCTTCCATGAACCCAGAGTGCACTGCTTCTGTGAAGTTTTCATGTTCTCTCGGGTACCATTTTGAAGAATGTCCTTGAAGCAGGCTGGGGATGTGGCTTACTTGGTGCCTGCCCAGCATGCACAAAGCCCTGTTTGACCTCCAGCAAGGTCAGAAGTTCAAAGTCATCCTTCACCATGAACTTGAGGCCATTCTGGGCTACATGACTCCTTGTCTCAAAGACAAACAAACAAATTCTTTGAAGTAGTTTCCATGAGAGCTATCATTTGGGAATTGTAGCATGCCCCCTGTTGGAGTGGTTGCATGTTTAAGTGAGATGCGGTCCGACAATCAGAGAGCACAGTGGCCAGCATATGGTCAGCCTTCAGCCAACTACTCTTCCCTATTACATGTGCACTTGCCCATGCATCTCATTGTTTGGGAATAGTTCTATTCTTTATACTTTTCTCTATTTGTATTTATCAAAGCTGTCAGGCATACAAGAACAAATACTGGCCTATCTTTCCCCAAAATAAAACAGAAAAATAAATGCTGACTGTTACGGCACACCTCCCAAATCTTACAGTTCCAACTACTTTTTTAAAGTTTAGTTTTAATTTTATGTATATGGGAGTTTTGCCCACGTGTGTGGCATGTGTGTAGTGTCTTTGGAGGCCAGAAAAAGGTACCAAATCCCTTGCAACTGGAATTATAGATGGTTGTTAGCCACCATGTGGGTGCTGGGTACCAAACCTGAGTCTTTTGGTATAGTAGACTATGCTCTTAACTGCTGAGCCATTGCCAGCCCTGGGATCCAACTACTTAAACAAAATTTATAACTCAGAATGGTAAGCCTGTGTCCACACTTGTTCTGCCTTTTGGGCACATAGAAGATAAGTTAATAAACTGTAACTAATATTAAAAAAATTAAAAACATACAAAAAAGGACAATAATATTGACTGAGGTATCACTTACTAAAATGACAGATGAAGAATGCCCACCAATTGCAGGCCAGCCAATTACTAGATAAAACAAGCACACAAGCAAGCAAACAAACAAATGCAACACTGAAAGCCTTTAAGCAGCACAGCCAGAACCAGCACCCCATATTGCTGGGGATGGGGAAAGCAGGAATTGGGAACCACTTCCCTTTTCTCTAGTCAGGTGGCATGCCTATGGGAGAGGAAGCCAACTGTGGGGGCCAATACTCCTGGTGCACAATGGCAGCATTTGCTAACAATCAGCTCCATGCCACATTCCTTTGAGGGTAAGGTCTTTGAAATGCATATTTTTCTACCAGATTGGTAATTGTGTGTGTCATCCCTGGTGAGATGCCAACAGCCAGGATTCTCCTGCTGGTGTCTGGGGAGAGAAAACCCTAAGGGGAGCTCAGCCTCAGAGGAAACACTAGGGGTGTGTGGGGTTGGCCAGGATAAATAAAATGCATTCCTTCTCTTTAGATATTAAACCACAGAAGTGCCTTAGGCACCTCTTAGCAGTTGTATGTCCTTTGGAGAGACCCCAGAATGGCCTGAGGAGCAAGGCTCTTTCTTTTCCACAAAGGCATCCCACAGAGCTGGGCGGTCTCAACTTGAATTACAATTCTGCATGGGTTCCTTGCCTGGCATCAGAAGCTCCTAGCAGATCTTCTGATGTGTTGCATTTTCCCAGCTTGCGTGTTTTGCTGGCAAATTGCACTGTTGGCAGTGGGCACAGTGCCTGCTTCAGCAGAGCTGGCAGGGAACAGGGTAATGTGCTCAGCACCCACAGAGCCCAAAGTCACTTGAAAGAGACAATGGCGATCTGTAGATAGAGTTGGCAGGAAGATAAAAGGGACCTCAGGCTTCCATCTTGGCCATTTTGGTTAGGTTCATGAAGCCGATTGTCTCAGCAAACATTGCATCTGCTTCAGGCTGAAAGATAAAAATGGCTTTCCAAACCATGTAGAAAAAGGTGAGAAAAGATGTGAATTGCAAGGAGGGGAAGAGTATGAAAGAGGTGCATGGGTTTGGACTGTCAACAGCATGTGTTCCAACCCCCTCACCTCAGAAATCCTTCTGGTATGAATCAGAAGACCTGCTTGATAGAGGACACGGTGCTGGTAGGCAGGGCTTTAGCAAGGTTGTCCTCAGTTCAAACCAGCAAGGTGCTGCCCAAGTTGGCCCTGAGCGCCTCTCTTCTCCCAAACATGGGGATGTAATCAGGTGTAGTCCTTCACACTTCTGTAATACCACCAAGTGGGAGGCAGAGGCAAGAGGGTCACTATAAATTTAAGGCTAGTGTGAGCTACCTCGTGAGTTCTAAGCAGTGCTAAATAGTGACACTCTGCCTTAGAAAAAAGCAATACAAGTGCCATTCTCTCAAAGAAACAAACATGTCAGCTCTGTGTATTAAGGTCCAGCTGTTGATGTCTCCCAGAGGAAGCAGTCACAGGCTAGTTAGAGTCTTCTTCTAGTGTCTGTTGTTTACCATCAGTCATGCTTTCCCTCGACTTAAAATCACTTCATAAGGAGAGAAAGGAGCTGGGGAAATGTGGTTTGAATGAGAAGTGTCCTCCATAGGCCCAGGCATTTGGCACTTCATTCCCAGTTGGTGGCAGTGTTTGGGGGAGATTAGGGAACCTTTAGGACAGAGCTTTACTGGAGGAAGTACATGACTGGGACAGAATTAGAGAGTGCATATCTTCTCCCCATTTCCATTTCATTCTCTCTTCTTCCTGCTCTGACAACTTGCTGCTATATCACCAAACCATTAGGTGGATCTATCCCTTTGGAGCCGTAAGCCAAAATAAAGTCTTCTTTAAGTTGATTAGGTATAATGTTTTATCACAACAACAGAAAAGTAGGCAGTATGAGATGCCTCAGTCGATAATGTCCTCACCATGAAAGCATGAAGGTCTGAGTTCAGATTCTAAAACTCACACATAAAAACCTGCCAGAGTAACATATACTTTTTAACCCAGTCCTGGGCTGGCAGAGTCAAGAAGATCCCTGGGGCTCACTGGCCAGCAGCCTAGCCTTATCAGGGGTCTCCAGGTTCAGTGATGGGCCCCATCTCAATAAAGAGGGTGATGGCCCCTGAGGAATGACACCTGAGGTTGATCTCTGACTTCTCCAGGCATATGCGTACACTAGCATGCACCTCCGCCCACAGAGAATGAGTGTTAGAAAGCTGTATTTGCAGACAGCTGAATCGCCTTCATTCTGGATGACCAGTTTCACACTGCTTCTCCTCACTAGCCAGCGTAATAAAATCATTAGTTCATCACTGTAAGCACTCGTTATTCATGCATTGCATATAGATTAAACTATCCTTGAAACAATCCTATGAGGGAGATATGATGATTCCTCCATTTCCACATGGGACACTGAGGCATAAAGAGACTTAGTCATGTGTTCAGGGATACACTCATTATAGTGTAACATACATGTATCATATGTATTGCACACTCACACACATACATACATGTGTAAGTAGAAGTTGTATGATTCTTAAGCTATCACAGCAAAATTTAATTGTGTAACGACCTGGACCAGTAGGTTGATTTCAGGGACAGGGTCCTAAGAGGGAGGGCCAGGAGATGAGAGGGAAAAGAAGATAGAAAGCTGGGGTCAGGAGGTCTTGTTCAAGTTGTGCCTCATGCCAAGCAAGCTTTTTAAGAAGTACAGCATTTTATTCACTACTTCCAGGGGAGAAATGGGACAAAGTCAGTGGAAACTATCATACAACAAAACGAAGTCAGCGGGAGGCCGATCAAGCAGTGTTGCATAAGGGGAACACAGGGTATCTCAAGGGTGTCAGAGACTGAGCTCACAGTGGCCTTGGGGTCCATAACGCCAGTCTCTTCGTGCGGAGGAGGCAAATCCCAGGTGCAGAAACCTTAACTCCTCAGGGGCCCCAGCTCCAGACTGGCCTTGCCAAGTCTGCCCTGGGCAGGGACACAGAACCAGGTTCCCTTTGTCATGTCATCTGGACCTCTGAGAAAGCCTTGGGTCAGCCTGGCTCACAACAGTGTTGAAGTGTGGTCTGTCTGTGACTTGCTCAGGGTGGAACCATATAGTGGCTCTTACTGTTGATGTTGGTTATACAATTAAGTTTTTTTTTTCTAGTTTTTCAATGATTTTGCTTTGAAAAAAAATTCAGACTTAAAAAATGCTGTGTTCCCTTTTGATAAAGTCTCAGTCATCTCATGAAACACCATGTCATTATTGGTACAATGCTGTTGTCTAATTCAGTCTTCAGCGGTGATAGATTACCCTCCGAATGTGCTTTTCTCTAAGCGAGCTCCGGCTCATGCTGCATCTGTCCCCATTAACTTCTCATCTACAACTCTTGCAAGCATCTCTTTCTTCTTCATGACTGCCTGAGTTTCATAGAACTGTTGCTATAAATTCATGCAAATGTTGACAGTTGTATCAACAGGAATCCATTCCTTCGATGTTCTAGACACCAGAGTCACAGGACCCAGGCAACATTGGGTAGGTTCCTTGCCAAGATGCTGTGGGAAAAACTGTTCCATGTCTGTCTTGTATTTCATGGCAGCTTCCCAGAACCTTTGGTTTGGCTCGTAGCAGCAACTTCTGCCTGTCTTCTCACTGAATCTCCGTGTCTTCCATTATTCTCTTTCTTTTTCTATTTAGATGTAGGGTCTTTCTATAAAGCCCAGGCTGGCCTTAAGTACCCATGTTCCTTAGTCAGACTTCGGGCTGCTGGATTAGGATTACAAGCATGTACCAGCATTCTAGCCAGCTTCACTGTATTTTTTGGGGGAGGGGATGGTGTCTTTCATAAACATGTGTTATTGGGTGTCAGCTTCACCCTACTCCACACGACCTCATCACCTCATCTTGAAATCCTCACGTCAGTAACAACCCATCATTCTAAATGAGACCTCCTCAGGATAGGGCCCTCACTTACCACCTCAGTGGCTTCAATGCTTTTTGGGGGTCCACACAAGCTATTTGTCAAAACCTCAACTCTGGGTGTTCTCACATTTGTCTGATATTTTCTCATCTGGGGATTGAAGTCACACAGTCTCTGGGAAAACAACACAAGTGTGGAGTCAGGAGGCACACAGTCAGTTCTGTCACTGGTGGTGTTAACTCTGGTTATCTGGTGAAGACGCTGTTGTGCTGTTTTCTGTGTGGCAACTCCTCATTGTTCTTTGAGGTGTGTAAGCATTTTGTGCTGGAGGTTTTGCTCCTTATTGTTCTCTGTCCTCTCAGTTTTATTAATTTTTTAATAGAAATACAATCCATGTACCATAAAACTTCCTCCCAAATGTGTACAAATCAATGACATTAAAATTATATTCACAATATTTTGTGGCCATCGTCACTATCTAAGTCCAGTATAATTTCATAACTCAAAGATGTAACTCAAACCCAATAGCTATCATTTCCCTTCAATCCCTTTCTCAGCTACTAGAAAACACATTTTTTTCCCTCCAGGTATCCTGTTCTGTTGATCACTAATTTTAAGCATGTATTGATCATCCTGCAACATCTATTACAGTGGCATTTGCTAAATTGGGTATTTCTCTGAACCACACACTTTGAAAACCAGAAAACAGAGAGATCCAACCAATGAGATCAAATTACATCCATAATTATGACATGATTTTCATGTCTAGGACAGTCTCTTTGATAGCTGGCATCTGTCACTTGTTTCAGACAAGGCATCTTTCTTGGATGATTAATTGGGTAGATGCTGTATTTATCTGTCACTCAGGTTGTTGTATTTATCTGACACTGTCAAGTAGAGCAAGTTCACATTTGTAACCAGAAGTGGGTCTTACACCTAGAAGGATTTGTAGGGTGTGCATTCCTTTCCTGACTAGATTTGGGTGAAATGATTCTTGCCCCTGTACACACTTTCTTATGTGATCAGGAATCTGCACTGTCTCTTGTGTGTGATTTCCCTTTTGATTTGTGCAAGTCGTTAGAGCACACTCTGCTCATTTCCACTCTCAACAAACTTTACCCAAGTTTGCCCTGTGTCAGAAGAGCCACCTGGCTGGTTTGTGCACTGATTTCTTCATGGGGTGTGAATCTAACTGGAGTCATAGGAAAGTTATGTTGTACATGGTGAGGATGGTCCCACAGTCATTGCAATGCTTCACCACTGGCATTTTGTCATCTTGAACTCGACGATAAGGGATGCACCAATTGCATGTGTCTTTACCACACATCTTACCTTCCTCACAGCATCACAGGACGCTAAGCTTTCTTCTCATGAATCACCACTAAATGGAATCTCCAGATCTTATGTTGCTGCCTCTGAGTTTTTGAACACTATTTACACTTACTTATATAAATGTATTTGCTTTGATTTAGGCCAGTAATTGCAGATATTAGAGATCTAGTTAGCTTAACTTGGGACAGTCCATAAATTTGTACATTCTCTAGGCTTACTGAATCAAGTGTCCTTGCATGGTGGATGTTTATTAATTATATACTATATTCCAGGAATTGTATTAACTATGCTACATAGATTATAGTAATATAAATATATGCAAATATACATCGAATATTTATGCAAATCTTCATTCCTCTGTGTTCCTCTATTGTACAACATGGCTGGGTATAGTTTCATAAGTTGGGAGACATTTTCCAGATGGCTGTGGTTTTATTGGTTGACGGGAGGGTCCTATTTCAAAGTACTCTGGGACATAACACCAGGACAAGGCAATTATTCTCCACAAAAGTCTTAGGACTGAGCTGTAATTAATCACTGTTGCATTTGACCACACAGGGATCCATCAAGTAAAGAACAGGCATCTGGATTCGATCATTATTATCTCCATCAAAGAGGGAACCAGTTCAGTGAAAGATGATGGTGGAAGGTTCTGGAACACAGAGCTCTTACTGTGGTGTCATTGCTTCACACATTTCAGAGTCTTAGAGCTGGTAAACAGTGTGGGTGTGATCAAGTCTACCAACTTAAAATATGGCACAGTGAGGATTCAATCCAGGATTAGATAGATAGTAGCACACTTTCAGTTCTTGGCAGAATCTTATAATTTGTTTGCTCCGGGCACTCCTGGTATCAAATGACGTTTATCATTTGTTTCAGACTAAAATCACTTCATCTAGAAGATGACTGGTCGTTAAAATGATCACATACGTTGTTTCCAAAGATGAAATTACTCCCCCTTTCTATGGTTCTTTTGCATTTCTAGCTGCAAAGATATGTAGCGAACTTACTAAGATCAATTTTGTCAGAGCATTTGGCCCTATCTATCTATCTAAATAAATAAATAAATAAATCCTGCTTAGCTTGGAGTCCCATCCAGATAAACTAAGGGTCTTTATGGCTGAGAGCTGGGCTCAGGGGTAACCTGGGTCAAGACTGTAAGGAGCTACAGCGTGGTGCTGCCACCATTGGGTTCAGGTCATTGAAAGCATTAGCTTGAAGAGTGGAATTGGTAAGGGACACATACCCCTTCCTCCCTTGCTTGCCTTCGTTAGATAGTGGGCAGGGATAGGACATATGGAACTAATAGTGGCCTAGACGACAGTCATGAATCAGTATATGAAATGTTTCAAAGGTTGGATCTCAGTATCTGAGGTTTTGAAGTTGGAGACTGGATTTTCACAGTGATTAACCCTAGCTGTTTGTGTATTATTTCATCTTAGCTATCTCGAGCTGCATAGTACTTCACATAGTCCTCCTCAGAGATGTGCTGTCTGTTTGCACTCTGTCTAAACTCACCCCTGCACAGCTGGGAGATCCTTGGTAAGACTATTGCTTATAAGATGCCAAGTTACATAGAACTTGGTGAGACTGTGCCGGCTGCCTTGGGAACTGTGCCTGTTCAGCAGCAGCAGCAGCCACTTGAAAAAAGCAGAACTTCAAAACACCCTGAAATGCCTGTGCCTTTCCTAAGTCTGTGCCTGCTTACTATATTCCTGATGGAGTGGAAAAACAAGTCAAGTCTATCTGACAGACAGGCAGCAGAGAGAGCCAGAGAGGCTCGGACAGATTAGTGTAATTTATGCAACAAAACCTTTTAATGTTCTAAGATAGAATCATAAATCTCTTTCAGTTATTCATATGCAAATATCGAGAGACTCACATGCTCCTATAATGGATGACAGTTCATAATGATCCTGCCCTAGTCAAGCTTAATGGAAAAGAGATAACACACGTGTACTGCTACTATGCAGGTTTCTATGGGGTGATTATAATACACACATAAAAGGTGTTGGTGGAAGACATACATGCCCTTTGGAGTATAGGTGCCAAACACAGTCCACTGTGAAAGGTGCAGGAATGAAGTAATTATATGCAGTCAACAGCTCTCAATGATTTATGCACTCGGCCTCACTAACTCAGACCATTCAATGATTTCCCTGCTTGAACTTCATTAGATAGTGGACAGGGACAGGAGCCAATAACAACAGCTGCATTTTACTCTTATTTTTCTCAACATCATGTTATACATTCGAAATTAGTCTTGGAGACATTTATTAATTATTTCCTTCAACAGCCTCCATCGTAAATCAGCTTTTATGTAATTGCCCAAACTAAGCGGCTTGCTCTGTGGTGGCAAGCTAGGGAAATACAACTCCAAAATGGCCATTTAATTATTATTATCATTGTTATTTTAAATGTTAGGGCTGCAGTGGTTAAGAGCATTTACTGCTCTTGCAGAGGACCTGAGTTTCCTTCCCAGCACCCACCTTAGGCAGCTCACCAACACATGGAACTCCAGATCCCAGGGGACCTGACACTCCAGCCTGTGCTCTTACCTGCACTCATGAGAACATACTTACTTAAACACAGACATACACTCATGGTCATAACTAAAATATTCACCATCTTTAAATGTATTTGTTTACTTATGTGTACAGGGGCTTGGTCTGCCTGTATGTCTGTGTACCATGTGTGTTCCTGGAATCCTGCAGAGGCTGGATGAAGACATTGGATTCTCTAGAAATGGAGTTACAGACAGTTGCGAACCACCATGTTTGGTCCTAGCAACAGAGTGTTGGTCCTCTGGAAGAGCAGCCAGTGCTGTTAACCCCTGAGCCATCCTCCAGCCCCAGCCATTTAGTTCTCAATACCAGTTTTCTTTCCATGGTGGCCTGAGAGCATGGCTCAGGCTCCTGTCCATCTCAAGGCCCAGCTGCTCTGACAGCTTCAGGCTAGTCCTAAGGGAGGCAAGAAAGGCTCAACAACTCTCAGTGTGCATAGCCTACCATCTCAGAGTCTAGAGCTCAAGGTGGTATGTGGTCCTTCCAGCAAATTCACAGGTTCTTCTGGGTGGAGTCACACACCGCTTTCAGCCAATCATAGTAACTAAATGTGGTTGTCTGATTGGACAGTTATCACACGTCCATAGTGGTACTTTTGGTGAGGGACAAAATTTATCCCAACTCTTCAACTTGATGACCTGAAATTTGGTATGACACAGCTCCTTCAGGAATGCCAGGAACTGTCATCAAAAATGGGGAGGAGGGCACTGGTCAGGCAAACCACAATTGCCTGTCGTGCTGGTGGGGGTGAGGAGCGGGATCCTGGATTCACCATCATCTCTCACAGTCTCTGTGGTTTTAAAGATTGTTTTTCAAACAAATTGCATTTCGTAAGTGGTAATTGATTTTCCTATGTTTATTAATTGTTTACCGACTAGGATAATTTGGACCACACAGAGTGACTATAAAGCAACCCAAGTCAGACAGTGAATAATACATCAGCAGCACGAGATTTAGTGTCTAGGCAGTTTCTGAAAAGATTATTGAAATATTGAGGGGTACTCACAATACCCAACAGCCTCCTAGGAACCGAAGCTTTAACTGGATACCGCAAGCACCCTGGAGTCTTTGTGTTCGAGTTCCTAGCTCTCCATTTCCCCACTATCTTGAGACTTCCTTTTACATAGTTCTGATGAAACATTCAGTGGAAAAAGCAGGTTGAGAGCCATAATACAGGTATTATTGGAGAGCCTGACTTGATTGTAATTATCTCAGCCTCCCCTCTCGTTGTTCTGAATAATCTAGTAAATTGCCGAAACGGATCACGGAGGCAGATCTCAGGGTGAAGATTTAAGCTGCCCGCAGTTTGTGATTAGAGAGAGAGCGAGCAAGAAAAGGCAGCTGCTGTTGGCATCTCAGAGCCCTGTATAGCTTTCGTTCTTCCCAGACATCAGAAAATTCCATCAGCTCTACTTAGAAAATAGCTTCCAGCACCTAACGCCTCCTCTTGGACCTGAGATCCAAGCAGCTTTGATTTGTGTGCCCAAATGATGGCGGTAATTTCTCCACTATTCTGCCATGTTGTCTTTCCCCCATTGCTACAATCTTTTTCTCCCCCTCACAAAGAGAATGCCCCGTGTCCCGTGTGCATGGAGAGCCACCACCTCTGTTGTCACGTCTGCATCACCATCACTCTCGCATGGCTAGACTAGCCCGCTCGCTGGCCTCTTTACCGTATGTCAATCATCCACAGTCTAACCACAGCAGCAGCTGACTGGTGCCCTTCAGCAATTCCTCATATTAGTCCATGTTCTGTCGCAGTAACAAAATACCTGAAGTGATCAGTTTGGAAAGAGAAAAGGCTTGTCTTGGCCTTCCATTTGGGGGTTTCAGTCCATGGTTGGTTGGTCTTGTTATTTTGGGGCAAGTGGTGAGTGCTTATAACGTGGTGGAAGTATGTAGTGGTATACAACCACTGACCTCATTGCCAAGGGACAAAAAATAGTTAAGAGTGGGCTGGGGTGTGTATGTGTGTGTGTGCGTGCGTGCGTGTGTGTAAGCCCTGCAGGTAAAGTGCTTGTCAGACAAACATCAGGATATGAACGCAGATTCATAGGACTCCTATAAAGAGCTGGACAAGGCAGTGCACACCTACATCCTGAGAGCTCAGTGGAGAAGGTGGCAAAGACAGGAGGCTGTGATGGCCTGGACCGGCAGTCTAGCTTAAAGTTCTGTGTGTGTGTGTGTGTGTGTGTGTTTGTGTGTGTGCTCATCACCTCCTTTCGTGCCATGCACTCACCACAGAACCTCTATAGAGTCCCATTTCTGCCTATCAGATTTTTATTCCGATGTCCCTTTTTCAGGGACAGTCATTGCTGACCACCATGTTGGTCGTCTATGGTTTCTGTCATAAATAAGCACAGTGCAAACGGATCATCCCACAGTTCCAGAGGTCAAATCCAGAATGATGTCAAGGTGTGGGCATGTCTGCATTGCTTGCTGATTTTCTTGTGGGGAATCTTTTACTTCTGTCTTACAAGATTTTAATTGTCCATGTCTCTGTATTTGTGTACATGCATGTATGTATGTATGTATACTTGTGTGTACATGTATGTGGAGACCAGAGTCAACAATGAGTATCTTCTTCTATAACTGTTCATCTTATTCTTGAAATAGGGTCTCTTACAGAACCTAAAGCTCAACAATTTGAGTAGACAAGTTGGTCAGCAAGCTCCAGAACACCTCCTGTCTTTGCCTTTCTAGATATGAGGTTACAAACATATACCCTGGGTGTTTCTGTGTGTGTGTGTGTGTGTGTGTGTATGTGTGTGTATGTGTGTGTGTGAATTCTAGGGGATTTGAACTCAGATCCTCATGCTTGCAGAACAAACATTTTACCCAGTGAGCCATCTCTCTGGCTCCTGCCTTTCCAGTTTCAGGGCTCAAGGTCCCTTCCAGATTAAATAATCACAGCATTCAACATGAACTGCTGTTTGTTGTTGTTCTTCTTGTTGTTTGTTTGTTTAATTCTCGTCCACCTACTTATCCAGGATCTTGTGATTACACTGGAATTACTCATGTAATCCAAGGACATCTTTCTTCTCAATTCCAAAATTCCTTGGTGATATGCATAACTTATTTAGACTTTTGAATCAGGACATAGACATTTTAGGGGGACCGGTGACCCCAGATGTGTAAATTGACATGCCTCTGCCGGCACACTCTGTCTCCTCCATGATTTTCATTTTACTTACCTGCTTGTTGACTGCATCAAATTGCTTAGAGAGTTAGGGGCAGATCCTTATGCACAGCACAGTGCTATATTATATTTTAAAATAAATTAATAAGGTCTAAGGAGATGGTTCAGTGGAAAAAGTATTTGGCATAACAGCACAGAGATCCGAGTTCAGATCCTTAGAACCTATGGAAGCTTTAATGCAGTAACATGTTTCTGTAATCTCAGTGTATGTATGTTACCATGTGTTTTATGTTGTTTTTTCCAAGACAGGGTTTCTTTTTGTAGCCCAGGCTAGCCTGGAACTTGCTTTGTAGACCAGGCTAGCCTCAAACTCACAGACTCACAGAGATCCACCTGCCTCCACTTCCCAAGTGCTGTGTACCACCACACATGGTCGGTATCATGCAGTGTATGTATGCTATGATGGGAGGCCAAGACAGGAGGACCCCCATAGCTCATGGGTCAGGTAGCCTGGATTATGCAGGAGCAAACAAAAGACCCTATCCCAAGTAGGGTAGAAGATGAGGGCTGACATTTGAGATTATCCTCTGACCTTCACATGTATGCACTGAGGCACATAGGTTCACACACACACACACACACACACACACACAAACACAGAAAGAGAGGGAGAACAACAAATGATTCATAAGCATGTCGTTCCCCACCCCCACATAAACAGCATAATGGACGTCTCACATGGTTTCTATTTTGAGCTTCTAGAAATGCTGATGTGGACCAGCACTTCAGTTGCTGTTGCTCATCACAGATGCTGCCTTTTTGCTTAGTGCAGACAACAGCAAGGAGGAGCGCAGGCATCCCCTACCTGCAAGAGTCACTGTGTGGCCCTGCTGAGCACAGCTTGACTCACAGGCTCAGTACACACCAGCCGGTGCTTGTCTCATTAGGCTCTCCATCTGCAATATGATTCCCGCACCTAGGAGTGAGGATAAATTTTAAAAGAGCAATTTATTATTAGCCTTTGAAACCAAACCCCAGCTTGGTACTTAATCATTTTAATTAAAATTCATCTTACATCACTTTAGTTTTGTTTCTTAAAGTGACAGCATTGTGTGTCTTTGAAGTGTATATCATGACACCCGATTACATTAGTCTCTTTCCAGAAAAAATTCTTCATCTAAAATTTTTTATTTGTGTTTATTTGTTGTGTATAGCGATGAGTGTCATAAAGACTAACCCTATAGATTTCACCAGAAAACTCTTAGAAGGACACAAAATCAAAGTATAAAAGTTAGTAGAATTCCTATGTACCTGTAATAAATATGTTGAGGAAGAGATCAGGTAGTGTTCCACTCACAATAACTTCAAGAAAATCCTCAGACAAACCTGACCAAGGGTGTGAAAGACCTCTACAGTGAAAATTATAAAACACTGAGGAAATTGAAGGAGACTATAGAAGAAGGAAAGGCTTCTTGAGTTTGTGGACTGGCAGAGTTGATATTGTGAAGATGGTTATATTACCAAGTGTGATCTAAGGATTCAGTGCACTATCAAAATTCCAGTGAAATTCTTCACAGAAGTGGGACGAGCAATCCTAAAGTACACCTGCATGCATGGAACACCCAGAGACGCCGTGGCATCTACCGCCCTGCAGAGCTAGCGCTTTCTGGAACAGCTACAGCAACGTTGGAGGTATTTTTTTTAAATTTATTTATTTTTATCTCAATCACAGGTTAGGTACTTTGAATCCCAGGCGTAGCCCCTTCCCCCATTCCCTCCTACCTTCCCACTCCCTCCCTCATCTCCTTCTTCCCCGCCCCCTCCAAGTCCACCAACAGGGGAGGACCTCCTTCCCTTCCATCCAACCCCAGCTTATCCTGTCTCCTCAGGGCTGGCTGCAATGTCCTCCCCTGGGATCTAGCCAGTCTGTCACTCCCCGGCTTATATGGGGGAGGGTCAAAGAGTCAGCCATCAAGATCATGA
>CM053766.1:123083989-123136476 GCA_028658305.1 Pachyuromys duprasi
GGCGGGGAAGAAGGAGATGAGGGAGGGAGTGGGAGGGTAGGAGGGAATGGGGGAGGGGGCTACGCCTGGGATTCAAAGTACCTAACCTGTGATTGAGATAAAAATAAATTAATTAAAAAAAAAAAGAAAAAAAAAAGAAAGACTAGGAGGTGTGGCTTTGTGGGCAGAACTGTGTCCCTGGGAGTGTGCTTTGAGTTTTCAAAAGTCCACACCATTCCCACTTAGCTTTCCCTCCCCCTTCTCTATTTCTCTCTCTCTCTCTCTCTCTCTCTCTGTGTGTGTGTGTGTGTGTGTGAGTGATGGTTGTTGTCTCCGAATGTGAGCTCTCAGCTGCTGCTCCAGTGTTTCTGCACACACCAAGCTCCCTGACACGATGGCCACGGACTCCTGCTCTGAAACTGCAAGCCTGTCCCCTAGTCAAATGCTTTTCCTTTACAAGTGCCTTAGTCGTGGTGGTGTCTCTTCATAGCAATAGAACTGTAACTAAGACATTCATTTTAGACAACAGTTTACTCTTTAGAAATTTAAAAAATATGTTGTGTGTGCATATGGTGTGTGTGTGTGTATATATGTGTGTGTGTACAAGTCTGTGGGTATGTCTGAGCACACGGATGTATGTAGAGGCCAGAAAAAGATGCTGGTATTCTCTATCACTCCTGCCACATTCCACTGAGACAGGGTCTCTGATTGAACCTGGGGTTTTCGTTTCTTGGCTAGGATGACTAGTCAGTGAGCCTCAGCATGGCGGTAACAGGTGTCGTCTGCCATGATGGCTTCTTACATGGGTACTGGAGGTACAAACTGAGGTTCTCATGCATGTGCAAGCTAGGTTATCCACTGAGACATCTCCCTAGTACCTCCTCAACAGCTTCCCGAGTCAGTTACTTTTGGTAGAATAGCTTATATGAGGTTATAAAGCCTCTGAATGGCCAAATGAAGTCTTGATCCTGGCTAATGTGGCACCAATGCCCAAGACCTCAGACACCAAGTTACACTCTCCACATGACTGCACTTAATGACAGGTTTTTATTCTTATATTGGATCTCATAATTTACTTACGGTGGCTCAAAACCCCATTTTTTCACACTCAAATATCTAACTCTGGAGACAAGCCACTATCCATAAAATTGACTGGCATGTTCCTGGGAATCCAATTTTTATGCTTCATCTTGAGGTTGTATAATTTTTGAGCTTTTAAATTTTCTGTTGCAAGGAATTTTCTAGAAATAACTGGTGGTGGTAAGAAAGGGAACAGTTATCTTGAACAAGAATAGTGTTTTCTATGCCTTTGGCATCTGTTTCTTATACCTATGGAGATAAAATAAACAAACAAATAAATAAATAATACTATCCTTAATAGAGTTACCCATAGTTCTCCAGGGTTCCCCCCTTTGAGTATTCAAAACCAGTTTCCAGAACAAAGAATTGCCAAGTCATCATTAAAGAAGGAGAAAGGTTTCACTGGCTTCAGATGAAGCTGTTAATTTGTCCATTTTTCATCCCATGATAATCCCCAATTGTTTCATTAGCTGACAAGAGAAAATGCCAGTTTGTTTCCTATTGAAATACAGGACCAGAATTAAATTATGTATTTTCATTCTGGGACCATGTTAACCTGTTGTTTTAGGAATGTATTTGATGAAAAAAAACTTTAACTCCATTCCCTCTGTCCCTACTATTGGAGAGTAACAGAAGAGAGAAGGAAAAAAAAAACACAACAAAACAAAGCAAAGCAAAACAACGAAAACCTCAAACACCAATGCGACCTCTCTAATGAGCAGCTAAAAATCTGAGGCTTTCACTAGTTTGTAAGAAAAACTTTGTGGGTGCAATTGCATCTGGAGCACTGTTTGTTGTCAAGATTCTGTGCAAATGTTGTCATGAAATAATTTCACTTTCACCTGGATACTTTTATAATATCTAAAAGTGCTTTGTGTGTCTTTTTACCCATGCTCTGCGATTGGAGGACAGGTTTATTGCATTTTACACAAACTGAGCCCCCAAATATACAGGCCTTATGAGAGAATAAAGGGTAGATATGTCATTATAATTCAATTTCAAAGTAGGTCACATACTCGCATTGGTGAAACTTTAATACAATTCAGGTTCATAGGTGTGAGGAAAGGGGGGGGGGTTGCAAGTTTGTATATACACCTTCATTAGGAAGTAAGTCATGCTCATCTTGGTGTTGACTTAAGGACTCTTTCATTTTAAAAAGGATTTTTAAGGCTGGCATCTGCATACCGGGAACTGGGGATATAATTCGGTTGCTAGAATGTTTGCTGGGCATGCATGGAGCCCTACGTTTCATCGCCGGTTCTACATAAACTGGACATGGGGTACATGCCTATAATCCCAGCACTTGTGAGGTTGGGTTATCCTTAGCTATGTAGTGAGTTCCAGACTAGCCTGGGCTACCTGAAACCTTGTCTCTAAAACTAAACAAACAGATGAATATAAACAAAGTACTTGGATTTTAAAGTAGGAGTTACCTTTCTAATTATTTATAAATCCTAGAGTTAAAATGTCCTGCTTCATCAATGAAGACTTTGAGGTGTTTCATTCCAGGTAAGGGCTTAGTGTTTGTTGCTGTCTGTTTGATGATTAAAGTCAAGCAAGACTTGAAAGCACGCTTCACAGCTAGACTTAAACACTCATGATCCCCCTTTATCTCTCTTTGCTTTGCTTATCCTCACAACTGTCTTTTCCCAATCCCCTTTACTTTCTTTTCTCTGAAGATATGGAAACAAACAAGAAGAGAACATGCAAACACAGAGGTGGACCTCAGTGACTTTAATCAAAAGTCCTCTATGATTTTGAGATAACCCACTGCTTCTTTGGTAGCCGAGAGTGAAACAGTCCCATTCTGTTTCAGAAGGCAGGCAGGTGGTCAACATGTGGAAATGCTGAGACATCCCAAGGAGATGTCTTGTTTGTTGGCGCAATTACTGTGGTTTCCTGTTTTGCTGTATTCATACCCAATATTCATACCCCAATATAATTGCATTTCCATTTAAGGTGCTCACACTTAAATGATGACCTGATTTTGGATTTTTGCTCATCCTAATCATAAATATGCATTTTAAATTTAAGACTTTATAGAAAGATGACAAACATGTTTTGGGAGATGTATTCAAGGGTCAAGTTGATGAAAACAGCCTACGCATACCTTTCAGCACAATATTGCTCATGTGAGCACAGATATATATGGATCTAGACACACAAAGCTCAGATTTTGTAACTGCCGCCCAATACTACAGACTGGATATTTTATGAAGAATATAATTTAGTTCATGATCCTGGAGGCTGGGAGTTCTAAGAACATGGTACTGAGATCTGCCTGCTTCTAGTAAGGGACTTCCAGCCTCATATACATGACAGAGACCACTGCATGCTAGGCCAGAAGAAGTATCTTAGGCAGGAACTCTCTTCTTCTCTTTATGAGACTACTAACGTCACTGCAAGGCCATTCTTAGCACCTCATCAAATCCTAATTGACTACCAAGGGACACATTTCCGAATACCATTAGTAGTTATTTGGGGACCATGTTTCCAGTACACAAAGCTTGACAGAACGAGTTCAAACCAAAGTACACATATACTTCTTCCAACTTGTGACAATTGCTAGTGTATTGATATGCTAATGAGCTTTTTTATATCTGGTTAAATCTAAGGAGGGATAGAGTGCACATAGTTCAATCCCAGAACTTCAAGTATACTTGCGGTTAATTATGTCTTTCTCTGTCATCATCTATGCTATCCATACATTCATTTGTTGTTCTATTAGCTACCATTTAATTATCCACCCAATAATTTGTCGTCTATCAACCTAGCATTTATCTGTCCATTCATACTTCTACTCATTACCTATCATCCATCGATCAGCTGTTTGTCACCATCTATCTGCTTATATTAGTTACTCAATTTCTGTTATAAAACACCACAACCAAAAGCAAAACAAAGAAATGGTTTCTTCTGGCCTAGGATTCCAGAGGGAAAAGAGTCCATAATGGAGGGAGAATGGCAGCAAGGAGGTGTGATGCCAGGACAGGAAGCTGAGAGGTCACATCTTCAGCCACACATGTGAATCAGAGAGTGAACTGGAAGTGGTGCCAGGCTATGAACTCTCAAAGCCAATCCCTGTGATGTAGTTCATTTAGCAAAGCTGGACCACCTCTCCAAAGAGTGCCACCAAGTGGGACCAAGTGTTCAAATATCTGAGCCTATAGAGGACATTTTCTACCCAAACCACTACTCTCTCTCTCTCTGTGTGTATCTCTTCATCTATATTATCCATATATCCTCCTGATTATCTATTTACCCATCTTTCCTAACACTTATCTATCATCCATCCATCTATCTATGTGTCTGTCTGTCTGCCTGCCTACCTATCATCTATGAATCCATGCATTCACCCACTCATGTCTTTGTCTATTTCTTCCTCATATAAACTGAAATCATGATCAGGCTCTTGTAAAAGGTTTTGCCAGTGGAAACCAGAAGAGTGCCAGTATGTCATAAATACAGCACAAACTCTTGGCAATTAAATGCATGAATGGCTATAAAGTAATTTTATTAACTGAGATATTATCACATTTTTTACTCATAAAATGTTTTAAATTTCAGGTTCTAACAATGTCACTGAAGAGATTTAGAAGAATTGCATCACAAAACAGCACACACACCCCCTAACTCAAGGTCTTTTTGTCTCCTTCTGTCTGCCTTTCTTGCTACTGTGGCAGTAAAAGATTTTTTTAAAATTAAATTTGTATTCTTTAATATTAAGTTTATTTACTTTGTATCCCAGCTGTAGCCCCTCCCTCATTCCCTCCTAATCTCTCCCTCCCTTCCTCATCTCCTCCCTGCCCCTCTCCAAGTCCATTGCTAGGGGAGGTCCTCCTCCACTTCCATCTGACCCTAGCTTATCAGGTCTCATCAGGACTGGATGCAATGTCATCCTCTGTGGCCTAGCAAGGCTGCTGCTCCATCCTGGGGGGAGGTGGTCAAAGAGCCAGCCACTGAGTTCATGTCAGAAATAGTCCCTGTTCCCCTTATTAGGAAACCCACTTGGATACTGAGCTGCCATGGGCTACATTTGAGCAGAGGTTCTAGGTTATATCCATGCATGGTCCTTGGTTGGAGAATCAGTCTTGTTACCTGGAAATGTTTACCTCCAGGACACAAATTTCACTCTGAAACCATTTTTTCTATTTTCTTTAAAAAAATTTTTATTTATTATAATTTATTCACTTTGTATCCCCTTTTCAGCCCCTCCCTCATCTCCTCCCAGCCCCACTTACCCTACCTATTCTCCCCCTATGCCCTTTCCCTAGTCTCCTGATAGGAGGCCATGGACCATGCATGGAGAGGACCTAGATACCCTGTTCAAAGGAAGCCCATAAGCTGCTCCATTTTCAAGTGTGTTCCCTAGTAAAGGGTACAGGGGCTGTCTCTGATATGAACTCAGTGGCCAGCTCTTTGATCCCCTCCCCCTGGGGAGTGTAGCCTTTCTAGGCCACAGAGGAAGATGATGCAGCCAGCATTGATGAGACCCAATAAGCATCTTTTCTATTTTCAAACAGAGTGTGTGTTTTGTGGTTCTTGGGTCTTCATCCCACAGACCCTTGGCGTGTTGCCTCCTATGTCATATGAGACTGTTGACTTCATAAAGAGACAGTGCTCAGCCCTGAAGTGAAAAGTTGCATCAACCATCATCGGCTGTGCAACATCTGACAGAGACATTCTAGAATCTTTTGGAACTGACTGAAAATGAACACAATAACAATAATAAGGGACAAGGGAGGTAGCTCAGAAAGTAAGGCGATTAACGCCTAAGCATGAGAACCCAAGCTCAGGGCCCCAGACCCCATGTAAAGGCAGGACAGGGGATAGCAGTGACAGGAAGATCCCTGCTTGCTGATGAGCCAACCCTGTCTAACCAGCGAGCTCTAGATTCAACGAGAGACCTTTTCTCAGACATCCTGGTGGCAATCTCTGGCCTCCACATGTATGCACACAAGTAGATGTGAACCCCACAACTCTCCTATCACACACACCCACACACGAACTGAGAAATAAAATGTGAACAATCATAGAACTCTGGACGGGGCCCTGGTTGTGTTAAATTTTTTGAATATTTTTAATCAGAAAGAGTACAGTTGAGACTAGATTAAATCTGTTTATGTGTATGTGTGTGTGACCATGTGTGACTGTGTGTGTACTATGTGTTTGAGTAGGCCAAAAGAGGGCATTGTCCCCCGGACCTGGAGTTATGGGCAGCACTAAGTCACCATATGGGTGCTGGAAGCAAAAGGGTCTACTTCACACTAAGCCATCTCTCTAGGTGCTACTGGAGTATAACTAATGAACAGCCCTGGAGACTCAGAAGAAATGTCTCTTTAAGAAAGAACTGGTTAAAAAAATGAGGAATACATGAATTTAAAAAATGCTCACATTATAAAGATTTACTTGAATAGCAGTTCCCAGGGTTAGCATGAGCAGGAGGAAGAGCCGCTGTTGGGAGCGTCAGCCTGGCATGACTCACTTGCTCAATTGCTGATTAAATGAGTGAGGGACAGTAACAAACTTACAGGCTGTCAAATGTTTTCCACTAAGGCATTAGCGAAATGTGTACTTACAGGATGTTGCAAAATTCAGTTTCTAACAACAGCACTGAGATTCTAAAAAGTAATTGGCATCCATAGTTTTGGGTTCCATTCTGGAATTTTTAAACCAAGAGTTTTTATTTTTAGTTGATTGTGTAGCTCCCTCTTCTCCCCATCCCTTTTACCTCCTCAACCCCTTCTACTCTCTCTTTGTACCCCCTTTCTGCGCTCAAGTCTCATGTGTCCTGTTGTCCCTGCCCCATTTCTCAAAATCTTCTCTCTCCCTGCCCTAGTTCCATAACCCATACCCCCATACCATCACTTACATGCATAATGTAAACCTTGTATAGAATCCACACATGGCAGAGAATAGGCGCTTTTGTCTTTCGGGGTCTGAATGACCTTGCTTCATATAATGCTATTGAGATCAATCCATTTTCCTGAAAATTTCATCTTTTGCTGTCTCTGAACATATTAGGGACAAAGTATAATACAGAAAGGTCTCCCATAGCCAAGCAAAACCAGGATGCTGAGAAATAAATGGGACACCCCTGTGTTTTCCCTTCTAAGTAGTTGTAGAAAGTAGAATTCCTAATAAGACCTCCCTTTTGGGAAGAACAAGAGAAAATATTTACCAAAGAGAGTTGGAAGGTAGGGGTTGAGGAATGGGGGGTTGGGTGGGGCGGGGTGAGACCCTGGAACAAAACAGAAACATAGAGGGTGAGAGAACAGCTCACTGAGACAGTTGCCAAGCTCACACCTGCTCTGTCCTGGAAGCTAAAGTCATTTGAGGGCTGAAATAAGCCTCTTTTTTACTCTCAGCCCAAAGGATGCATAAGAGTTGTAGGTCCTTATTCAAAGCTTTTGCTATTTTGTTTCCATTTTTCCATTTCGGAAACTTAAATAAACTAAGAGTAGGAAGCTGTTGCCAAAACAGAATTGTTGCAATGAAGCCAAATTTCCCCATAATTCCAAGGCAATGAAAGGAAAATTGAAATCAAGAGTGAAAAAAATGTGACATGAGTTTATTGACAGGAAATTTATACAATAAAAATCACAGAATAAGAGAATTCTGGCATAGTGACTCCAATATCAGATATTGGTGTGTATACATGTGTGCTTTTTGTGTATAGATCCATATACACACATATAAAAGAAACTTCACTAAGCTAAAAAATTAGAAACTTTGCAAATCAAAATGATCAACAGTTAATCACCTTGAATTCAGTGAAACCAACACTTAGATCAATAAAAAGATATTTCAAGGGTTTAAAATGTTTTCAAGATTGTAGACATTTATATAAAAAGGTTGCCAGGACTCACCAGAATTTTTTCCAGAGAATTCAAATACTTTAGACAAAATAACATTGACAAGGAGACCAGAATTTGGGAGCACAAACTATTTTTATTCTCAGACAACAATTAATTTTCCCCAAACAAACTGAAATTATTAGACTAATCAGTAAACTAAAAATTCAAATTAACATTCTTTCTTTCTTTTTTATTTATTCATTTTGTATCACAGCTGTAGCCCCTTCCCTTGTCCCCTCCCAGTCTCACCTGCCCTACCTCTTGGCCTCCCATACTCCTCCCCCAGTCCACTGATAGGCGAGGTCCTCCTGCTCTTCCATCTGACCCTAGTCTATCAGGTCTCATCAGGACTGGCTGCATTGTCTTCCTCTGTGGCCTGGTAAAGCCGCCCCTCCCCTGTAATCTTCCTCAGTCACCATTTACCTCATCTTTTGAGGTAGAGTCTCTTATTGAGCCTGGAATTCACCCATTTGGCTAGGTTGCCTGACCACTGAGCTCAAGGCTCTGTCAATCTTCACATTTCTACCACTGGGGTTATTGTCTGGTGCCTTTGTACCCAACTTTGTAAGTGGATTTCAGGGTCCTCATACTTGTTCTACCCACTGAGTCATCTCCCAGCCCTTTAATGCCCACACCTTTAAGGGCCATCTGTATTCTGGTCTGTGAACTGTCTGCTTTTACGTCTCTCAGTACAACTGCATGGGATGATGTAAAGCATGGCTAGTGGTTGTTAAGCTTGTCTACCTGGAATACTGAAGAGAGTCATTTTGAAAGCCCATTGAAAGAAATAGAAGCAGTTGATAAAAAAAAAAGGATTGTGTGTAAAGTGACTGCACATGAGTGAACATCTTTATACATCACAGTAATACATAGTGACTATATAATACATTTATTAAACTCACATTATCGATAAAATCTCTCTACCAAAACTAAGAGAAATGTGTGTTTAAAAATAAAGATAATGTGCAACTTTCTGAAGTCAAGGAATATTAAGTTGTGGCATGGAAAGACATATTTCTGAATGGCAGATTTTAGTATTCTAAAGACAGGAAGGCTTCCTAAGTTAATTTGTAGCCTTAAAACAGTTGCAATCAAAGTCTCAGGGGAATTCCTATTTCCATAGTAGCTAGCAGTAAAAATCTGATATTCATTAAGAAGAATAAATGATGCAGAAATTTGATTAAAGCATTGGAGAAACTCAACAGGGTTAAATGAGACTACGTTACCAGCGGCTTATATGTATGTTAAGTTATAACTATTTTCACAGGCTGGTCACCCACCAAGAATGAATACGCAGATTGGTGGAGGAGACATCAGAGACATATTGTGTCATAGAGGAGCCAGTTCAAATCTCGGCAGCCCTGGGGTTCATTTGTGGGCTCTTCCCTTCCAAGTGTAACTTTTTCTCTCCCACAACTGAAAGGCCACATCTGGGGAGATGGTTCAGGAAAGTGTTGAGCACAGCAGCAGGCACTTGGGATCCCAGCACAGATGAGGCAGAGAGAGGCCAGCCAACCTCACCTATTTGGTAAGTTCCTATTTGGCTGGAATGAGATGGCACAGAAGTTAGGAGCTCTTGGTGCTACTGTAGGAGATCCAGGTTCAATTCTCAGCACTCACACGGTGGCTCACAGCCATCCATAATTGTAATTACAGAATTAGAATTACACAATTTCTAATTCTAATATTTGATGCTATTTTCTGGCCTCTGTTGGCACTGTACATACATGGTATACATATATGCATGCTGGCAAAATAGTCTGACACCATTGTTGAGTGAAGAACCTGTGGCTAGACAGGTTATAGGCCCTACCATTATTACTAAGCTAAATGGACAATTCCTAATGACTTACTGGTATACCCATAGATAACTATATCTTTCAACACTTATCAGAGAAGCTTCTGTTTGTAGTACACCCTGATTAGCACAGAGACCCACACCTGGCCAAGGTGACCAAGAGAATGAAGAATTCTGAGCCCTAAATGGGATATCTCAATCACACCCTCTCCCCCTGAGGGTCAGGGATCATTACGGAAGCCAGGATGTGAAGAGTGTAAAAAGCCAGCAGCAGTAAAAGATGACAAGGAAACAGTGTCTTGTGGTCCCAGCAGAATGGTGCACATTAACTCATAGCAGTTGTGACAGCATGTGCAAGACCTATGCAAGTTCAACCCAGAAGAAATGCCATTGTGAAGGGGGGAGATGGACACAAAGTCCTATCCCTAGCCAAGGTGCTATTGATAGCTGCTGGGAGATGGAGAGTCAGTTTTCTTTACCGATGAGCCATCTCTCCAGCCAAGAGAGTCAATTTGCTTTAAGAGTGTGATCCGTGGTAGGTCAATCATAACCCAGTGGATGGCCATATATTCAAGAATATAAGCACAGTACAAATTGAATTTGATGGATATATACATATATAAATGTATACATACACACACATACATAAGATGACTAGGAAAGAGGGTTGAACATGATCAAAACACATTCCGTGATATTCTGAAAGACCTAAATAAAAATACCGCAAATCACAAAAACACATGGTAATTTAAAAATATGACATAATTTGTTATTTCAAAGGGGACAAAACCTTATGTGTTTTGACCCAAGTTCATAGCATACAAATTTATATAGAAAAGGGACTCAACCGAAATATTCACATTGCATCAATGTAATCTTTTTCTAGGTTAATGTCTTCATATCTAATTTTTTGTCTTAATAAATATAATTTTAAATATAAAACTATATATATTTTATATGTATTTATATTTGCAAAATCTATTGTTTCAAACCTACTGGAGCCAAGTTTCTGGAAGACAGGTGATACTGAATCGTTTGTTTGGACTTACAATGCCATCAGTCTCCAGGAACATCCAGGGCTTAAGTAAGGCTTGTGTTGTTTTGAACCACATGCCCAACTCACCCACACGCTCTACACTCTTTAAGCAGAACTCTTTTCATCGACCTTGCTAACAATGGTGAGGATTGTAATTATAGTGTTTACGCATTTATAAATGTGTACGCTGAAATGTGTGGTAACTGTATTTTGGTCTGTATCAAACTCCTCCACCCATTCCACATTCACCTCATAAGAAAAAGCACACGCTTACATGAACACCTTGTATGTGAGCTCAATCCTGGCAGAGCCAAAATACACACTTTAAGTTTGCTGATGGGTAACCTTATTAAGGAATTTGGACTGATGACATCTCTTCAGAGTGACCTGTGTGATCAGTGTCTTCTTGGCTCATTCTTACAGATAGGTTTTCAGCTTTGGCTTCATGAGGGATTCATCTAGAAACTTAGACACATGTCTGGAGAACAGACATTGGGGGAAGACCTCCTGACTAGATGGATGGGTTCATGAGTGAATGAGTGGATGAACTCTTAATTGCGGCAAGGATACCTACGTCAAATTTGCACTTGTACCAGATTTGGTGTGCCCAGTACGGTACTGCTGACTCTAGGCAAGGAGCTGCACAGACTGATACTTTTAGTGTAACCACACTTCCATGCCCTCTGAGGAGCAGCCTCTGCCTCCCTCATCAAACCTGGCCTCTGAACACAAGTTTCTACAAGTTAAAAAAAAATTACTGTTTGAACTGATTCTTGGGGGTATTGTGAGCAAAGGTTAATCTCACTCTTTGGCCTACAGATACCTGATAACTTTGAAGAAAACATTGTCTAAAAACTCTTAAGGGACCCAGAGCCTCTTTGTACCTCACTGTGTTCTATTGACACCTGGTTGAAGGTCTGATGATATATATTCATATATATGCGTGACTTTTTGAGATTTCTCTTTGTTCTATTATCTATGTAACTAGAATTTTTTTTAAAGATAAGGTCTATATGCCCAAGGATGTTCTTGAATGAATAATCATCCTATCTCACCCTCCCAAGTGCTAGAATTATAGGTATGGACCTCTACGTGTGCATATACACACAGGCACACATGCACTCTCACACACGTGCACGCAAGCATATATAATGCACACTGTGCTGTTTAGTTACTGTAGCTCATTTCCTAGCATATTATAAAATCAGCAGGTATGATTCTAAGCCATTGGTTGCTTTTACAGAAATTTTATGTATTTTTCTATTTTTATAAAAATGACAATAGGACTTTGACAGTAACTATATTGAGCCTATAGAACATCTTCTGGGGATTTTATGGATATTAAATTCACGAATAGAATGCCTTCTTAGTCACTGTGTCTTCTTTATTCCTGCTCCCAGTTTTTGTCTAGTTTTTCACGAATAAGAATTTTGCATCCTTGGTTAAAGTTCTTTTCTATGTATTGTATTTTTTAGGACTGCTGCCAATGTCATTTCCCATTTAGTTTTGTGTGACATTGTCTGTTGTTAATGTGTAGTTCTACAACAGATTTCTGTGCTTTGATCTTGCACTTTTGATATTTTCTGGAGTTTATTTAATAGCTGATCATCATAAATAACAAGTGTAAGTAACTGAAATTATACCGTGTGCATTTTCTTACAACAACTGAATAAAGCTAGAGACTCATCATAGGACCAGCACAATCTTGAACTGTGAACTCAGGGGTTGTTGAAGAAATCAAGAGAATTCATAAAACAACGTTTGAACAAATACAAATTAAGATGTAACATGCCAGATCACCAGTAAAAAAAAAAGGCATTAAGTGAAATATTTAGACTAAACGGCAACATTAAAAAAAGAACAGGCCTGGGGCTGGAGGGACGGTTGGATTGTTAAGAGTGTTTGCTTCTCTTGCACAGACCCTGGCGTGAAGGTGATCTTTTGTTGCCTTGTGGGTTCTTCCTTCCACTCTTCTCCATCCCTTTTCTTCTACCCGTTCAACTCCCTAACACTAGATAATAGAGAGAGGAAAAAAAAAGATAGAGGAAAAAGGAAAGAGATCCCTGAATAGTATCAGGGGTTGATATTATCCTTAGACTAATTTCTGCTGATGAGGGGCATCAAGTTCTGTGGGCCAAATTTTATCTTTGCTGTCAGGATACATAATTTCTTCTTGTTGTTGTTTCTTCTTTGCTCATAACTACTTAACAAACTACCAGGAACAACAACCAACCAACAATCCACCAACCAACCAACAACCCCTCACCCCTCAGGGTGCTAGAATTTACATACCCTTTAAAATGTCCCCAGAGTTCCAAACATTGTAGAAATTATCTGCAGCTGGAAATCACACCTTTGCCAGAGCACTAGGCAAATCATAGTCAGCTGCTGTGGACAATCTGAAGAGGCCTCCTATCCCCACACCTGGAGTTGAAACAAAAGCATATTCTTATAATATTTCTGTGCCTTTTTTTTTAAAGAAACCAAAATTCCAGAATTCTCATTGCACTGGGGTTTGCTTCCCAGCACATATTTTTTGCAGCTCACAACTGCTTGTAACTCTATTTTCAGGGAATCTGACTTTTTCAAGCCCCCACAGGCAACTGTATACATACAATGTACTCACATACACTCACACACACATTCACATAAAAAAAAATAAAAATGATTTTTAAAGAAAAAAAGAAACCATTCCACAAAATAAAAGGAATGCAATATCAGATAAGCTACAAGTTAGCTATGTTCCTTGAAAAAGAAGAAACTAAGCTTGAAGTTAGCAGGAGACAAACAAAGACTACAGTAGAAATAAATCAAATGGGGAAACAGAGAAATAGTATGAAGAGAAACTAGTCTCTATTCTTCTCTTTCTTACTTTGGAAGCTAAGGAGTAAAAGAGTAGATTCAAGAGAATGAAATTAGAAATGAGAAGATATTAGATGTTTGCTTGACTTACATGAAGGAAGGAAAGGACTGAGTCCTGTAACTTGTCCTCTGACCCTCATAATAAATACACAAATAGATAAATAAATAAATAAATAAATAAATACATAAAGAAAAGCTCTTTAAGGGACTGTAATTAGCAATTATATCATAACCAATCAGATTATCTAAAAATAAATGGATGAATTCCTGGTAACACAACTTATCAAGACTAAACATGAAGAAATAAAAAATTTGAACAAATGAATAATGAATAAGGATACTAAATCAGTAATAAAAAACCTTCCAAACTAGAGATTCCCACATGACTTCAGGGCTAATTCTACCTTTAAAAGAACAGTTGACACCAAAGCTTTCATAAGATCACTCCAAAATTCCAAGACAAGGAAGCTTCCAGACTGATTTTGTGAGCCTGCGATTGCCCTGAGCCAAAGAAAGACATATATATTACACAGAAAGAAAACCCTAGGCAAGATCTCTCCTGATGGTTTCCAACAATCTCTCCCAAGAGCTGGGAGTCAAGGCTCAGATCCTTTCATTTACTTAAATGTATTGATTGATGGCTCAGGATTTGAGGCTGGATAAACTAGTCTAATTAAGTGTCTATTTACCAAGTATGGTAGAAAGTTAAATATTAGGTCAATGCAGAAAGCCCAGAATGAACAGTTCTGAGTTAAAATTTCTTCCTGGGCCTTGTGCTTAAAAACCAAGACCGGAGGAGGGAGGAGTAGCTGGTAGCAAAGTGGGGAGGGTGGCGAGGACAGGCTGTGAAGAAACTAAATGGCACAAGGCTTTAGGGAGGAAGAAAGCAAGAAGCCCACCATGCATGCAGAAGATTTGGCCATTAAAAGGGTGGCAGGGGCCAGGTCCACATGTGCATTATGTTCCTGCTTGTGTACAGATGGCAAGGGAAAGCTGTTGGAATAATTTGACCAGAAAAGTCCGGGCAATGTATTTTTAAAAGTTTGCCCCAGTGGATGTGGGGAGCAGGTTTGTTGGGGAACAAGAAGACAGTAGACACACTCAGTTGGGAGCTGAAGGTTCACAGCACACGAGAGAGGATGAGTCTGGGTAGAAAAGCAATGGCTCTGATGGAGACAAGATGCAATTTGGGGATGGTTTTCCAAATCAGGATTTGGACTTTTGAGATACTCTCTGCCCATCTAGAGAAAACAGGGCCTGGAATAATAATTTCCATTTGACAGCTGCATAACCCAAAGCCACAGAGATAGGAGGATCTGCTGCCAGCTCAGGGTCTTGGAGAGCACATAAGCAAAGAAAATGCAAACAAGGAGCTGACAAAAGCATGGCGAGGAGTCACCTCTCACCAGCCACCAGCCAGCGCTATAAACAAGCCAGCACTGAAGTACTGAATTCATTTCCCTTCACACCCTCAAAAGCTTCGAATTTAAAATCCTGATGGAGCAAAACATATTCCTTCCCCACTTTCTCCAAAGCTCATGGTGTACTTAAGTTGTTTGCTTTCTCCAACACAGCCCTGTAAGTTTATTCAAAACAAAGTCCAAAGACAACCTCTTTGTTTACTGTTGGGGAGAATAATTAAAAAAAAATTCTAGTCTAGTTCTGTGACTGCTAATCCTGGTTGTTAACTTGACGCACCTGGGAAGAGAGACCCTTAACCGAGGAATTGATTCCTTCAGACTGACACATGGGGATGTCTGTGGTGGTATTTTCTTGATTGCTAATTGACATAGGAAGGCCCAACCCATGTGTGGTGAGACAACTCAGGGCCGGTGGGTCCAGGCTGTCTAGGAGAGGTGTGAGCCAAAAGCATGGTAAGCTGTGGTCCTCTGCGGTTCCCACTTCAAGCTTCTGCCTTGAGTTTCTGCCTCAATATGATGGACTATAACCTATGAGGTAAAATAAACCTCTTTCTTTTCTAAGATGTTTTTGGTCATAGTGTTTAATCATAAAATCAGATATGAACTGTGATAACATTCTTAAATTTCCCTTGAATATTTCCCTTGAATATTGTGTTGGGACCTGCTTTGAGAAAGATTGGATTTGGGAAATTCGAATGAGCCCCATTTGGTGTCAGGAAAAACCCTGTCTTCCACTGTCCTTTTTGCTTGTGTTGATGCTGGTTAATTTTCATTGTTAACTCGACTGGATTTAGAATTACCTCGGATGCCCACACACACCTCTGGGTATGTTGTGGGCATTTCCAAAGAGGCTTTACTGAGAAGACTCAGCCAGGATGTGATGGCAGCATCCCATGGGCTGGGTCCCTTGATGGAGGCAAAAGGAACAATGGAGCAAGTGAAGCGTGGAGGAGAACTTCTTCCTCTCTGTTTCCTGGCTATCCTAGATGTGAAGAGCTAGATGCGTCTGCCTCTAGGAGCTCTGCCATACTCTCCAGCTGTGATGGTATCCAGGAGCCAAAGCAAACCCTTACTTCTTTCAATGATTTCATCGCAGACACTAGGAAGGAAACTAATAGAGTACATGGGCCTCCTCGATTCTCTCAGTTTTCCTGATTGTATGAAGAAGCATTTTCACATACTGAGGGTGTGTGTGTTTGAGGGTGAAGTTTGCAGCAAGGTGAATAATAGATCCAAAAATTTCCGTGCTCTAATCTGTGGTCCTTGGAAATGTATCATGGTGAGATAGAACAGAGAGGCAGTGAAGTTAAAAATAGTAAAGGTGGGAGGAAGGAAGGGGGGAGGAGCTGACTTATCCAGTATCCAGGTGGGTTCCATGTAAAGTTTACATGGTTTACACTATAAACCAATGAGTCTTTATAGGACAGAAAAGGGGCTATTAGAGAGAAATTTAGAAAACCTGCCACTAGAAGCAATTAATATTGAGGAACAGGGCCATAAACTAAAAAATGCATAGGGCCCCCATCAGCTGAAAAAGGCAAGAGAATATATTCTTCCCTTCCAGCTTTCAGGAAGCATACACTCCAGCCAGCACCTTGATTTGAGCTCATCCGAGTCAATTGGCGTTTCTGACCTCCAGCACCATAAGGCCTCTCCCTCTCTCCTCTCCCTCCATCTCTCTCTGTGGTCTCTCTGTATAAGGTGCTTCAGGTCTGTAGCAAAGAAGGCAGAGGGATAATGAGGAGGTCTTTGGGAAATGCCAGAATAGCCTTCCATTAAAATTGGTATGTAGAAAGCTCGTAGAATTTCTGCTATTTCAAGAAGGCAGAAAATCTTAATCGAAGAAATCTCCTAAAACAATACCCTGAATCTCCATGATTTTAAATATGTATGGATAACTAGTTCAGAATTAAAAAAAAAAAAGACGTTGGCAGGCTACATAACACACATGTCAGGGTTAAAGAACTCCCAGGACGCCGGCATTTGTTTGACTTTGGTTGTGTGAGAGTCAGTGTTGTTCCCTTGTGCTTCTGTTTGCCGGTCTTTCTCTCATTGTCACAAGCTCCTTCCTGAGCGGGTGCATATGTGTGTCTCCTGAAGACAAAGTTGTCCTTCATTAGCAGATCTACAGTGGTCTTCCCTGATAATGTAAAATAGAAAGGAGGGGCTGCAGATGGATTTCAGCTGGTTGAGTGCTTTCCTGGCATGCAGGAAGCCCTGCTCCTCTCCTCCACCTCTATGGACCTCATTAACAGGCACAGGCGTAGCAGGGAACACTTGTAATCCCAGCACTTAGGCGGTGGAGGCAAGAAGATTAGGAGTTTAAGGTCATCTCTGGCTACCTAGCAAGATTGGGTACCCAAGCATGTGGCCTATCCTGGGCTACGGGAGCCCTCGTCTCCAACAAAGAAAAGTGAAGTGATGTAAGTGTGTGTTGAGTTCGCTTAGCCAGTGCTCAGCATCTACATGCTTGAAAATGTGAGTGAGAGCCAAGCTAGTCTGTGTTGTAACCGGCACACACAGTGACCCAGCGGGGATGAGAGTGTAGTCACAGCTCTTCACCCCCAAAGCTGAACCCCTAGTCTCCTCAGCATGAAGACCTGTGCGTTTAATGATTCTGAGTTTCCTGGCAGAACCAGACAAAAATTAGTGTCTTTTCCTCACATCTCTTTTTCCCTTTTGTTCATTTCTCAGGCTTTCCTCTCTCTACTCCTGTCAGCTGTTTTCCCCTCCCCAGTTTTTGCTTTCTTGTTCTGTTCATCTTCCCCTCGTTTTATTCACTCTGCTCAGCTGGCCCCTCTGGTTGCTTACTTCTGCTCTTATGTCTAACTGTGCTCAGTTTTATTTCACACCAGTGTCTTAAAGCCATATTGCGGACTATTGAACAGTCAGTAAAGCTTACCTTTCTTGGAGAATAGTAGGACTTTATTGCAGATTTATTGCAGAATATTTCACTTTATTTAGCTGATGGGTTTTGTGATGAGGCATGCTACCCTGCAAAATCCTCAATTTTATTTAAAGGTCAAAGGAAAAATCTGGTTCCTGCAACCTGCCTTGGGATCACTAAGTAGGGTTTGCAGGGAGGGGAAATTTGCAACTGGTCTGCAGAAGGCATGGTATTGAAGGGGGAGCTTTTGAAATTTACACAATCTTGTATGGTGTAAGAGATGTCAGGTTCAACTAGGTGTGTAAGTGGGATGGACCACTGGGCAAGATGTGAGAGAAAGATCCTGTGACTCTGAAGGTTCAGGAGAAAATCCTTCATTGCAGTCACCATCCATAAGTTCTTCATTTGCATAAACATTTCTTAATACGTTGCCAATAAAAAGCTGACTGGACAAAATATCCATATATTGTGTGTGAGCACCAAGTTTCTCTGGGTTCTGATGCCTCTACAACCTCTCTTGGTACTGGTGCTAGGTGTAGGGAATTCTGCACTTCCATGTGATTCTTATTACTACAGAGAAAATATTAGTGTCCTCTTAATTATAATTATCTCATGCAATCATTGAATGAGCCATGTTAGCAGGAAGGCAGTTTAGTGGGAACATCAAAGCTACTGTATTTATTCTTAATGTACAAGTGTAATGGAGTGACAGAGAGAACAAACACGCAAACCTAAAAGCTGTCAACACTGGAGTTGTCAAAACTCAGGAGTAGTATCACATATAAGCATGAAGTCACCAAACAGTGTCTGCTGGTTAGAAAGGCCCTGTGTTTGCTTGGCCATGTCTCCTCTTTCTAATGAGAGGTGACTCTTCAAAGTCACTCTGAGGTGGAAAACCAACCAGGTCTCAGCGGGGAGAGATACAGGGTGCTGACCTTGTGAACAATAGCACTGTGTCAAAGCTCATTTTTACCTAATTCTGCTCTTCTGGATGGATTGGTCCCTGGCCAAAGAAAGCCAAGAGGTGAACTGTCCTTGATGGCTTGGCTCATAGACACTCTGTATTTGGGCTGTCACTGTCTCTTCCATGAACTTTTGGGCTGAAACCCCCAGCTACTGATGATCATATTTGTAGTGTTTCACTTCTGATAGCTGACCCCACCTTTCATTTCTTCTGTCTTGCCTTTTAAAGCAGATTTATTTGTTTAGTTTGATTTTATGCCCATGTGTGTGTATCTGTCTGAATTTATATGCACCTCTTATAAGCAGATGCCCCCCCCCAAAGCTAGAATAGACCCAGCTCTTTGTTGAAAATTTTGGAAATTCAAACTAACCAAACGAACATATAATTCAAGGTCTCATCACTTAGATACAATTAATTATTCACTAATTATAGTTGCCTAATAATTGTCACTGTTTTGTCTTTTATTACGAGCACTTTGGTACCGGTGTTACTCCTGATGACTGTCTGCAGAAGATGGTCCAAAAATGCTAGCACAAAACATGACAGATCTCACATTCTCATCATATTTCCTCCATGTAAACACTTCCTACATTTATAGTCTGTGCAACAGACTGTCGTTCTTATCAACTTGATACAAAATGGTCACCAAAGAAGAGGGAACTTCAATTGAGGAATTGCTGAATTCAGATTGGCTTGTGGGGCATTTTCTTGGTTAGTATTTGGTATAGAAATGCCCATATCACTATAGGTAGGAACATCACTGGACAGGTTGCCTTGGATTGCATAAAAAATGCAAGATGTACAAGCCATGGGGAGCAAACCAGTGAACAGTGTTTCTTCATGGCCTCCGCTTCACTTTCTTCCTGAGTTCCTGACTCTTTCCTTCAGTGACGGGTTTTGACCTGGAAGTATAAGATGAAATAAACCCTTTCTTCCCCAAGTTGTTTTTGGTCAATGTTTTATCACAGTGACAGAGAAGCTAAGAAGGCTATTTTCTCACAAATAGCCCTCGTGGTAGCTGGGTAACATATGTTGTGAGCTTGTGCTATGCAGTAAGGCTGTCCCCAATATTTACTCTCAGGAACTGGGGGCTAATCAACCTGATACCTCCAGCTTTGCTCTTTTCAGTGTCTTTTCCTGGGATTGCAGCAACATCTACAATGTTTCCACAAATAACCTTGAGGATCTCAATTCCTCAAGGAACCAGAAAGTCACAATGCCCATGTTGCTCAGGCTTTCAGATCTGGACCTTCTTTTTTAAATTTTTTTTTCTGGTGTGGGTTCCCCCCCTTCAGTTTTTAAAAAATTTTTTTATTAATTACACTTTATTCACTTTGTATCCCTCCTATAGCTACCTCCCTCCTCCTCTCCCAATCCTTCCCTTCCTCCCCTTTCTCCACCCATGCCCCTCCCCAAGTCCACTGATAGGGGAGGTCTTCTTTTTTGTGGGGGGGGTACAGAAATCAGCATTTTAATTACACAATAACCCTGTACTGACGCTCTGTCAAGCATACATTTCTTCATGTTGAGCAGACAGCTGTTGCATACCCTCTACGAATCTTTCAAGATATCTTGTCATTGTGGGCACTACAGTTGAACAGGACTATCGATTGCTTTTCTCCCTTGTTGGCTTGCTTAGCTTTACCAATACTGTGAGAGATGGCTAGATCTCAGGCAGGAGATTTCCAGGTAGGTCCCAACTCTATTAGTTCAAATCTGACATGTGTGGTGTCTTCTTTTTTTTTTAATTTATTTTTTTTAATTTATTTTTTTGTTCTCAATCACAGGTTAGGTACTTTGCATCCCAAGCGTAGCCCCCTCCCTCATTCCCTCTCCCCCTCCCCAACCCTCCCTCATCTCCTCCCCGCCCCCTCCAAGTCCACCAACGGGGGAGGACCTACTCCCCTTCCATCCAACCCCAGCTCATCCTGTCTCCTCAGGGCTGGCTGCAATGTCCTCCACTGGGATCTAGCCAGTCTGTTACTCCCCGACATGTATGGGGGAGGGTCAAAGAGTCAGCCATCAAGTTCAAGACTGAAACAGTCCCTGTTTCCCTCACTAGGGTCTTTAGTCCTACACTGAGCTATCATGGGTCCCATTTGAACAGGGGTTCCAGGACACATCCACACGTGGTCCTTGGTTATAGAAACTGTCTCATACAAGACCCCTGTGCCCTGCTCGGTTTAGTCATTGTGGAGTTCTTGTTCTCTCCAAGTTTCACCAACCTCCTCCATTTCTATCATCACTTCTTGCCCTCTGCCAAAGGCTTGATCGAGGGGAGGTCTTCTTTTTCTTCCTTCTGATCCTAGTCTAGTAGGTCTCATCAGGAGTGGCTGTATTATCTTCCTCCTTGGCCTGGCAAGGCTGCTCCCCTCTTAGGGGGAGGTGATCAAAGAGCAGGCCAATCAGTTCATGTCACAGACAGTCCCTGTTCCCATCACTATGGAATCCACTTGGACACTGAACTGCCATGGGCTACATTTGTACAGGGGTTTTAGGTTATCTCCATGAATGGTCCTTGGTTGGAGAATCAGTCTCAGTAAAGACCCCTGTGATCAGATTTTTTTGATTCTGTTGCTCACCTTGTGGAGTTCCTGTCCTCTTCAGATCTTACTATTTCCCACTTCTTTCATAAGATTCCCTGCACTCTGCCCAAAGGTTGGCCATAAGTCTGAGCATCTGCTTTGATAGTCTGCAGGGCAGAGCCTTTCAGAGGCCCTCTGTGGCAGGCTCCTGACTTGTTTCTTGTTTTCTCCTTCTTCTGATGTCCATTCTCTTTGCCTTTCTGGATGGGGATTGAGCATTTTAGCCAGAGTCCTCCCTCTTGATTAGTTTCTTTAGGTGTACAGATTTTAGTAGGTTTATCCTATATTATGTGTCTATATGAGTGAGTATATACTGTGTGTGTCTTTCTGTTTCTGGGATACCTCACTCAGGATGATCTTTTCCAGTTCCCACCATTTACCTGCAAATTTCATGATTTCCTTGTTTTTCATTGCTGAGCAATATTCCATTGTGTAGATGTACCACAATTTCTGTATCCATTCCTCAGTTGAGGGGCACCTGGGTTGTTTCCAGCTTCTGGCTATTACAAATAAAGCTGCTACAAACATGGTTGAGCGAATGTCCTTATTGTGTACTTGAGCATCTTTTGGATATATGCCTAGTAGTGGTATAGCTGCATCTTGGGGAAGCACTATTCCTAATTGTCTGAGAAAGTGCCAGATTGATTTCCAGAGTGGTTGTACAAGTTTACATTCCCACCAGCAGTGGAGGAGGGTTCCCCTTTCTCCACACCCTCTCCAGCATGTGCTGTCACTTGAGTTTTTGATCTTGGCCGTTCTGATGGGTGTGAGGGTGTGGATTTTGCTGCATCCTGAGGAAGTTTTACTGCAGGCAGCGGCTGACTCACTGTCACCACAGTATAGGTCCTCCATGACTGTCCCACCCGTGAAGATCCCAGTTTGCTGACAAAACACATTTGGAATTCTTTCTTTCTCAGAAACAAAAAGAGAACTTGATCTGACTCTAGGATTTCAGATTGTGTGTGTGTGTGCATTTCACGGATGGTTAGATTTCCTTCTGAGAGCACAGTCGAGACACAGGAACAGCACTTCTAGGCATATTTTAAAATGATGGAAGCACTGAATTAGGAGCTCTAGTGAAGCCTAGAAACTGAAGATCATCCTAATTACATCTAAATAACCCATCAATATATTTTAACTCTTGTATAGGAATAATTAATATTTTGAACATAATAACAGTCACTGAAACCAATGAACCAAATATGCAGTAATTTGCATTGTTGCACTTAATTTTCACAGCAAAGCCCACAAGGGAGGTCTCATCACATTTTACATGTGAAGAGATGAAACTTGGGGCTTTTAAATAATCCACTCAGAAATCACCTGGTAGCAAGGAGCACATTTGGAATTAGAAGCTGTGTGCTAGTGACCTTGGATCTGAAGTTGGCCTCCCAACAGTGTATCACCCTACTCCCGTATTGTTTTATTGTGTTATTATTTGAGACTTTATCTACAGTGATATTTTCTTTGTTTTAAAGATTTAGCTTACTTTGTGTGTGTGTGTGTGTGTGCGTGTATACATGTATGAGTACCCATAGAAGCTGGCAGGGAACACTGGATCCCTTGGTGCTATAGTTTACAGGCTTTCGTGAGATGTGAATGATGGGATCCAAACTCCAGTCCTCTAAAAGAGTGGGAAGTCCTCTTAACCATTAAGCTATCTCCAGAGCTCCTCATTTTTAAAAGGGAAATTTCAAAGAAAGCCAAATGAGATTTGTCAGCCAGGTCTGCTGAACATGTGTTGGAAATTGTATCTCAATTAACGAGAGAATCAGTGGCTCTTATGTGAAGTCTTAAAGGTGTGTATGTCTGAGGAAAGAATGTCGAAATGGACATGCAATGGAGGCAAAGACAGATTCTTCCACAACGGAGGGAGGAAGTCTTTTAAGCCCTTGGAAGGACAGAGTTTGAGTGTCTATGGGCAAGAATGGGTCTGCTTTGTTCTGGAATGCCAGCATAGCTTCACAGACTCAAAAACCTTCTCCTCTGAAAACCATGCAGGTTTGCACGGGAGTACAACTAAACACATGTTAAAAGCAAATCACAAACCAGCAGCTTTCTCTGTGGCATCTTCACACATACTTGGGTGTGTCTGATTACTCCTCATTCCCTCTCCTCATCTCTCTGTCCTTCATCCCCGGTTAAACCATTCCATGCCAGTATTTTCCCTTCCTCTTTAATTGTTTTTTTCTCCTTCTTTCATTTGTATATGTATGCGATCTGTATAGGTGGTTGTGTATATGCAGGTCAACGTGCGCTTGTGTGCATGACCTTGTGCTGCTGTCTGAAATCTTCCTTGATTGCTCTCCACCTTGTTCATTGACACAAGGCCTCTCAAGCAACCAAAAACTCACATGTAGAGCTAGTATCACTGGCCAACTTGCTTCAGAGATCCCATTTCCACCCTTGAAATTACAGGGAGTGAGGGGCTGCCATGCCCACTTGACAGTGATATAGGCTTGGGACCCTGAATTCTTCTTCTTCCCACTTGTATTGTAAGCACATTTACCATGGAGTCATCTCTTTAGCCCCTCACTACACAATTTTAAAGTGCACTCCTAAAACACAGCAGTGAAAGTCCTTGTCACAGAGCAAGGCAGCTCCATCCACCCTTCAAATTCCCCCAACTTGAATTATGTAGGTAACTGATCTCAGAGGACGAACATGCACCATGTATGTATTGGGGGTCCCTTGGCCAAATTCATGCCATGCAACGTTACTGAAAGTCATTTAGGAAGGAGAAATGTTTTGCATAAATTCACTGACTTTTATCCCCAATTTTTCTTTGTTTATGAAGTCACCAGATAATTTTTCTAAATGCCAACCTTGCAAATTCAAGCTGTGAGTGACAGACAAGCTCTGTGTGTTTTTTTCCCCGCCTTACAGTCCGTCATCACTAGTAATAAAGAGCCTGCAAATTTGTCAGCCACGTTCTGACAGTAAAATCTTTATTACTGGCGATGTAGGACACAATAGGAGCACAGCTTGAACTTCAGATCTCAGGCTGAATATGGAGAGCTGGTGTTTGGAGGAAAAGACATCTCACACCAAATATATTTGGTCATTAAGGTAAGACAAATATGAAACCCAACAAGGCCTATTTTACAGTCATGGGACCAGCTATAACTGAGGTTCACTGTTAATCAGAAGGTGAGGACATTTAATGTCTGGATTAACTAGCCAAACAGAAAGAAGTGGAAAAAAAAACAGAAAATTAATTTAAAGCAACAGCTAGAGATAAAAGTCAGATTCAGTGTACAGCTGCAGGGGGAAAAATTGATAAAGCAATTTCTCAGAAAAATCTATAAAGTGCTGCAGAATAGCCTTGCGATAAGGATTGCAGAAGAAACAAACATTTACCCTGTTGAGAAGTAGAGGATTGTTTAATTAAAATTAAGTCTGATCCAAAGGGTAAGTTAATTACCATAGGTCATGATCAAGTGGCATTAATAAAAAGTAAGGTAAAGTTGGAAACAAGACTATATAATATAAAGCCCAACTTACCTGCCAGCTCCTTGGCAGGAGATGGAAGCTTGCTTCCCCCATGGTGCTAACTCAGCATGTTTCCTGTAGCTTAGGGTGGTCTGAGACACACCCATCCTCCCTCAGGGATGGTCTGGGACCGACCCTCTCTCAAGAAAGCTTTCTGAGCATATGTGCTTTATCCTGGCATTGCTGCATTGCTCAGTCCTGAAGGAAATCTACAACTTCAGTTATAAGGTATTTCCACTCTTCAAGAATGCAGCTCCTCCTGGTCTATCACAAGTTTCCAAGTGTTGCAGAACTCACTGATGGATGTCGGAGAGGGCAGATGGGTAACATTCTTTAAATGAAACTGTGAGGCTCCTGTTGAGAACTGGAAACTCAGGGCTGGGAAGATGCCTCAGTCAGTAAAATGTGTACCGTGAAAGCATGGGGACTTGAGCTCTGATGCCCGTCATTCATACTTGGCATGGCATTTGCCTGTAATGTTAATGTGAGGGCAGGAGAAACAGATCTCCGAAGCTCACTAGCCAGCAAGTCTAGCCAAATTAGTGATCTTCAGGTTCAGTGAGAAATCCTGTTTCAAAAACTAAAGGTATAGAGCAATCAAGGAAGACACCCAATGTCACCTTCTCACCTTCATATTGATATCCACATACATGCATGCACAGGCACATGTGTACACATACACATACACACAAACAGGTCATATTCTACACACAGTAGGTTGTTAAAGCAGATGAAAGGTCACTTCATCTGACCTTTCATCTGAGCAAGTGGCACTGCAAGGCTCATGGTTCATATGGTCTCAGAGCCATTTTGGTGTTTACAGCATCTATGTGAGTATATGAGAGCCCTAAAAGCAAAAAGGGGGCACGAGTCAAATGTGAGTAACCAGTAAAAGATAAGGTTCCCCACATCTGCTGAATTGCAAACAAACAAACAAACAAACAAACAAAACGTATGAGTACCATTTTTTCATTATTTCTGAGTTCACATGGCCTGTTAGCATGCTTTGTCAGAGATGTGGAAACCTAGTGCCTACTGAGTTCAAATAGTTCATCAGTTATTTGAGGAGCCAAGCAGAAATCCAGAGACAAACCCCACTAAAGTGTCAAACTACAGATGTGGGCAGCACTCTCTTAAAGGTTGCAGAGTAGGAAAAAGTTGCAATGGGTTCAGCCATGCTGGGAAGTTCTGGCTGCCCACTGAGCTGACAGCAGGATTCAAAAAGGAAGACAGCATGGCAACAGCTCTTACATGTAAAATAGAAATGAAAGGACACCAGAAACAGTTGGAGGTGCTGGGTGTGTCTGTTGAACAGATGATGATATTGACTTCACAGATGTTTGCAAATATCCAAACTTCTCCAGTTGTGCACATCACACACACAAAGTGTTTTGTCAGTCATTGTTTACCATGGCTTCTAAATGTGACTTGAGCATCCTTTAGGGCTGTGAACACTGGGTTACACACTGTAATTGGTTCTCTTCTCTTGTTTTGTTAGCTTGGCTAACAGTGTGAATGGTGTGAGGTCAGAAAACACATTTGTTTTGTTCATTTTAAATCCTCAACCCTGGGGATGGAGAGAAGGCTCAGCCAGTAAGAGCACTGGCTGATTTTGCAGGCAACTTTGGATTGATTTCCAGGCACCCACACGGTGGTTCACAACCATTTGTGACTGCGGTTTCAGGACATCCTACTTCCTCTTCTGTTCACTACAGACACTAAGCACTCATGTGGAGCATGTACACGCACAAGTACAGGCCAAGAATCAGCACATGAAATAGTTTTAAAAACCCTTAAACTATTCCACAAAAGAGAAACAGAAGGAATATTGCCAAACTCATTTTATGAAGCTACAGTCACTTTGATACCCAAACCACACAAAGACCCGACACAAAAGAGAACTTCAGACATATATCTCTTATGAACATTAATGAAAAAATTCTCAATAAAATAGTTGCAAACCAAATCCAAGAACACATCAAAGATATCATCCACCATGACCAAATAGGCTTCATCCTAGGCATGCAGGGGTGGTCTAATATACAGAAATCCATCAATGCAATCCACCATATAAACAAACTAAAGGAGAAAAAAAAAACCACATGGTCATCTCCTTAGATGCTGAAAAAGCATTTGACAAAATCTAACACTCATTCATGTTTAAAGTCTTGGAGAGATCAGGGATACAAGGCACATACCTAAACATAGTAAAGAAAATATACAGCAAGCCTATAGCCAACATCAAACTGAACAGCAAGAAACTTAAATCAATCCCACTGAAATCAGGGACAAGGCAAGACTGCCCACTCTCTTCATATCTCTTCAACATAGTACTTGAAGTCCTAGCTAGAGCAATAAGACAACTAAAGGAGATCAAGGGGATACAAATTAGAAAGGAAGAAATCAAAGTATCACTGTTTGCAGATGATATGATAGGATACATGAGTGACCCCAAAAATTCAACCAGAGAGCTCCTTCAGCTGATAAACACCTTCAGCAAAGTGGCTGGATACAAAATTAACTCAAAAATATCAGATGCTTTCTTCTATACCAAAGACAAAAGGGCCGAGAAAGAAATTAGGGAAACAACACCCTTCACAATAGCCACTAATGACATAAAGTACCATGGTATGACTCTAACCAAGCAAGTGAAAGACCTGTTAAAAAAAAAGAACTTCAAGTCTCTGAAGAAAGAAATTGAAGAAGATATCAGAAGATGGAAATATCTCCCATGCTCATGGATCTATAGGATTAACATAGTGAAAATGGTCATTCTGCCGAAAGCAATCTACAGATTCAATGTAATTCCCACCAAATTACCAACACAATTCTTTACAAACCTTGAAAGAAAAAATTCTCAACTTGATATGGAAAAACAAACAAACAAACAAATCAAAAACAACAACCCAGAATTGCCAAAACTATCCTGTACAACAACAGATCACCTGGAGGCATACATCCGTGATCTCAGACTGTACTACAGAGCAATAGTAATAAAAACTGCATGGTACTGGCATAGAAACAGAATGGTGGATCAATGGAACCAAATAGAAGACCCAGAAATAAACCCACACACCTACAGATACTTAATTTTTGACAAAGAAGCCAAAACCATACAATGGAAAAAAGACAGCATCTTTAACAAATGGTGCTGGTCTAACTGGATGTCTAAATACAAAAAAAAAATGAAAATAGATCCATATTTATCACCCTGCACAAAACTAAAGTCCAAGTGGATTGAAGACTTCAACATAAAACCAGACACACTAAATCAGTTAGAAGAAAAAGTGGGGAAGAGCCTAGAACTCATTGACACAGGAGACAACTTCCTGAGTAGAGCACCAACAGCACAGGCTCTAAGAGCAACAATCAATAAATGGGACCTCATGTAACTGAAAAGCTTCTGTAAAGCAAAGGACAGTGTCATCAGAACAAAACAACTACAGACTGAGAAAGCATCTTCACCAACCCTATATCTGACAGAGGGCTAACATCCAGTATATATAAAGAATTCAAGAAGTTAAAGCAAAAAAACAAGTAATCCAATTTAAAAAATGGAGTACAGAGCTAAACAGAGAATTCTCAATAGAGGAATATCAAATGACAGAGAAACACTTAAAGAAACACTCAATGTCCTTAGTCATCAGTGAAATGCAAATCAAAACAACCCTGAGATTTCACCTTACACCCATCGGAATGGCTAAGATCAAAAACTCAAGTGACAATGCATGCTGGAGAGGATGTGGCAAAAGGGGAACCTTCCTTCATTGCTGGTGGGAATGTAAACTTGTACAACCACTTTGGAAATCAATCTTGTGCTTTCTCAAACAATTAAGAATTGTGCTTCCTCAAGATCCAGCTATACCACTCCTAGGCATATATCCAAAATATGCTCAAGTATGTAACATGGACATTTGCTCAACCATGTTTGTAGCAGCTTTATTCATAATAGCTAGAACCTGGAAACAACCCAGATGTCCCTCAATAGATGAATGGATACAGAAATTGTGGTACATTTACACAATGAAATACTACTCAGCAATAAAAAAAACAAAGAAATCAAGAAATTTGCAGGCAAATGGTGGGATCTAGAAATGATCATCCTGAGTGAGGTATCCCAGAAGCAGAAAAACACACACAGTATATACTTACTTATAAATGGATACTAGACCTATGAGAGAGGATAAACATACTAAAATCTGTACACCTAAAGAAGCTAAACAAGAAGGAGGATCCTCAGTAAAATGATAAATCCTCACTCAGAAAGACGAAAGGGATGGACACTGCAAGAAGGAAAATATAGGAAACAGGACAGGAGCCTACCACAGAGAGCCTCTGAAAGACTCTACTCAGCAGTGTATCAAAGCAGATGCTAAAACTCATAACCAAACTTTGGGCAGAGTACAGGGGATCTTATGAAAGGAGGGGAGGATAGTAAGACCTGGAGAAGACAGGAGCTCCACAATTAGAGCAACAGAACCAAAAAAATCTGGGCCCAGGGGTCTTTTCTGGGACTGATACTCCAACCAAGGTCCCTTCATGGATATATCCTAGATAACCTAGAACCGCTGCTCAGATGTAGCCCATGGCAGCTCATTATCCAAGTGAGTTCCCTAATAAGGGAAACAGGGACTGTCTCTGACATGAACTCAGTGGCTGGCTATTTGACCACCTCCCCCTGAGAGGGGAGCAGCCTTGTCAGGCTGCAGAGTAGGTCAATGCAGCCAGTCTTCATGAGACCTGAGAAGCTAGGGTAAGATGGAAGGGAAGGAGGACCTCCCTATCAGTGGCCTTGGAGAAGGGCATGGGAGAAAATAAGGGAGGGAAGAGGGGATCGGGAAGAAATGAGGGAGGGGGCTATAGCTGGGATACAAAGTAAATAAGCTGTAACTAATATAAAAAATACAAATTTAATTTACAAAACCTTTAATTTTTGGGCCTATGACAATGTTTAGTAAATACTTAATTAAAAAACAAACAAATAAACAAACATGGTCAAGAACCACAGTGACCAAGGAAGCAAGAGAAGAGGCTAAAACAGAGATTCCAGTGACCACGAATAAGTCACAGATTTTTAAGGAATTGAGTATGTTGTGGTTTGAATATAAATTGTTAGCTACAGGCTGACAATGTGAATGCCTGTACCCTATTTGGCAGTACCATGGGTGTCTTGGGACCTCTAAGAGGTAGGGCCTCACTGATTCAAGTAGGTCACTGGTGGTGGGCATTTGAAGGTTATAGCTTGATTCTTGTTTGTGGCCTGGTTCTCTGTGAGGTGAGGGGTCTCCACCAGCCATTCATTCCCCCATGCCTTCTCTGCCGTAGTAGATGGAGATCTCTCTGAAGCCAAGAACCAACTGAGGCAATTTTCTTGTTGTTTCTTGGTCTCAGTGATTCAGAAGTGATCAACGTCTTCTGAAGAGGTTGTTCTGTAGTCTCAATGGGATTGAGCTTTTGTCTTCAAGATATCTGTTCTGTGTGACTGTATTTGAGTGTCACCGGTGCAGGCAGGGTGTTTAGCGAATGGAAACACAGTATAAGCAGCAGTACATTATACTGTGGGGCTGGGAAGCCATGGGAAGGTGGCGGGGGGGGGCGGGTCAGGGGGTTGGGGTAAGATCAGTGGCTAGGCATATCCAAATCCTAGAAATTGGAAATCTTATCCTGAGATGGGCAGGAGTCAGACCATGCTCTTCCTTCCATGGGTCTTCATGTCCTGGTGCATGTCACCCTGTGTCTCCATTCTTACCCCTGCTGGAAGAGGTCATGTAGTCTGGTAGCCAGGTGAAACTTCTTTTCCACTTATAAGTTCATATCCAGCAGCACCTGGAATTCCTCCTTATGCAAATGAGGCATCCCTAGCCCCTTGGTCCTGGCCAATGAGGTACACTCACTTCAAATATCCCTACCTACCCCCAAAGTTTTAAGTAGCCTTTGTTCCCCCCAAGTAAATGAGCTGTCTCACTGAAGCTGTCTCCCAAGAAGTCTGTTTCTCATAGTGCTCACAGCCACCTGAAGTCTCTTTCCCCCTTGGATGTTTCTGCCCCCACTTACCCTCTCAGGATCTACAGGTCACAGCTGCTGGCCGATTGCACCTTCCTGGACAGGGAATCAGAGCCTGTATGGCAAGACCTGTCATCCACCCTTCCAATCTTTGTGGAAATGCCCATCATTGCACCCATATTTTTCTAGGAAACACAACAGGAGAACCCTCTTCCTGGGACAGGACCTCGAGCAGAGGATTGTAAGAGTGTTGTGGGCAAATCACCCCTAGAGAACCACTGGGGAAAATAATGAAATGAAATGGCTTAGAGAGATACAAAAATAGTATCCTCTTAGCTGTAGCCATTCCATTCACAGAACATGGAATGATGACCACAAGATCATCAAAGAAGGGGAAATATCATTTAGCATTAAATGAAAAAGCTGAGAGTGTCAGAGCAGAGGGCAAATGTGAACCCTGTGGTTGACACCATTGGCTTCATTTAATTCTGGTGTCATCAAGGCTTCATGTATGTATTTGGGGGTAGAATCCCATGTTCTTGTCATGTTTGGAGGACCAGAACTCATCTAGACTTCACTGGGATTTGAACCTGTGATTGTGAGAAAACCTGCCTAGACCTCAAGGGGACACGGACCCACAAGACACTGGATGACATCGCTCTTGTCACTCTCACGGTTATCCTTAGTCTTGGACATGAACTCGGCTGAAAGCGAGTACCTAGCCTTTCTCCCTCAAGCCCAGACACTTTAAATTTCATCCCAATTGCAAGCAGAAGTGTTATCATTACGTATAAAACTGACTGAACGAGCACCTTGGGCCTCCTGGTAATTAGTTTAAACTGGAGTATCCCCAGCCAAAAATAATAAAAAGAGAATCTCCTATCTCTTTATTAAGCTTAGTTATAGCAATTGGACACAGTTTATTTGAGCCTGCAGGGACGGTGAGTTCCCTGAACGAAGAGCACAAAGGAAGAAAAAGGCACCTTACTAATCAGTCAGAAAACTCCTCTTCTATTGATCGCTGTTTCTTTCTCCTTCTCCTTCCTCTGGCTAATTCCCATTCTTTCTTTATTCTATATTTTGTCCTGTAAATAAAGGTTCAAAGAGCACACATGTCCACAAAATTGATATCGATGGTTGGTGCACAGTGTATGTAATTAAGCCTGCTGCTTTTATGTGTGTGTGTAAGGACACATTTCCATCATACCACAGTGTACATACATGTGCACCATACCAGAGTGTGTGTGTGTGGAGTTCTGAGGACAACCTGGAGTGTTTGTCCTTGCTTTCTCCTTGTGAAAGGGTGACAGGGTCGCCTTGTCACAGGGTCTCTTTGTGGGTTGTCTGCTGTGTACGTCATGCTAATTCACCTGCAAGCTTCATGGGATTCTCCAATCTCTCTGTAAGAACCGAAGAATTATAAAAATGAATGGCACCATATCCAGCCTTATGTTTGTTCTGGGGGTGCAAACTCAGGTCCTCTTGCCTATGTGGCAAGAACTTTACCCAGAGAGCCAGCTCCCCAGCCCCACAGTGTGTTACAAAACCTGAACAATGTACTATGGCCAGGGTACTGTATGGTGGATAGACATGTAATGATCAAGTCAGGGCATTTATTCTCTTCAAGCATTTAGTATTTACTTGTTTGAAGAATCTTTCAGTTCCTCTGCTCTAGTGTTGCAAATTGTGTAAGTGTCATGACCTGCAGTCATTCTGCTGTGCTTTACAATAGCAGGGATTAGCTCTCCTATCTAATGACATTTTTGTTCTCATTAGCCAGTCTCCTTTTGTCTGATCTTCTAGTAAGTCCTAGAAGATCTGCCATCTTATGAAATCAACTTTTTTTTAACTTAAATAAGCACATATGATGTTTATCTTTCTCTGCCTGGCTTACTTCACTAAATACAATGTCCTTATTTTCATCCAGAATGCTGCCAATCATAGGACTTCATTATTTTTCTTTCTGAATAGTATTCCATTTTGAAGATGTACCACATTTTCTTGTACATCTTGCGGTATATAAATTGCTTGGAAGATCCCACGTCTTAGCTATTGTGAGTTGCTGCAGTTCATGTAGGCATGAGGCACCAGTCCATTTTCTTTGGATATATTGGCAGATTGTCATTTGATGTTTGAGCTCTCAGAGAAGCTGGATCTGGGAACAGAGATGACTTTCAATTTCAGACCCAAAAATGTTTGTCTAAAAATGTTCTCCAAAGCGCCTTTCCTGGAGCTAAGCTGGACTGCTAACTCTGTGACAAGGATGAAGGAGAACAGCAGAGGATGCCCACGAGTAAAAGCATTATGTCCTTGAGAAAAGCTGGAGGAGAAATAACTTCCAATAGACATTATTTACCCCACACCATTAAAACACCCAGAGTGGGAATAAAAAGCTAGATTTTTAGCTATGGGGAGCTCAGCTATGGAGAAAAAGCTCCTAGCCAGTAATGCAGCCCCAACTTCAGTCAATTTCTTCTGAATGGTGTAAGACCCAATTTTGTGATGTTGCCATCACCTGCTTTGCCAAGCAGTCCACTCCAATGCTTGTACATCCATGACTTAGCTTTGGTATTTGGTTGCTGTTTCTGTTACTTGCTGTTGGTTCTTTTACTTTTGCTTGCTATTTACTGAATACATTCACTGCTATTATTGATCACTCTCTGGCCCACACAAAACACCCCTTGATGCAAGATCTGGTATCCAACTTTCTTTATGAGGCAGAATGTCACTATGTAGCCTTCACTAGCCTGGAACTTGCTAGTGCAGTTGGAACTTGTAGGGCAAGGCAGGGCAGGGCAATCCTCCTGCCCTTTTCTTCCGAGTGCCAGAACGACAGGTGCAAGCCACCACATCCACTTCCACTTTTATTCAGTTTTAAAGATTTTTTAAAAATGCAGCATAGAAAGATAAAGAGCCTTGCCAGGATTTCTCAGGCAACCAGACCTCAGATTAATCTCTACCCCTCTGTTTACCCCATTGACATGTATGTGACAGACCAGCTACTCACAAACCTGCAAACTTTTAGCTTTTTTTCCTAGAATCAACTCAGCACAAATAAAAGAACAGAAGTAGTTATTATATGTTTGCATCTGTTTGTGTCCCCAAGGAATGAAACCTGAATATTTAGGACAAAGAAGGTGCTATTTACTTTGGGGCACATCCCCCATCCCCATCCTGAGGAGAATTGCTGACTGCAATTGTGCACAATGTGAGAGATGTTGAGGTTTGTTACCGGCAATAAAACACTGTGATTGTATATACCGTGAAATAAGCCACCAGCCAGGAGATAAACATCCCCGTTTAGATATTGACAAAAGGGTGCGGCAAAAAGTTTCTATTTTAGCCCAGTCTCATTAAGCTTGAGATGTGCGCAAAACCTCTAACTACACTTTTGCGAGGTGCTCTCTCAGACCCTGGTTGGGGGCTGTGCTTGGCAGCTTGTGCCACCCAAAGATAACTCTGTGATAGTTGTGCTGTTCGGCACTCCCTCCAGCAGCGGCTGTACAGCCAGGCAATAAACAGCTTGTATCTTTTGCTGGAGGCAGCAAGCCCCACTTTGCAGGGTTAGTAAAATCACAAAAGTTGCAGGTACATCAAAAGCAACTTTTGTGGTGTCAGATGGAGGGGATTCACACCTGAATGAGCAATTAGCATCAAACTCATCTGAAGGGAGATGGCATGTGCATATCCACTTTCTTCCAAGGAAACAGAGTTTTCCCCATCACTGAAGAGACATCTTAATCAGGGCTTTTCTTAGCCTTTTGGAGGGTACCGAGTCTCACACTCAGGAGATTTTCTATGCACGTATGTGTCTGAGTCAGTTTCTGAAGCTTTTCTTTCCCTCTCTTCCCACCCCTCATATTCTGACCATATTCTAATCATTCAGGAAGTTGTATTGATGTCAGGTACTTCTCTGCCCTATGAATAAAAGGATTTATTTAAACGAAAGACAGTTTTTCCATTGCTGGGATAAAATACCCTGCAAAAGCAACTTAAGGGAGAAAGGTTTTGGTAGAGCTCGCAATTCATAGTCCACCACGGTAGGGAAGTCAGGACCAGATCACACTGCCTCTACAGTCAAGAAGCTGGGAGGGATAAATGCCAGTGTTCATCCAAACAGCTTTTTCCTTTCAGTTGGCTTTCTTCTTTATTCAGGCCAAGACCCCAGCCCAGGGGTCTTCCCCACTCCCTAAGTTAACTACACTCAAAATAATACCCCACAGGAGTGCCTAAAGGCTAAATGATCCATCCCAGCTGTGCCTGGAGGCATCTCCTTGGTGATGCTAGATCCTGATTGGCCATGCTAACCATCACTGTTTCTTAAAGGCTGTGTGTAAGAGGAGCTGCAGGCTTCACACCAAGCATCTTGGATTCTGCCTGTTCTTCTTGTATCAGGTGATAACTTAACTGATCTGCAGAGAGAATTTTTGACTGCAGTATTACAGATGCTGGACAGATGGTTCTAGACACATACAAGTTGAGACAGTGCAAGGCTCTGTGGAGAGGGAGTTGTCCAGTGGGACACCCATTCCTTATATATCCAGGATGGCTGGCTTATCTATACGAGCGAAGTAGCATACACAGCTGTGACCCTAAAATCCCCAAGACTCCTTGAGCCAAGGGATCTGGATTGGGGTAGAGCCCAGACAAGTTTGTGCTGTTTCTATGTCATATACTAAAATTCAGCCCCTAATTGGTTTTCTATTTTAGATTGCTGAGGAATCAGCTTATCTCTGCTCTTTGGTCATAATTTAAAATTGAGAAGTCAAAGATGATTTTTAGGTAGAGAGATTTTGAATGGGGTCATTAGAGCTGCCTTTTAACAGCTCTGCTGTCCAGGATGCACTGGGGCTGCTCACCTATTTTGTTTCTATAGTGGTCTATTTTGTTTCTGTAATAGTTTGTTCACCCTGCTGCTTCATTCAAGAAGAGGCTTGGAAGTGATGCTGCAAGAGCTGCAGGTGTTGGAGAGGTTGCAGGGGATGTAGGGGTCACAGGGACAGAGGAGGCACAGGAAGCACAGGAAGCAGGTTTCCAGATCTGCCTCAGTAAGAAGGAAGTACAAGTAACGGTGCAGTCCACTGCAAGGGACACATGAGAGGTTTTCAGCAAGTGATGAGGACACACAGTCACACTCATATACACTCAGTCCATGAGAAAGAGAGAGGAAGAGAGAGAGAGAGAGAGAGAGAGAGAGAGAGAGAGAGAGAGAGAGAGAGAGAGAGAGTGTAGGCATAAGGTTGTTGTGTAATTCAAATGCTGATTTCGGCACTCCTCATATCTGGTTACAGTCCTTGTTCTGAGAATCTCCTCTCTCAGTGTTGTCTAAACATTGCTCCCCAATTGCTCCCTGATATGCCAATAAAGGAGCTTATAGCCAATCATGGAACAGGGGAGAGAATAGGGCTGGACTTCCTGCCAGCCAGGGAAAGATCAGTTAAAAGAGGAGGTAGAAGGCTGAGCCATGGGAGAAGCTCAAGAGACATCAGGAGAAGGAACTGGAGCAGGGATGCTACACAGTGTAAGTATTTTGTGATGTACACTGGGAGGAAGTCAAATTAGCTTAGAGTCAAATTATTAGTTTAAGAATAGATTAAGGAAGTTTTCTCCTGTGCCAATGAGTTCAAGGCACTTCCCTACTTTTTCTTCTAATAGGTTTAGTGTATCTGGTTTTATATTGAGGTCTTTGATCCACTTGGACTTTAGTTTTGTGCAAGGTGGTAAGTATGGGTCTATTTGCATTTTTCTACATGTAGATATCCAGTTAGACCAGCAACATTTGTTGAAGATACTATCTTTTTTCCATTGTATAGTTTTGAAATCTTTGTCAAAAATCAGGTGTCCATACATGCTGGAGAGGTTGTGGAGAAAGGGGAACCCTCCTCCACTGCTGGTGGGAATGTAAACTTGTACAATCACTCTGGAAATCAATCTGGCACTTTCTCAGACAATTAGGAAAAGCGCTTCCTCAAGATGCAGCTATACCACTCTAGGCATATATCCAAAAAAGGCTCAGGTGCACAATAAGGACATTGAATCAACCATGTTTGTAGCAGCTTTATTTGTAATAGCCAGAAGCTGGAAACAACCCAGATGCCCCTCAACTAAGGAATGGATACAGAAATTGTGGTACATTTACACAATGGAATATTACTCAGCAATAAAAAACAAGGAAATCATGAAATTTGCAGGTAAATGGTGGAAACTATAAAAGATCATCCTGAGTGAGGTATCCCAGAGGCAGAAAGACACACACGGTATATACTCACTTATATAGACACACAATATAGGATAAACCTACTAAAATCTGTACACCTAAAGAAACTAATCAAGAGGGAGGACTCTGGCTAAAATGCTCAATCCCCATCCAGAAAGGCAAAGAGAATGGACATCAGAAGAAGGAGAAAACAAGAAACAAGTCAGGAGCCTGCCACAGAGGGCCTCTGAAAGGCTCTGCCCTGCAGACTATCAAAGCAAATGCTCAGACTTATGGCCAACCTTTGGGCAGAGTGCAGGGAATCGTATGAAAGAAGTGGGAAATAGTAAGATCTGAAGAAGACAGGAACTCCACAAGGAGAGCAACAGAGCCAAAAAATATGATCACAGGGGTCTTTACTGAGACTGATTCTCCAACCAAGTACCATGAATGGCGAGAACCTAGAACTACTGCACAGATGTAGCCAATGGCAGTTCAGTGTCCAAGCGGGTTCCATAGTAATGGGAACAGGGACTGTCTGTGACATGAACTGATTGGTCTGCTCTTTGATCACCTCCCCCTGAGGGGGGAGTAGCTTTACCAGACCACAGAGGAAGACAATGCAGCCACTCCTGCTGAGACCTACCAGACTAGGATCAGAAGGAAGGAAAAGAAAACCTCCCCTAGCAGTGGACTTGGAGAGGGGCATGGGTGGAGAAGGGAGGGTTTGAGAAGAGAGGAGGGAGGGTGCTACAGGAGGGATACAAAATGAATAAAGTGTAATTAATAAAATAATTTAAAAAATCAGGTATCCATAAGTGTGCAGGTTTATTTCTGGGTCTTTTATTTGATTCCATTGATCCACCAGCCAGTTTCTGTGCCGATACCATGCAGTTTTTATTACTGTTTACTCTATAGTACAGCTTGAGATCAGGGATGGAGATAACTCCAGAAGTTCTTTTATTGCAGAGGATTGTTTTAGCGATTCTAGGTTTCTTGTTATTCCATATGAAGTTGAGAATTTTTCTTTCAAGGTCTGTAAAGAACTGTGTTGGTAATTTTATGGGAATTGCATTGAATCTGTAGATTACTTTTGGTAAGATGGACATTTTTACTATGTTAATCCTGCCAAGCCATGAGCATGGGATATCTTTCCATTTTCTAATATCTTCTTCTATATCTTTCTTCAGAGACTAGAAGGTTTTTTTCACACAAGTCTTTGATTTGCTTTGTTAGACAAGCCAACACCAAGGTAGTTTATGTCCTTTCTGGCTATTGTGAAGGGTATTGTTTCCCTAATTTCTTTCTCAGCCCATTTGTCTTTTGTATACAGGAGGGATTTGGTCACCTCCCCTTGAGGAGGATGCAGCCTTACCAGGCCACAGAGGAAGACAATGTGGCCACTCCTGATGAGACTTGATAGACCAGGATCAGTTGGAAGGGGAGGAGGACCTCCTCTATCAGTGGACTGGGGGAGGGGAATGAGTGGAGAAGATCTAGGGAAGGTGGGATTGGGAGGGGATGAAGGAGGGTGCTACAGTTGGGATACAAAGTGAATAAACTGTAATTAATAAAAAATTAAATAAATTTAAAAAGAATGGATTAAGAACTGCTCAGTTCTTGTGCTGTGAAGCTTATTATTAAACAAATATAAAAGAGTCTCAATTATTTGTACGCTAGCCAGGTTAAGAGAGAATCTGAGAAACAAACACAGCTTTGTAAAAATAACCTTAATGAGAGACAGAGAGAAAGAGAGATCCCAGAAAGACGAAGTTGAATGACCTTCCCAGCAGCATCCCATGGCTTTTCTGATGGCTCTTTATGGACAGAAGCAAACACTTCCAAGTTCCCCCGGTTCCATGGCCATAACCTGCACCAGATGATTAGCTATTTGTAATTGATCGAACTCATCCCAGTAGTTTATAGGCTTATCACATTATTCCTTCCATCTCTAAGCTGCACACCCAAACCCAGCCGCAACACCTTTATCCAGCTAATCCTCACTGCTCTTCAAATCTCAGCTCAGGCAGAAGCACACCTCTCAGAATTTCATCCTATAGGTCTGTACAGGGGCAAGCCTCCTACACCATCCAGTGGTCCACATGGGCCAGCCTTCTCTACCATCCAGAGGTCCGCATGGGTAAGCCTCTTGCACAATTCAGTGGTCCATGTGCTGACTTTTTAGGCAATGTCTTATTAATGAGTTCACCCATCATTTGTCTTCTGAATCTCAACTCTCTAGAGGTCTGCAGTGAAGCTTTATCTGCTCTACTTCATACTGTAGTCACATAGGCACTCAAGGGTATGAGAAATGGGTGAGTGAAGAAGTCTAGCCTGATAGACTGGATGAAGAGCTTGCGTGAAGTACAGCAATTCAGTAATAGCAGATGAGATTGAAGAGGCTATTCCACTGAAAATGTCTGATTATGGTAACCAAAGTAAGAGAAATAAAATGTGAATCAGAAGCTTAGATTTGGCCTTAACAACAGGAGTTACACACTGTTGGTACTTACCAGGGGCAGATGGTTAGAGTCATGGGTTCTTGAAATAGATAAGCAAGGATTAGTCCATCAACAGTCAATGATCCAAATCTTGAACCCTTCTCCATCTGTATTTCCATATTGCTAAGTCCCTTAGTCTTCTTGTATATGTTTGTGTGTATGCATGTTCATGTGCAAGTGTTCTAAGTGGATACCAGAGAATGACCAGAGTGGCTATTCTTCAGGTGCAATCTTAAGTTTTGAGGTAGGGTTGCTCACTGTCCTGAAACTCTCAAATAGGCTAGGATGACTGGCCAGCAGGCCCCAGGGATTCACCTTGTCTTTGCTTCACAGGGCTGGGTGTGAAAGTGTGTGCCATGATGTCCAGCTTTTGATTGTGGGTTCTAGAAACTAAACTCAGATCCTCATGCTTCCAAAACAAGCTCTTTACCAATGGAATGATTTCCCCACCCCAGATCTGTAATGGAAGTTTTGGTTTCTTTGTATGTTTTGAAAATATGCTTTTGTTTTAATCCCAAATGTGGGACTTTAATTGGGCTATAGTTTGTCCATACCTGTTAATTGTCATGTTTGGTGCATGATCTTTGCCAGCTTGTAACGGCCTTCCATGTGCTGCATGGAGTGGGGCATGGGCTAGGACTCTGAGAGTATAAATATGAGGCTGAGAAAGGGACCATATGGTGGTCTTCTGGAATGACATTCAGTGGCGGTCAATGCTGGCATATGGCATGAAGCAGTTTGGAGAGACCAGAGAGCAGAGATGATGTGGCAGTTAGGAGCAGAGAAATGCTTTGGGGTGCAGCAGCATGGAGGAGCCTGCCAGCTGTGTCTATGGTTGACGGAGATTGGTATAGAGCCCTAAGAGTACCCCTTAACCCTAAATAGATGGAAATAGTAAAGGGGTCTGGGCCCCTTCTAGCCACTAACCTTTTCTCTCTCCTACTTAATATTGGAGAGGTTGATGGAAAGGAGGCAGAGCTCTAAACACCCCAAACAAAGTAGAGTTAAGAAAAAGACCATTAAAGATGGCTTTCAGCTGCACAGGTCCCATCTTCTGTTATGTCTTGCAAATATTAAATAGAAATGTTGCACACGCAGTGGTTAGGTCACAGTATATATGACTTGTTATCAATAACTGCTAACAGGAACTAGATGGGAACTGATGTGGTCCCAGTGAGCTCACAACTGTGTTGTTTGAAGCATGTTACATGTGCATCACACTTTCCCCAAGCTGAATTTTCAGAAGAAGATCAGAGTATCACTTCATGATGGGAAACTGCCATCCCATATTCTGCTTAATAAATTAATTTTATGATCTCAATTTTGGGAAAATGCATTCAATTTCAGTCATCAGCATTCAGGAGCATTGTCTTCCACTCTAATATTCCATAAACATTGAAGCTTTTAATGGCTTCAAATGCCAATTTTACGCACCTCCCCACACATACACACGTGCACACATACACTTTCATAGTTATTATTACTTATTTTGAATCTTTTTTTTTTTAGCAAGAGTGATCAGACTTGCCATTTGTCTTTGAGAATTTATGACCTGAGTCAGTCTTCTAAATCCTTCTATATTTGCATATGACAGGGGGTCTATGGTATGCTAATTACATCTCTTTTTAAAAATACATATTAAAAACTAAATTTTAGCAGTGGTTACAGAGCCATAGCATGATACAGGAGATTAATAAGGGCATTAGGGACTAGGTCAACTCATTTTCTTTTGTGTGGGCCTGAGAAAGTTTCAGTCGAGCTCTGTTCACTGTTTTGGAAGACCAGGGAGGCCCAATTGAAGTCCACAATACTTTATAAATGACACATATTTTTTTTATAGACAGGCAGCTGTGAGTCACCTGGTATAAGTGCTGGAAACTGAACTCCAACCCTCTGCAAGAGCACGGGCCCTCTTAACAGCTGAGCCACCTCTCCAGCCTGGACCTTGCATTTAAATGACAGAAGGGAGGCACTATTAGGAAGATTTTGATATTATAGTAGATAAATACAGGAAGGTCCAGCTGAAAAAAAAATGTGGAGACTGTAGTATCTGTACACAATGGTTTCCTTACGTGTCTCTTTATCCATTGATTCATTCATGAATAATTATTGTTAATCTTCCAATTAATGACTATCATGAGGATATCTCAAAAACTGAAGGGAGCCAGTCATTTCTGAAGCTTCGAGGAGGGGATGACGTTTGAACTGAGTTTTAATATTCACCGTTGACTAAATTAGGTCTGTGCTCTCAGAAGAAGGCTGAAAGGAATGCACTAGAGACTCAGCAGGGCAATGTGCTCCTCAACAAAGTGACAGTTGTTCGGGTTTAGATTATGGCGACAGGCACTTTGACAGCAATAATTAAAAACCTTGCCTCAAAATCGTGAGACATCAAAGACATGTGGCTTTAGATCCTCAGTCACTAGTCACCTCTGGGTAGCTTCACAAGGCGTCACACTTGTCTGCCATTCCTCTCCCTGGTGGCTTCTGAGGTCTAGTCAGCCATGGCCTGTCTTGTGTCATCTTACTTCACCATGGCCTCACAGGGTTAGTCCCTCATGCCTCACTTTTGCTTCATATTCATCTTCCATCCTGAATGTCTTTCCATGCTGTTGGCAAAGTGGCTCTGAAAATTACCTGCCATCCATTGAAAGAAATCACGAGGAAATGATCTCCCCTTCTAACATACAAGAAAACCATTCACATGATCTCTGGAGAGATGGGGCTTTATATTATGCTAAAGATTGGCTATGTATCTAACCATGTGTGTGGACTGTATCTGTGTGTGGGAGTATACATGAGTGTAGGTAGTCTTGGAGGTCATTAGAGGGTCTTAGATCCCCAGGAGCTTGAGTTACAGGAGGCTGTGTGCCATCTAAGTGCTAGAAACCCAAATTGTGTCTATTGCTGAAGCAGTACTTGCTCTCAACCATTGAGTCATCTCTCTAGCTCAGTATCGCATACACTATTAGCAAGACATGAGTCACATGAAAGTTCCTGAGACCTATCTGCGCTAGTACATGCACTGTGAAAGCTAAGAGTGTTATCATCTTTCTCCACAGCACAGAGGTAGCACAGGTAGGCATTCAGTCAGAAAGGGAGAGGGATGGGGAGATGTTTAGGAAATCCATTATGCTCACTGCAGGAGGGTACTGTTATATGCTAGACATTAGTATCAGCAGCAGACAATACTGTCTTCCTTACTACTGTGGCCAAGACTAGAACGTGGGGTGTGGGAAGCTGCCTAGGGAACATCTCTATACTCTAGTGTATATTTTGGTTCTAAAGAGTTTATATCATGTAATGTTAAATTTTGTGCCTTAAAATATAGCTACCAATTTAGAGAGAGGGCTTTTTGTAGCCATCCAAATTAGTGTCTCTTAAGACATACTTTTAAAAAAACATGGGATTCTCTAAGAATTATCAGCTCTAAAATTAAGTGTGCTCAAAGGCCCATATGGTGCTATAAAAAGTTACGTTTGTAAAAACAGTAAGTAGTGATAGTGGTGGCGGTGGTGGTGATAATGGTAGTGATGGTGATGATGGTGGTGATGGTGATGATGGTGGTGATGGTGATGATGGTGGTGATGGTAAATATGACAGTGATCTATAAGTAGCTTCCAGTTTGTCTTAATGAGAAACCTCAGAAGACAATGATCCAATTCAAATAGTTACAATGTCTTCATTGTACACAGAAGGAAGAAACCTAGGGACATCAATCTTTTGGTTTTCATATTGATTAACACTAATGGCTTAAAACTCCGATGAAAGCAATATTGTACTGATTTATGGTTTATGAAAGCTACTGACATATGTGGAGACACAGTAAGGGATCTTTCCCAGGAATTATTACAATAGACGGCCACAGGGATTATCTAATTATTGAGTAAGCACCAGTGATGAACTCCCCTAATAAAAACACCACATGCTTGCCAGTGGCCATGAGACTGAAATAATGGTTGCCGCTGTCAGCATAAATGGGCTGTACCTTTTCTTTAATGGAAAGGCTTACTACTTTCTTTTAGAAGCGAAGAATGTGTGAACACAGAAAAGCTCTTAGAGATAAGAACTCAGATATTTTGGTCAGCTGATCTTGGACAAGGGCGTTAATGTAGAGGTGACAGCCAGCTTGGGATTGACTGCCCATTGGGCCTTGAATTGCTCTTGTGATGATGGAATGTTTTGAAACTGGGGTGGTCAGGGTTGTACAACATCACGGATGGACCATGTACCATTGACTTGCTCTTTTTAAATTTCAACTCAATAAAATTCAAAAGAAAGGAAAAGAAAGATGAGAGAGATGTCAAGCAGAGACCTGAAAGGTGAAGGGCTGGGCCAGATAAAGCAAGAAGAGTAGGTGAGTGAGGACTGCTCTAGACAGAGAGAAGGGAAATACAAAGAGGCTACTTTGGGGTCAATCTGGGGAGACACATGTTACTTTCAGAAGCTGGGGGCCAAGCAGCCAGAATATGAGGGGAACTACAGGGGGCACAGGTGTCTCAGGGACAGTGTGATTTTGCCAGGAAGGTACAAAAAAGGTGGAGAGGGATGGAAGGGAGTGACAACAGGGAGCAGGTAGCCAGAATGCAGCAGCATTGATGGGTTGAACTGGAAAGCTGCTGTATCAAGAAACTCATAGGAGTTGGAAAGGAGGCAGCCCTAGTGTGGTTAGAAGATGGGGTTGAAGCCAGGCTCACTGTTGCACATCTTTACTCCCAACACTAAGAGATGCAGAGGCAGGTGCACTGTGAGTTCAAGGCCAGCTTGGTCTACAAAGTAAGTCCAGGAGAGCCAGGGCTACACAAAGAAACCCTGTCTCAAAAAACCAAAAAGAAAGAGGAGGACAAGGAAGAGGAGGAGGAGGAAAGAAGAAAAAGAGGAGGAGGGAGAGAAGGAAAAAGAAGAAAAACAAGAAAGAGGAGGAGAAGGAGGAGAAGAAGAAGAGGAAGAAGAAGAGGAGGAGGAGGCCAAAGTGCTTGCTTGATTTATATGGCTGAGATAAGAGTGTATGGCTGAGGCTGGCTACAGGAAAGTGCTGTGATGTCTGGGAACTCAGGTCATGGGATTGAAAGGGGAGTAGTTTAGACAGAATACCTACTTGGTTATTAAAGACACTAACAGGATAAGTGGAACAGAGATGAAAGCTATGGGCCATGATCCTCACTGACAAGACATGGCCTTTCCATAAAAGATGACAAGGACAGTCGCTCAGTTGCATCTTTAATGACCTGAGCCTTGAGAAAGAAAGAGGAGAGAGGGACTTAGGGGAGCCTTGAGAAAGAGAACCCCCCTCATCCAGCCCTGTGGACCAGGGGTGGGTCCATGTATTCATCCTTGAGCTTTGTCTGGTGACAGAAAAAGGTAACATTTAGGAAAAACAGATGAAGTAGGGGATGGGACTTCTTGATGATGGAGCATGAGTTCCTGTTGGGAGTCTGAAGTTGAGCACCAATATGATGAGGGAGGTGGTGAACTTCTGAGATACAGTGACAAATGGCTGTGGACCTACAGGCTCCTGTTAGTAATTGGCTTAGGAAAGCCCTTCTCACTCTGTGTAATTGATCCCAAATCTCATCAATAGCTCTAAGAAACAAAAATTTGGTGAATTAATACTTTTCTAAATATTTATAAACTTTATTGTGGGAAAACACTACATGCTGTGATTAACCAGTCTCAGTCTATAGACCTCAATGAACTTCTAGAGTTACAGCAGCCGTTCTGAAGCTATGGACCTTCACATTGTATTTGACACTTTCACTATCAAATATATTTAATGTACTTATTCACCACCAAAAATTAAAAAAATCATAAGAGTTAGAACTAGAAATAAAAACAGCTTTGTATGTTTTTTCATAACTTGTGTCTATCACCTGCATTCAATCAGTAAGTGTATATTTTTTTGGTAGCACTAGAGATTAAATTTAGGGCCTCATACATGTTATGCAAATTCTGTGTCACTGAGCTTTATTTTCAATGTAACTCAAGTACTTTTTGAGACAGTCTAAGTTGAACACGCTGCTCTTGAATTCATTCTGTAGGTCAGTTCATTCAGTAACCCAGGTGATCACTGAGTGTACAATCCACCTAGTTAGCCTCCTGAATAACTGGGATTACAATAGTGCAATACCAGCCCTGGAAATGGTTCCATTTGCTAAAGGATAAATTGGCTTCTGGCAATTTGTTTCTTGCTGTTGCATCTTTCAGGGGAGACAGGGATGGACCCCAAACAAATGATTCTCATTAGACTCCATCCCCACTCTTCCTTTCTGTGTTAAAACTTTTGGAGGGGAGATTCCTCTTGGCTCGCTTTGGGCATGATACCTCTATATCCAGAGGTAAGTTTGCCATTGTTGTTGTTTGGTTGGGCAAGCAGTCTATATGAGAACTGAGCTATGGCAAGGGAATAGTTTCCCTGGGATAGTGGAATGGGAGTGGGTACTCTTTCCTTGGGAATGGGAATATGTTAGAGAAGCACAGACAATTCCTCTGCAGATTATTATCAGAGATCATCACCCCTCAATTTGGCCACAATGGAGAGAAAGGCTTACAAGGATAGAATGGCTCAAAGCCATCAAATGGGAGATCAGTATAGTATAAGAACTCAGCCAGTAGATTTTATCCCCTGATGGGCATCTGCCTTAGAGGGCTCTGAAAACATCTGCTAAACTCCCACTCATAAATTATCCATCTGTGTGCTCATATTTCCTCCTGATGCTCAGGCAAATTCATTTCATGAATTCACCCGCACGACTCCGTGGCCCAAATTACTTATGCGCAGGTCCTGATTTCTGCCCTGTGTGATGAGCTTGGAATCGGAACCCCTGGTGTGGAGTCATAGCAGTGACAAACGCTGGGGTGTTGGAGACAGATAGTAATTAGCCAGGGCTCACCATCTGCACAGTGCTTGAAGGGGGAGGGATTAAAAAATCCAGAAAGGCTCTTTGACCCCTGTACTCTGTTCAATTTGTTCCTTGTCTCGGCAGAGAGGAGAAACTATCATCAATAGCGAGCCTTTTATTTTCCCCATTGCAAGAGTCAGGTGATATGAGGGTTGACATCTTGGGTATGTTTTAAATGGGAAGAAATCAAGGCAATTTACTTTTACTGACATCCTTGAACGTGCACATGGTTGAGTTCAAACATATTCCGGGCATTCAGATTTACCATGATTCCTGCTTTGCCCTCCACTCGCCTGAAATACACGCACAAATCAAGGGTGCTTATGTTTGTCCAGCCCTGGGCATTGAACAGACAACGGAAACTAATTTAAGATCTCTAATGCCATCTTTTCAAGTGTGATTCAGAGAAAGCCTGCTTTCCAAGTGGTCTGGGCAAACCCCAGATTGCACTGAAAATAACTGTTAGCTCTGGAGGTTGCTGTATCCATTTCTTATAAACATTACTTGTCAGTGGGGGCTAGCCACAATATCAAATAGCAGTTTATGGAGGCATGTAAAAAATCCTCCCTTTGGAATGAGGAAAATAAATCATTGCATGCTCATGGTGATATTTAGTGAGATTAATTGGAATCGCCTTCTCTTCTGGCTACATGGAAAACCACGAAGTATTTATCTTTTGAACAGGAGATGGATTAGGTAGAATTAGTTTCACAGGCAAGAACATGAAAACAGAAATATAAATTGGAGCCTAATGACCTTACTTTTGAATAACTTCATGTACACGGCTCCAAAGATCACTCAGATACGTGTTTTCTGTGTCAGACATGGCTGGCCTCTGATCTCTAAATGTTCTTTGAAGATAAAGAGTCCGAGTCCTTACAGATGACTGTGTCAAGTGTTGGTGTCTTAGTGAAACAATTAGCTGATAAAATAGTTTCCCAGTTTGGGGATCTTGCATTGTATTTGACAGGATTTAAAGGGAGGTGATTAAAAATTTAGGAAATGGTTATAATCTTAATGAAGTTCTATACCCCTGATGTTTAAGAAAATAATCTTCCATAATAATCTTTTATTTTTATTCTGAGGATATATGAGTTTCTTTGACATGTGGGAGAGTTTTGGGTCATAAAGATAAATGTTTCTAGAATGATATTATAATGATTTAATATCATGATAGATAGTCTGAATCCTTAAACAGCATCAGTATGTGGACACACATTGATTGCCTTGACAGGAACCATTCCTTAACACTCCCACCATGGAAGAACACATTTAGTTTTCTCTTGGAATCAATTCTTTTTCCTTTCTTCTGGGTAAGTGACCTGACTTGGGGCTGTGGGGTGAGAGTTTATGCTTACAGTTGCAGAGATAATCCTAGGCAGGAATTTGTCATAATTCAGACAGAAGTGATGGGAAGAGATGACTCCCTGGAATCCTGGGAAGGATGCCTTTCAGTAGGCTGATGGGACAAATGTTGCCTGTCCTCCACGTGTGAATTAGCAGGTGCCAGGCCAGCCTTAAAAGGACCAGAAGCCTAGCAAAGAAAGTCCAAAAGAAGGCTGCAAAGAAGCAGGCCCCAGATTAAAGGGCCAAGGAAAACCTCAGTTACTGAAACAACGGAAGTGGTCCTCAGTGGCTGGCCTATGGCTCTGTCACAGAGTGCTTGTCTGATCCTGGATTCAGTCTGCAGGACCACAGTGTAAAATAAGGAGTTCAGAGGAACAACCCAGAGGGTGATGCTTTCATCATTTTGGCTGCTCAGTTCTGCTAATAACCAAATACATCCTGTGTTAATGAGTCTGATAATCTAAGAATTTACATTTAGGGAATAGTTATCAGAAAAAAAGAAGGGGAAAGGTTCATTAATATTGTTTAAATAAGGCATTCCTCCAAGACATTTTAGGCTTAAATATGATATAAAAATAAATACATGTTTTTTTCAAGATTCTGCCTATAGGCTGATATTAGAACAATCTATTCTTTTCCAATGAATGCCCCACTTGTAAAGACACACAATTTATCAAATGTTGGATGTTACATGGAAACTGAGCAGCATGATAATCACAATACTTAGTCTCATGTGTCAACTATATCCCACTGATCCATCTTGAGGGCACATGGCTTTGTTCTTTCTGCCAGGCTGTTGACTTACTTTCTCATGTGTTGCAAGCAGAAGTGATGGCTGTCCTTTCTGGGGTGAGTACTGAATTGGTAAGCAGAGGCCCCGTAGAGCTGTCTTTTTCCTTACATATGAAGATACCCTTGTATGAGTCTGAGCAGATATCAACCTAAAGTATCCATGAGGCTGTTATAAGCCTTGGAGTTATGGGGCTAATTTATTCCAACAACATAACTTATCCTGCGTGGGCTGACCCAGAACCATGATTCAACTCTACAGAAAGAGACTGAAACTGAAGGTCTTGGAGTCTGTTTTTGAAACTGGCTTGAAATAATGTCAGGGTCTACTCTGATTGCTTTTTCTCCACACCCTCTTATCTCCCTCTCATCCCCATCAACTCCCTCAAGTTTCCTACCCATTCCTTTCCCACATGCATGATCTCTGGCTTTGACTTTTTTTCTACTCATTTATTTTAACCAAGGTGCTAGATGTTACCACTGAGCTGAATCTATCCATTGGAGCCTTGAGGTTACGGAGGGAGTGGGTACACAATGGAAGTCCATGATTTTCCCCTTCCCTGATTCTTGCAGTAAGAAAATAATTCAGCATTGAGGGATAGGGTCCTATGCCCCACATGCATCCATGCTTGATCTTTCAAGGGCTCAATCTCGTGCTGACCACTGGACTCATCTATGGCTGCTGTGAGTTCATGGTTTCAATAGCTGTGTATTGCCTGAAAAGTGGCATTTTGAAGCCCTCCTTCCTATATTCTTCGACAGTGTTCCTGAGCCTTTATAGAGATGTTATAAATGTTTTGTTCAGGGCTTTGCCCTCATCTGTCACTTATTTTCAATGCTGTGTAAAGACAATATAGGTTTCTTTCTTTTTAATGTCAGAGTTGGGCAGGCAAGATGGCTCATCTGATAGAAAAATGCTTTCAGTTCAAGCATGATGGCCTGAGTTCAGTCCTGAGAACCCATGGAAGAAGAAGAGAACCAATTTACAAAAATTTTCTTCTGACCTCTAGTTGTGTACTTTGGATATGTGCACTTGCTCACATATATAAACAAATAAGGAAGAAATAATGACAATTCACCATGGATTCTATTGCTTATTTTAACAAAGTGCCAATAATTTATAATAGGGGACCGTGTGCAATGCCTGGCATAAAATAAGCACTTAAAAAAACTACATGTACATAGAGTGGAACTTGTGTGTTGGCCAGGGCCACCGAGGTCCGTCCATGTCTGTGGCTGACTCCCCAGACAGCTGCACTCAGCGGCCAAGTTGAAGAGGAGGCAAGCAGGATGTCTGACTTCTCTCTTTCTGAAGCTTCTACATCTGCTCTGCCAACTGTGATCATCAATTTAAAAATCCACATGATTACAGTGAACATATGCCACTTTCGAGTCATAGCATCCATTAGCTTTGTGCGAAGGCCATATTCACATCTATTTTTAAAGGGGAAACACTCTCCATCCTCAGTGAATTTAATTTGAATGGTAGCTGGCATGGGTAGGTGGATTGAATCATGCCAGTCAGAAGCCCTGTTCTCCTGAGTACTAAGGTTGGTCTGGGATGCTAATGACCCTTGCTAGGACTTTGAGACTGGGCTCTGGATCTGAGTTCTAACTTCATGGGGAAAAAGCCTCCCTCCTTCTTGACCTGAATCACTGGACATTAACATTTACCTCTTACAGTTCCTAGCAGGTTTATTTTATCACCAAGGGGAGGAAAACAGAGACTGAATAAAGCCATCTTACAGGATCTTATAGGCAAAGAATGGAGAGCTGTGGGGCCTGAAGGCAGCCTTCCCTGGATGCTTCATAAATCAGTGGCCACTCTTATCCTTCCTAATGTGGATTAGCCTGTGAAAACCAGACTTTTGAAACATGAAGCCTTCCAACTTCCCAGGAGAAGAAAAAGAGCCAGATTATAAAGCCCAACTGTGGGCTCATCTTCTCATTCTTAGATATCTACATCAAACTGTTGGAGGGTCAGATAATGGCCAATATTAAATCTTCATAACTTTGAAGTCATCAGTTTTTTACCAATGACAATGACAGTAACAGCAAAGGCATTCTGGATACTTAGCCCATGCAATATTCTATTTAAGTTGCTCCATGGACACACACTGTGGAGTGCTTCCCTGATTCATTTCATTGTCACTGCGGTGGTTTGAGTAAGAATAACCTCAATAGGCCCATGTGCTTGAATGCTTAGTCATCAAGGAGTGACACTATTTGAGAAGGAATAGAAGGATTAGGAGGTGTGGCTTTATTGGAGTAAATGTATCAAGCCCAGTGTTGTTCTCATAGCCTGTGGGAGAGGATATCACTCTTAGCTATTGTTTTATGCCATCATGCTCCCCACCATCATGATCATGTACTAAACCTGTGAAACTATAAGCAAGACCTCAATTAATGCTTTCTTTTGTAAGAGTGGCCTTGGTCATGGTGTCTCTTCACAGCAACAGAACAGTGGCTCAGACAATCACCACTGCGTACTTGTGACATTCTGCTACCCTCGTTCCCAGTTTGCACAGGAAGCACCCTAAGTGGCTTGCTGACCGTAGTAACGCCCAACATATTTTCATGAGTCTTGGCTAGGAACCACACAGCAAGAGTGTGGTTCAACTCTTAACATTCGCTCCTCCTTTGCAGGAATCTTACAGAGCAATTGCTACTACTACTCGAGCAGGAAGGGACCTGAGGAATGTCTTCCAGCAGATGAGTCAGCCTGTAGTGGAGGTGCAGAAGGCCAGCTGCAGTCCTTCAAGCCTTGGCAGCACTGACTCAGTAGTTCCCCTGTATCTGCAAATGATAGAAGTGCATCTAGCTTTAGGTGAGGAGAAAATTTGCAAAGGAAAAAATACACAGAGACCTTCTGTACACCTGTGCTCTAGTCTCTGCCATGCCCTATTCTGCCGCCGTGGTTCAGTTGGTGAAACCAAGGCATGAACATGGACATTTCACACTTCACTTAGCATCCCTACTTTCTTTGATTCCACTGTCACCTTTTCCCCAGGCTTGGACCTAATCCAGGAGACAAGTCATATTTAGTTTTTATGTCATTTTAAGAATTCATTTCATGTTGGATGTTTGGTCTGGAATTAATACATGTAGTTTTTGTTCTTGTTCTTTTCCTAGTTGGAAAGAAAAAAACAGAGTTGTAATTATAGTGTGTGTGTGTGTGTGTGTATGTGTGTATGTGTATGTGTGTGTGAGTGTTGATATTTTCCTAACTTCTAAGTGTTGCTATGTTAACTCCCAGAACATTCATATTAGCAACTAAGGACCTGGTGTCTAGGCTCTTATTGCACAAGGCAATTACATGTCAGCAAATGTATTAATTGGCATTTTGCTGAACAGCCCACAGTTGCTGTCTCCAGTGGTTATTTGGGGGCCTGTCTGGTTTAATGCAGTTGCTGCTGAGTTCAGCAAGTGCTCACTCTCTTTGGTTTGTCAGGTGTGTGTGATGAATTAGGCTGAACGATGCTCTGAGTGCACTCTAGGGCTGTAGTGACCCTAAACCAATATTTTCTAGTTTTCACCCATCAGCTGAATCATGCTTAGGGGTCAATACAATGTTTTCTGAATATATTCTTAGCAGGGAAGCCCAGGAATATGCATTTTTTTCCTTTTTTAAAAAAATTTATTTATTTTTATCTCAATCACAGGTTAGGTACTTTGAATCCCAGGCATAGCCCCCTCCCATATTCCCTCCTACCCTTCCACTCCCTCCCTCAACTCCCTCTTCCCCACCCCCTCCAAGTCTACCAACAGGGGAGGACCTCCTTCCCTTCCAT